>CM020021.1:3000000-3315785 GCA_009771035.1 Lupinus albus
TTGAACCTTTGAACCTTGTGTTAGATCACTTGATAAATAATTAAATATGTTAGAGAAAATAAAATATTTCCTCACATTAGAAGATAAATTATCTTATCCAATCAATAAAATCATGATATATGTTCTATTTAACCATTTTATACAACAATATTTATAAAACTAAAAAAACAGTACATTTTTCTCATATGTTAAAGGTTGAGTTTTTCTTCTTCTTTCAATTAAACACCTTATTCGATCAATGGGGAATAAGTATGCTTTGTCCTTATCGTCCAAGCCACTATAACTAAAAAGGAGAGATTCTCTTCATTTATTTTTGTCATAATATCTCCTCATATTATGAGATAACTTACTTCCTCCCGCCAGTAAAAGAATGACATGTGTATTGTTTTATTTTGTTTTAGAAATCTTTTTGTAGAAAATGATTAAATGGACACATGTCATGATTTTAGTGGTTGAAAGAGATAATTTATCTCCTTATACCAGAAGATACGTTATTCTCTTTTTTTCTATCCTTTTTAGTTGTCAACTTTCAAGATTTATAAACTTTTATTCTAGTTATCGATCAAATTAAAATTCTTAATTTTTTTTATAGAAATTGACAAACAAAAAATAGAAAATGAAATAAGAATAAAATGTCAATCTAGTATTTGGGTTTATATCATCCATCAATTTGATCTTTTGAAAGTATAAAATATCAATTTTTTCCATCATATTCTACATTGTTAATTATTACTTACCATATTTCAAATTATGTCTTACACCAAAGACAATAAAAAAATAAAAAAATTAATTTGCATAAAATGACTATTCGCATGCGAAACCTATGTTTGCATAAAATGACTATTCTCAGTAAACAAAAAGAACATTAAAATCACTATTCATGCGAATTTAAAAACAATCATGACTACAAGAGTTCTTTTCTAAATTACGAATAGAAGAATGGTACTAATGAAAGGACAGGAATCTCCCGCTTAAAGAAGAAACTATCTACTTGCAAATTGCAATTTAACAAAAACAAAAATTTTACCATAAAAAACCTATACAATTCAAGTTTTATCACTATTAACTATTTGTAAAAGTAATATAAATAATACGTTAAGTGTGTATAAATATTTACATTAACAACACATAAATATTACACTCAAATTTTATTTGTTGTTCTTTAAATATACACACAATGGATCCATAGAATAAGAGGAAAATCATGATATGTGAATGTTAAAAAAAGACAAACTATTTATTTCTTGCCTTGATTAGTGATGTTGATGAAATTTTTTGGTCTTACCTAACTTATTATAAGTCAATTAGTAGTTGTGATATAATTTGACATGTTTTCAGCATAATGACAGGAACATTTAATTTGAATTCACCCCGATATGAATGAGTTATGACCCTCTCTATGAATATACATGTATTTAAAAATCAAAGAAAATGAAATATTAAATAATACATGTATCTTTCTAATTACAATAAAATTATATTTTTATCATTAAGATAGAGAGTTATATCCATTAAACCATTACCTTCCAAATATTATTGCATGAGTGAAATAAGGGTATGTTTGTAATATGAACAACCATAATAACAGAAAGACATGCAGAAAGTGTGACCTCTCTAACATCCTAGTCTTGTGCAATGCCCTATGGAAACGGTCTCTCACACAAACACAGACATAGATTTGAATAACTAAGCCACACACTGAACCACCTCAGAATTGGGAACCCCCACCCCCCAATGCTCCCTCTCTTTTTCTAATGTCTTTTCCTAATACCCAAACTACCCCTCACCCTCAACGCCACCACCACTCTAAACCACCGCTTCCATCCCAAAGGGTCCCACTCACACAGTTACTCAAAGTTGCTTCCGTTGCCGGTGGCATTCAGTTCGGGTGGGCCCTACAGCTTTCTCTTCTAACTCCCTACGTTCAACAGCTCGGTATTCCACACGCGTGGGCCAGTATTATATGGTTATGTGGGCCCCTCTCTGGGCTTTTTATTCAGCCTTTGGTGGGCCTTCTTAGTGACCGGTGTACTAGTCGCTTTGGTCGCCGGAGACCGTTTATATTAGGCGGAGCTCTGTCTATTATTTTGTCCGTTCTCGTTATTGGTCATGCTGCTGATGTCGGGTGGTGGTTTGGTGATACAGTGAATCATCGGCCATGGGCTGTCGCGGTTTTCGTGTTCGGGTTTTGGATTTTGGATGTGGCTAATAATGTAACTCAAGGTCCTTGTAGAGCTTTGCTTGGTGATCTCACTGGTAAATTTCTATTTCAATTACCAGTTATAAATTTTAACACGATGTTGTCTAATCCATGTAGCCGAAACTAATACTTTACGGTCTCCATTTTCATTCTAGAATTTACGTACCCTGCATTATTTTATTTCTCACAAAGGGAGCCTCCCGGGACTCGAAACTATAATCTCAAGGATAGATAGTCATTATTTCCATGAGTCGCTACCATCAAGCTATGCACAGATTTAAAGGACATTGAAATTTTGCACAGAAAAAAGGTTGTAATTATCTTTTATTTTCATGGCATCTTGCCTAGATTGTTTTTGTAAAAATGGCCTTCAATGGTTCAATAGAATTCCTTTACACCCCTTTCCCAAAGAAAAAGACACATATTGAGTATGTCCATTGTAATTCTTAAGAAAATAGAAATGATAAAAATGTGAAAGCATACAAATATACAATACATTGACACCCTTCATTTTTTTGTCATTTTTTTGGTCCTTTTCTTCTTTGGAATGTTAGGCAAGGATCATCGAAGGACACGTGTTGCAAATGCTTATTTCTCCCTGTTTATGGCTATTGGTAACATTCTTGGCTATGCAACTGGAGCATACAGCGGTTGGTACAAGGTCTTTCCTTTCACACTTACCTCTGCATGCAATATTAGTTGTGCAAATCTCAAGTCGGCTTTCTTTCTCGACATTGGTTTTATTGCGGTCACCACCTATATCAGTATCATGGCAGCTCATGAAGTGCCTCTAAGTTCAAGTGAGGCTACTCATGGTGGAGAAACAGCAGGGGAGTCAGGTAGCACGGAAGAAGCCTTCATGTGGGAGCTATTCGGGACATTCAGATATTTTTCGGCCCCTGTATGGACAATACTATCTGTTACTGCACTAACATGGATTGGCTGGTTTCCGTTTCTTCTCTTCGACACTGACTGGATGGGCCGAGAGATTTATGGTGGCGAGCCAAATCAAGGCCCTAATTATGACAGTGGAGTTAGAATGGGGGCACTTGGCTTATTGCTTAATTCAGTTGTTCTTGGAATAACATCATTGTTCATGGAGAGGCTATGCAGGAATCGGGGGCCTGGGTTTGTGTGGGGAATCTCAAATATCATAATGGCCATCTGCTTTGTTGGAATGCTTGTAGTGACTTATGTAGCAAGTAACATTGGCTATTTAGGCACAGATCTCCCACCAATTGGCATCGTGTTCGCAGCGTTGTTAATCTTTACCATCCTTGGGTTTCCACTAGCTGTAAGTTGTTTTATCTACTGCTAAAAATCACACTGTTCATTTTTATTTGGTTCTATTTGAAGGCACCTTTCTCTCCACAAATTATATCCTTGCATTTTTTCACGAAACATATCAGTGGTCCTTACAATTGAGGTGTCTTAATTGACTTGATCTTTGAGCACAATCTCCTTATCTCAAACTGACCCTTTATGTTACATGTTTTGTCTTAAAACAAACACTCATGTTCTGTTGTTCTAGTATTATGTTTTTAAAAATCTCAGTCGAAATCCTGGTTGCACAATCATCTTAGCTCAGCCTAGCATATTTTGTTATACCTTTTAATTTGATCATCATGATGTTTAACAAATAAAAATAGTATTTGAGATTCCCACATTTAATTTAATCTGACTTATTGGTTAATCATTTCAGATCACTTACAGTGTTCCATATGCCTTAATTTCCACACATATCCAGTCATTGGGACTAGGCCAAGGTGGGCAAGATTCATGATTTGTTTATTCTTTCTTGGATATGTGAACATATAACTATTTATATTAACTGTTTGTACTTACAGGATTATCAATGGGAGTCCTAAATCTTGCAATAGTGATCCCACAGGTATTGCTTCTTTTACACCCTTTTATTTACAGTTAACATTGAATTATAATTTTTCAGGAATGGGGGTTGAGATGCTATTGAAGTGATTGAAATGCTTTTCATTCCAAGTAAATGTTAATTTGAACTAATTCAACTTAAATAATTAAAAAAACGAATTATCTTGAGTTGGATGTGATAAGTGATCCAGAGTGTTGGGTTGAATACATAAAAAAAATTGAGAGTTCTCATGAACATTTGAAGTGTAGCATCATGTCTGATATGTGGCTGATACAAACATGGTTCCTCTTTATTTATGTATATGCTTAGTAATTTTAATTTGGTCAATGAAATACTCCTGAAAACAGAAAAATTAGCACATCTTAATAAAGCCTTTCATTCTTTACTTCAGCTAAAGGCATTCAAAATTAGTGGATAGAAATTGTTTAGATTCAACTACACACCTATGCTTCATGGAGAACTCCAAATTGCCCACTCTATAGGAGGTGGGCACCGGAGGTACCGTCTATTGCTACTGACATTTGGCATGTTATTATTCTTTTCTTTTCTAGCACACATTTTCAAACTTTCAATTATTAAGTCTGTGTTTGTTTAGTACAGTTATATTTCAAACACCACTTTCTGGCAGATTTTATGAAACTTTGATTTGCATTTTTGTTTTCTCCCAAATATCGTACTTCTAGAGATTGATGGACAGATTTCAATAGAGATAGTATACCTAAATTATGAAATTACTTGCAACTAATAGCATTTAAGAATTATTTTAAAGCTCTAAGCTAATGATGACTTATCTCCTCTAAGCAAAAACTTGGTAAGAATGAATCTTTAAGTCTGCATCATTTGTATTTTTGAGCTACTGAATTATATGTTTATCATGTTTGAAATAGATGATTGTGTCCCTGGGAAGTGGACCATGGGATCAGCTATTTGGTGGAGGAAACTCTCCAGCCTTTGCTGTAGGAGCTGTTGCAGGCCTTGTTGGTGGACTCATAGCTGTCTTCGCCATTCCCCGACCCGGTGGTCAAAAGCTTAGAAGCCAAGTATGAGGTATCATGTTCATTCTGCTTTTGGCACTGATTTATTTCAAAGGGGGATGGTCATATGAACAAGTACCAAGAATTTCTAAATAGTTATAAATTTTTCGATGATGGTGTTGACTGAGTGGTCTGCAATGTTAACTATAGGGGAACCTCTACTGGCTGTAATGAAGAGGGTAAATACTGTTGATGCCTAAGGAACAATGTAAAGGAAGCAATTCATATAGCACTACTTTTGCAAACATACTAGCAACTCAAATATAATCATAAAAGCTATCACCAAAACACTGAATGAAAGATTATCTGGAATCAGTGGAAAACTTCTAACATGTGAACCAGTCCCAACCAGGAATTATAGGTTCCAAAATGCTGAGTGAAAGTATTTGAGGCATCTTCTATAGGTTCCAAAATGCTGAGTGAAAGTATTTGAGGCATCTTCTATAGGTTCCAAAATTAATCAGGCAATGTTCTTTCAGGCCAGGAATTATTCCTCATTGCTAATTGTGCTTTGGTGCTTCAATCATGATGTATTGGAATACTATAATTTGTACATATTTGTTTGTAATATTAACTTGATGTATGTGTGTGTATAGTGGCCAACATTGAATGTATGAATTCTGCTGATGGAAATATTAGATTGGGTCACTGGTTGCTGGGACAAATGATGATATCAAAGGTTGGGTCAATTGTGACCCAATCTACTATTACAAATGAACAAAATTATGAATCAATCTGGGTAATATTAGATTGTAGTATTGTGGGTATTATTTACGGGTACTCGCATACCTATTTTCATCCCTAATTTTGCAGTCTTGTCATAACCTGACCCAAAAAACTAATTACATGTCATTAGGGATGGCAATATGGGCTTGGCCCGACGGGCTAGACCGTTTTGATCGACATTTTTAGCGGTCGGGCGAGAGATTTTAGCCCAAAAGCTCATATTCAACCCAGTTTGGAAGCCCGTTTTTAGACGGGCTAGCCCGGCGGGCCAACATTAATATTGTTTTATCATTTTAAGGTACATGTGATTCCAATAATGTAGTCAATTTAATATTATTTTTCAACCGAACAACCGTGTGCAACCAATTTATTATTCATATATAAGACATTAATGAGTAAATTATTTATCAATGTAATTTATATCATATACAATACAAGACATTTGTGTTTAATTTATATCATATTTTGTTTAACTTAATTATATTTATCAATTTTTTGTTTAAAAAATTACACCTCTCATACATGGTTGAGTTGATAATGTAATGTATGTTTATAAATTAAGGGTTTTTTTTGTAAGTGTAGAAAATGGAAGGATAGTTTGTGTAATTTCACTAAAACTCATGCAATATCAGTGTAATTTAAATGTGATTTTGAAAATAAAAAGAAAAACGGGCTAGCCTGCTGCCTTGCTAGCCCTACCAAATATGGGTCGGACTGTCATTTTAAGTCCTTTAAGCAATAAGGGTCAGTCCATCTCATATTTTGACGGGCCAAAGGCCCGTTTTGCCACCCTTACATGTCATATTAATATTCTGCAGACAATAATTACTTCAACCCTAAAAGATAGCTCATAGGATCAAAGTTCATGAGTCTATATTCTCATACTATAGACCATTTTAACACAATTCACACACCAGAATCAATATATTTCTTTGGATGCCATTGAAATTGAATGAAAATATAGAATTTTTAAAATAAGATATTTTGATAAGCTGAACAAGTATCTTGGGACACACCCCATCATATGTACATAAATGGAAAGAAACTTATTTTAAGCTAAAGACTCCTTAGTAGAAATCATAAATTTGAATCAACATGTTGATTATGTTAGAAACAAATTTGAGTAGCACAAGGTATTATTTTAGTCATGTCCTCTGCAAGACACATGTTCAAAAATTCATATGGTAATATAAAGTCATATCAATACAAATCCAACACGTCATATTTAAAGACAAATATATTTATGTTTTTTAGTGCTATAGTTTAGGATTAAATTTCAATTAAAATTTTAATATATTATCATGATTTTATTAATTGTTTTTACATAGATACGTTTTCATGCAAGTTTTTATGATATAAAACACATAAATAATACTTAAGCCATAAGATTAAAGGACAATTTAAATTGAAACAAGGAAAATATTGTGTGTATCAAGGCAAGATTGTCGGAACTAAACACAGATGTTAGGCATAGATTGCTTATTGCATGTGTTGGAGGTTGAGCTATTATTTCTGAAACAACTTTTCTTGGCTTAATTTGGTTATCAAATTATCATACTTCATGGTTGCTTTTTCTGATTTACTTTCTTTATTCCATGTGCTTTCCTATAAAAGGAAATTAATTCTTGATTTTATAAGTTGATGATGACCTATCTAAGCAATATATTTTTAATTACTTACCCAATATTTTAGATGACGTCTGATTAAAGTTAAAGATGTTATAAATATTTAGTAATTTAATCTTCAAATTTATATTACATGATTGATTTCATGTTTAGAGTTTCTAAAATTATATTTAAAGACACAAATGATGATTGAATTTTATGTGATCATTTTTTAAATTTAGGTGGAAAAAATATTGCTTTTGTATTTGACCAAAATTTGTCTAGAACTTTTTTAGAATAAAACATTCAAATATGGATCACTCCACTTCAAACTTTATTTTAGTGGAAATCAAATTTGTTCAAAATCATAGTTTACAAAGGCTCATTCATTCAAACACACATTTAGTGCATTAAGATTATAATGCACTTTATTAAACCAAGGTTAAATTGTCATTTAATTAATTGCTTACTTTAAAAGCAATCTTAGTTTAAATATATAAACTCGGATATTTAATCAATATTTTAATAAAGCTATAATTTTTTAAATTCTATAATAATAGTATTGTTGGGAAAGTTGGCATGAAACCACTTATACTAGGTTAATTATATTCAATTGATACTAGGAGCTTATCTCCCATATTGATTATTACCCTATGAGAATAAGGAGCAATCTCTATCACATATTCTCAATCCCAAATACGGATGACAAAAATATTTAATACGTGGAAATCCATAAAACTACTCTTAATAAGTACTTGCAAAAATATGTTATAGATGAAAGCGAGTATCATAATACCTACTACGCAGATACCTACATATTTATAAATTAAATTTTTAACTAAATATTATATATATTATATTGTATTATTATTATTATTTTAAGATTATATCTTTAGTTCACCCAATAATTATTGAAATTCCTTTTCAGCTTTGAGGTATATGCTTAAGATATCCCATGAGTATGTGAGAGCCACATCGTCCCACATTAACCATGAGACATTTCCAAGGTTTTCTATTGTTAATTTTAGAAAAATATACATGTATCAAAAATGTATCTGTATATTGTTATTATATTATTCATTACTTGTTTTTTAATCATCATTAATTCTTCTAAAAAACTAATACAAATGAATAATATATTGAGTATGTATAAATCATTACATTGGCGATGCATATAAATGTATATATATTATATGATTCTTTTCTTATTTTTATGAAAATAACTTGTTGAAATTGATTGAGAAATCAGTCCTCTTGATTCCAGCCATATAACCTCACTCTGAGGTTACATATACATTTTTTTGGGAGAATTTTACTGATTATTGAGGGTTTTAGAGTATAATAAACATACTCTTCAAATCTATCAAACCAGGATATTTTTTTAATGAATTTTATTCTTTTATTGTAAATTATTTCCTTTTGTTTTTATAAGAGACTTTACTTTTTGAAAATATTAATTTGTCCTAAATTCTGACTTAATTCAGAATCTAGAACTCAATTAGTGTCATAAATAATTAATAACATGATAATATAATTCATACGAAAAAAATATTCTTATTTATGTTTCATTCTATCCAATCCAATAACCAATCAAATTTGATCTTAATTCGAATCGATCTAATACCTAAGTTGATTCATGTATTTGAAAGAATACATTAATATTGAGTATGATATTTATATATTATTATTGTAAATATTTATATACAATTAATCATCATCCACCATTCATTTGTATTATTATTTTTTTAAAGTCAATAATGATAAAAAGTGAATGATGAATAATACAATGACAATATATAAAACTCACACACTATTAATACATATATATTTTTCTCTAAAATTATATTGAAATTTCATTAATATAAAACATTAAAAAATTCAAAGTCATTAATTATAATATATTTTAACATAAATGATTACTTTTATGTCGATATAAATATTATTTGTTTTTAAAGATTTTATAACATATTAATATTCAAGTAAAAAATGAAGTCTAAGATGAGAGTAATATCTAATAAGTGTGGAGAACACAAAATTCAGTGATTTCATAAGATAGGAGGTAATGTCCATAAAAAGCTGAAGTGGAGTAGTGATTGGTTGAGAAAAAAAGTGTGGATAAAACGTGTCTTCCACGCGCCAATCACAACACAGAAAAAAAAAGTCATAAAAACAAACCCCGTTTCCTCTTTCTATCTGAGAGAGGAGGGTGTAACAATTTTTCGTTCCATTTTCTTCCCTCAACAAACAATTTTCCCTCCTCTCACTTTCTTTCTCTTTCATTTCCCTCACTACTTTTATCCACTCCAATATAATTCCCCTCTAATTTATTTTCCACCCCTTTTCCCCTTCACTTCAATTTCTCTCTGAAATCTAGGGTTAGGGTTCTAAGGGGTTTCTACAATGGCTGTTTCAACCACTTTTTCTGGTGCCAAGTTGGATACTTTATTGCCCAAATGTTCTTCATTCTCAAGATCATCATCTAATTCTACCCATTTATCAGTTTTTGGGAAAAACAGAAAAACTTTCATTCATAGAGGAGTGATTCGATGTAATGGTTCTAATTCTGCTTCCTCTGATGTGATCGTTAAGATCGATGGTGATTCAAGTAATGCTATCACACTCTCTGCTCTTGAACAGCTTAAGACTTCTGCAGCTGATAGTAAGTTATGTTCTTAGCTTAATTTTATGTTTGTGTTTGTTGAATGTATGAGTATAGAAGAACTCTTTACTATGAATTCAGAAACCCTCTTCCTATTATGTAGATTGATATTGAACCACTCATAATGTTCGGTTCCACAAATTTCATGATTTAGATTTTTGTGTTAAGTGTCACATTGGAATTGATTGATTGAGTATATATATATATATATATATATATATATATATATATATATATATATATATGAGTTTGATACAATTATTCTGAACGGTGTCAAAATGAGTAATTTTGTAAAATGAATGCACTCATGTTTTTTTTTTCCATTAGTGTTTCTACTCTTGGGTTTAAAATAACGTTGAACTTGAGTAGGGGT
Organism: Lupinus albus; assembly: GCA_009771035.1. Classification (NCBI taxonomy): domain Eukaryota; kingdom Viridiplantae; phylum Streptophyta; class Magnoliopsida; order Fabales; family Fabaceae; genus Lupinus; species Lupinus albus. The sequence continues at coordinate 3,010,485 of CM020021.1, forward strand.
GAGCATAGCCCGGTCTGACCTAGAGAGTTGGTGCGGGTAAGACCGGTTTGTGACACCGAAAAGGGATGGGTTCAGATCGAAAAATTGATCTAATCAACAATTTAGGGCGAGTGAAAGATGGGTCTTACGTGTCTCAACTCGTACCACACACCCCCTAACTACTATGCTCCTATTTTCCATCTCATATTCCCCAACTAGAATAACAACACAACCTTGGATTCTAGATCAGTTTACCTCACTACTCTTTTGTACTCGAACATGTTCGGGTTTGTTAAGGTCTAGGTCCGGGTCCAAAAATTTGCTTTGTCAACATTTAGGGATAAGTGAGGGACTTGCCTTATTGTCGCATTCCGTCCTATGTTCATACCAAAGCTTGAGCATGGGCATCAGTCTTTTGGCTACGTAGAGTTTCTCCACTTAGTGCTCTTTCAGTATTTGACCCCTGAAATTGTATTGTTCGTTGGGCAATTGCACTGTTTGATTTGGATGTCAAATGATATCCAATGCTTGAGATTTTAAACATCACAGCTGGTTATTTTCTTTGAATATATGATTACTATTATTATTTGACTAGTATCCAATATATCCCCTTGGTTTATTTCCTTTTTTATTTTGGTCGCTGGTGATTTTGAATCTGTTTACCTCTTCACTCAAGGACATCAATATCTTCTCATCGTATTTTTCATCCTACTTCTCTTGTCTATTTCATACTTACTCTGCATTGTTTTTATTTACCAGGTCTTTCTGTTTTTGTTATAGAAAATGTGTTATTGAATTTTAACCTTCACATGTTGGATTTTTATGCCCCATCATTTTAACGATACATCTATATTACTTGTTCTTAGCTTTCAGGCTTGTCACAAAGTCTATAGGGTTATTCCATTTCCAACGAAAGAAAAGAGGAAGAGATATGATTACATGCTTTTCATTGGTTGAATTGTAGTGATTAATTATTTGAAACTTTGGAACTTTTAAATAACATACAAGTAACTTTAACAGGGTATACAAAAGAAAGGAGCAGCATTGTGGTCATTGGCCTCAGTGTGCACACTGCACCTGTGGAAATGCGTGAAAAACTTGCCATTCCAGAAGCAGAATGGCCTAGAGCTATTGCAGAGCTGTGTAGTCTAAATCATATTGAAGAAGCAGCAGTTCTGAGCACCTGCAACAGAATGGAAATATATGTTGTTGCTCTGTCCCAGCATCGTGGTGTCAAAGAAGTCACGGAATGGATGTCGAAAGTAAGTGTCAAGCTTATTACCTAGTTGGTATTTGCAGTGCACTACTAAATATTTGACACTCCTGTTTGTTTTGGCAGACAAGTTCAGTTCCTGTTTCAGAGCTTTGCGAGCACCAGTTTTTACTTTACAACAAAGATGCTACACAGCATCTTTTTGAAGTGTCAGCAGGTCTTGATTCTCTTGTCTTGGGAGAAGGTCAAATCCTTGCTCAGGTTAAGCAAGTTGTCAAAGTTGGACAGGGAGTTAATGGCTTTGGGAGAAACATTAGTGGGTTATTCAAGCATGCAATTACTGTTGGGAAGAGGGTTAGAACTGAGACGAATATTGCTGCCGGGGCAGTTTCTGTAAGCTCAGCTGCTGTTGAATTGGCCTTTATGAAGCTACCTGAAGCCTCACATCATAATGCCAGAATGTTGGTTATTGGTGCTGGCAAGATGGGAAAGCTTGTGATCAAACATTTGGTTGCAAAAGGTTGCACAAAGATGGTTGTTGCCAATAGAACTGAGGAGAGAGTTTCGGCAATACGTGAAGAACTGAAGGATGTTGAGATAATCTACAAACCCCTTTCAGAAATGCTCACCTGTGCCGGTGAAGCAGATGTCATTTTCACCAGTACAGCATCAGAAAATCCATTATTCTTGAAAGATCATGTTATGGACCTTCCACCTGCAATTCCAGATGTTGGAAGCTGTCGCTTTTTCATTGACATCTCTGTGCCTCGGAATGTGGGTTCATGCGTCTCAGATCTTGAATCTGCGAAAGTTTACAATGTTGATGACCTGAAAGAGGTTGTGGCTGCTAATAAGGAGGACCGGCTAAGAAAAGCAATGGAAGCTCATGCAATCATTGCTGAAGAATCAAAACAATTTGAAGCTTGGAGGGACTCACTGGAAACGGTTCCTACTATTAAGAAATTGAGGGCTTATGCTGAAAGAATCAGGCTTGCGGAGCTTGAGAAATGCTTAGGCAAGATGGGCGACGATATCTCAAAGAAGACGCGGAGAGCCGTGGATGATCTCAGCCGAGGTATAGTGAACAAGTTGCTTCATGGTCCAATGCAACACTTGAGGTGTGATGGGAGTGACAGCCGGACTCTAAGCGAGACCCTTGAGAACATGCATGCTTTGAATAGAATGTTCAGCCTCGAGACCGAAATATCTGTTTTGGAGCAGAAGATTCGAGCAAAGGTGGAGCAAAACCAGAAGGATATCTGAGTCCAATTTTAATTGATGATGCTCATTTATTTCCTCCATTAGAATAAGAGGAAACATCCTCATCCTTTTAGGATTGAAAATTATGTGACAGTAGAAGACTCCTTTGGGGGAATTTCAGTTGATTGTTGTGTCTCAAAGTCTGCTTGGCCTAACTCTATTTTGGGTCTTGCTTCAATTTCTACCATCTTCTTTCACAGCCATCTTCCTGGCTTTGTATTATACAAAATGAAACTGTGATCTTGAGCTTTGTATTTACCAAGAATAGTGTATGAAAAATAACAAAAATCAAAGAGGTTGTTTCATTTGCGGTAAGGTTGTTTGTCCTACGAAGTATAAATCATTGTGAAAGTCTCCCCAAATTCCACTAGGTGGAAAGGAAGTTCCGTACAGAGTCAATTTTTTTTAATAATGAAATTTAAATTATCTATCATATATAATAGAACAAAATGGTAAAGTAACAATAATGAATCAATTAAAATATCAAAAAAGAATTTAAATTTTAATATAGGTGGCCATTGAAGTTATTTTTAGACTTTGACATTGTTTTTACAACATAAAAAAAGTAAATAAGTTGAAAAATATATTACTGTGAACTATTGGTTTGCATGACAGATTCAACCAAGCTTTTTTGTTTGGTACCTCTAACTACATTTATTGACTAAGGATAGAATTGAAAGAAAATGTTTCACCAAACCTTAAAATTGTAAATTAACATTAATTTTGGAACAAGAAAAAAAAATCCTAAAAACTTTCTCCCTAGCCCAAAATCACCAGGCCATTAACTTTGTCCTACATTTTGTTTCATTGCTCCCTTTAGTTTAAGCTAACTAGTGAGGAAATAGCAGGTTCCATTATAGAGTAGTATGTGACAGTAGTAATATTAAATAACCCTCTCCTTTTTTTGTTACAATTGGTAAAGAGTTTAACCGTTAGAATTGTGAAACGTGGGCTTAAACAACCCACAAGAATAATTCAGAAGAAACACTCAGCAATCTCCATCATGTATTTGTATGAATACAACATGGTCCCCTGTCACATGAATTCAGCCACCAAATACAACAATACACATATTTGTTTGACCCTTTTATACTTACCCATTCCTCCACTGTTTCTTGTACTTGCATTAGACCATGCAATAATGGGTATTTAATTACTCTATATCATTTGTTTATTGAAAACTATTTAATTAACAATTTCTAGTTTGATTACTTGTGAACATGTGTAACTTTTTATAACATTGTAAGCATGCTTCCTAACACAAAGTTAGAAAGTGTATTTGTTGTCTACACAAACTAATGCTTATATCATTTTCTATTTACTACATAGTTTTCATTATTTGATTATATTTATAACATAGTATAAATCATAACAACAACATAGAGACCAGAAAGTGATGGATTATTAGACCATTGAGAAGGTGATTGGGCTCCACAGTTAACGTTTGTGAAGGTGACTCTCCTACGATGCTAAGTTCCTAACCAACTTAAATTTCCTTGTCTCTATTTATGATAAAAGACTATGTTATATTGGCAAATACCTAGTTAGTTAGGTGCTGGAAATTAGGTGTCAAATGGTGGAAGCTGAGCTTGCAGAAAATGACTGTAACAAAGAAGTTCATACATGTAAAGACCAATCAAACATTATTGTATTTATGAACCTTCCTTTCAGATATTTATCGGGTCTTGCTAAATTGCGAACTGGTATTTAGTTTGCATTGAAGTGAACTAATTAATAGTCATTGGATGAAAACTTGGGTTTACCGGTCACTGTCTTGATACCGATATGAAGTTGGTATAGGAATTCACAACTTCACATAAGAAGTCGGTTTGGTTGGAGACAAATTTATTTAATTGAAGTTTTCTTTGTAGAAGTCGGTGTAGAGAGATTAACATTATAGGTCAAGTTTATTTTGAATGACTTCTGAATGGAAGTTGGTAAAGCCCATACCGACTTCTCAACAGGAACGACATCGTCCAAGCCCAAACCGACTTCTAAACATGGCAGGTTTCCGGTCATCAAATCAACGGCTAAGATTAAACGCAATATCATATTTATCAGTTTGGGATTTGCATGACTTTTCAGTTGTCTTTCTTTTTAGAGGTAGATCACAACTAACTTCTAACTTCATTTATCATCTCAATCTATTTTTATTTAAGTTATAAATTATTGTATATTAAAATAGCACTGGTGCATTCCCCTATCTTATTGTATGAACCTATTTATTTATCTCCTTCAACAAAGATATAACAATTTTAAAGCATAATATCTCCCTTGTGAATGCATTTTAGGCACATAGAATTTCAATTCCCAAATGGTTAAGGTAAGGCACTCCTATTGCTATGAAATGTAATCAATTTATTCATCATTAGGTTCTGTCCTCTGCCATCTTTTTCATTCAAATTAACATTTTAGCTCAGTTCCTAGTTGCCACCTTCTCAATTATTAGCCCCACAACCTTCTTCCCCACAATAACATTTTAAATATCACAACTTCCATTTCCTAAAAGCCAGGCACAAAAAAGATAGAGGAAAAACAACAATAATAATACATATCATTTTTATTACATTGATATTACTATTCATTACAATTTAAACCATTTGTATCATAAAATCCTTGTCAAGATGTATGTTATACCCAATCACATTCTCAAGGCTATCCGGAACCAATCAAAATGAAACAAAAATAAAAAACTCATAAATATTTAATTTTTTTAACTGACATTACATATTTTGATTGATTTGAACAAACTTCACAACATCATATCTTTGTCCATCCCTAATTGGCAGCATTAGAGATGTAATAGTTTTGAGCATGTGTAATATCCTCTAGGTTGGTTATGGAAAGGGAATGATTAACATTTGAAAAAGTATATATAAAAAGCAAGAGACAAGAAGACATAGAAGCAACGAACCAATGATCCATATCTCTCATTTTATGGTGGGGCATACCCCATTCTATAAGACCCCATTTCTGAACTTTGCTACCCCCTTGTCCCCATTCCCATTTCTACACTCTCAACACCCATCACCAAATCTTCTCTCTCTAAAAATATAGAATTATTCATATTAAAAAAAAGTAAAATTAAAACCTAGCATTTTCAAATCCATGCAAGTCACTGACTTTATTCAAAGACTTCTTGATCATAGCCATCTTAGCCAGCTTCTCAGCTGCTCTCCAAGCCGATGTCGGCGTTAACGGCTCTCCATTTTCATCCTCCAATGCCACCTCCCTCTCTTTTTCCACATGTTCCTTCTCCACCTGATTTTGTCTCCTCCATTTAACTTCCGCCAGCTCAGCCTCCAACCTGCGTACATATTCCAAACCCGAATCTAAACCCGAATTAGACTGAACCAAAAGGGCTCGAGCCGAAGCCAGCAAATGATGAGCACTGTTTAAATCCCCATTATGCTCCACAAGCCTCCTCGACTCAGCAATAGCTCGAGTCGCTATAAATAAATTCCTCAGTCTCTCGATTCTGTTAGAACGATTACCATTAGGAGACGGGACTATAAGACTCTGTTCCTTACCATATACAATTTCTTGCGTAGAAGGATCTCTATAACGACATCGTACCGTCATCAAGTGGTGGGTCCAATTTTGTGGAACTCTTACCTCAATTAATAAGTCTCTCTCTTCTTTGGCATATAAATCGCCGAGCCGAACAGTTCCTGAACTTAACAACGTGGGTCTCCCACTACATGAATAAACCGCGATTATTTCACCCGAATCGGCTTGAAACCCAACCTGAATTCTCAAGTCTTGAACCACTACGCTTAATATTCCACCTACGCATTTAGCAAAAGCGTCTTCATCACCGGTTTGGGTTCTTCCGAACCCAAATGATTGAACCGGAATCTCGATATGAGCGAACCGGGTTGATGACACGTGGCTTGTATTCTTCCGTTGATTTGACTTGTTCCCGGTTTGTGCCCTTTCATCTTGACCGTCAGATAATAACATCACACTGGCGACTGGGTTTCTCTCTCTTCTATCTTCTAACACCTTGGTGGCTTTTCTTAACGCATCGCCGACGCTGGTGGTTCCGTTACCGGCGACGGAGACTAACCGGTCAACTATGCGCCGAGCCATGCGTTGACCTTGAGGTGTCATTCTCCGCAATGGTAGTAACCGTTTTGGTATAGCTGAGAAAGCAACAATGGAGAGTCTATCAGATGAGCCAAGAGAAGAGATAACCAAACGCATCGAGCGTTTCAGCATTTCAAGCTTCGCACCTGTCATGCTTCCACCGATTCCTAAAACTGTAACCAGATCTATCGGTGCGCGCTGTGAAGGATCTAGAATTGGAGCGCCGCCGCTACGAATCGGAGGTGGCGGTGGTGGAGGAGGAGCTTTCACTTTCAGAACCAGAGCGTATGACTCGTGGCGTCTGGACACTGATACAATTGCACACTCTGGCATTAACTTCACTTCTACCGTTCTAGAATCTCCATCGTTGATTTGTTGCTCATCGGAGTAAGAATTAACCGAGGATGATGAAGGTTTTGGATCAACGAAAAAACCCTGGAACTCAACGTCGTCGTTTTGTTGCTGTTCTTCTTCTTCATTTCCGTTTTCATCAGCTTCGGGAATTGGAATGAATCTAGGAGATAACAGAGGCTCATCATCGTTATAGGACCTAATAACGGAATCGGAAGCATGCTTTTGTTGCGGTGGTTCAACGTGATTGGTTTTGGTAACAGAGGAAGAGGTCTCTGTTTTCCTTCTATCAATAGCAACGACGTCGTTTTTTTCATTCTTGTGAGCAACGAGTAATGGCACGTCTTTCCAAGTAGCGTTGCAAACAGGGCATAAAAGAGAACCATGGTTTCTAACATGTGCAGAGATGCATGGGAAATGAAAAGCATGTGAACATTCTGCAGTGTAAATCGCTGTTCCTTGCCCCGTCTTCACACTGTTCAAACAGATTCCACAGCTACTCTGCAAAAAATAATACTAACAAATTAATACTCAATTTTATTGTTAGGAGAAAGTGTGAAGTTTATTCAAGTGTGAAGTCCACAGTTGAGAAGTAAAAGAGTTTATAACCAGAAAATGCTCATGAAACTAATATCTTAATGTTTGGTTCCAAACAACACGTGATGTCTCACTTGTGGTTCTCTACTCATACATACCCGGAATTTGAAGCTGTTTTTGAAGAGGGATAGCTTCAAAGGGGTGCGGGGAGAGGAAGGATTTGAGGTGGATAGAGTTTTGTTCTGAATTCTGGGGCTTTCATTTTTTATAGGTGCTTGAGCAGCTTCTGAAATTGTTCTGCAACGCAAGCTTGGAGATTGAGATTGATGTAACCTTGGAGTAGAAGGGTTGCTACCACTGGAAAAGAAATTCAATCTGCCACAGCTTCTGGGGTTGGGGCTAATGGGTTGTTCTTTGTTCTCTGATAAACTTGATTCTGGATCCCTAGTGCAAAAAGCTCTTCTCCAACCACTACTCATTGTCTCACACACACTACCAGGTACTACAACTTTTTCCCTTTTGCTTCTATCTCTTTCTATAGCTTTTTATGTGTTGTTTGGCTAGAAGGAAGAAGAAGATAGGGATGGAAAAAAGTGATTTTGTTTGTTCTGATGGATCTAATAGAAAAAAAAAGTAATTTATTTAGAAGAGCATGCGATCAGACAAACTTAAAGCCATTCAAATATTTAGCCTCAACTGTTTTGTAGAGAGAAAATTGCAAAAAAAAAATATATCCACTCTTTTTATCTCTCTCTTCTTCCCTGTGTCTCTATATGTGTAATTTACACATAAAAAAGGAAGCTCCTCTTCCTTTAAGTATTTATATATAAACACAAAAGAATAATAATAATACTTAGATCTAAGCTTAACTTGATCAAGGATTTACATTAATAACCGCCAATAATAGACTGATTTTACTATGATAACCGCCACGTGTTATTGGGTTTATAAAAGCAATAGAGAAGATATATATTTATTCTGAGTTAAAAAATTTACTTTATATCTTAATCCTTCATTATATTAAAATATAATACTTCACATGATTTGTATTGAGTAGTAAATCTAAACTATTAAATTTTTATAGAAAGTGTTGGTAAGATGTGAAGTAAGTAGATACATTCCTAAACTAATAACCCGTCAACGCCTCGTGATGGTTTTTAATCTATACTGCAAGCTGAATCTGGCACGTTGAATCTGTGAGCTTGCAAGTTGGAGTTAGGATGTCCTCCCTTAATATTAAGAATCAAGTACTTCAAAAATCAAATGAAAATACAATATTCAAATATACATATATCTCTCTGATTATAATAAAATTATATTTTTGTCATTAAAAATAAAGGAAATAGATGTAATTGACTTTGGAGCATCTAGTTTGCAAGTTGATATCAAGAACAGATAATATAACGCATGTTACTGCTCTTTCTCTCTCTCTCTGGTTGTGCTGGCTCCATGCACACCACCTTGTGACTTGTGGAGTTTGTCACAACTCCATAATTAAGGACACGTGCCTTTCATTTCTGAATTGTGAATCGGGACTTTATTAATTAAAAGTGATTTTAAAGTGAAATTATATATATGTGTGTGAATATCATATCACTAAAGTGATTTTAATTAGTTAAATACCATTGAATTTAGTTAAACCTAGACCAAGCTATTCTTGAAGCTCTTGTCCATGGATCAAGCGTAATACATGTGGAAGAACCGAAGAACAACTCGACCTAGCTACTCTGATTCCTTAGAATTGGTACGTACCAATGAATCTTGCACCTTCTTCCATATTGCACTATAGCATATGCTACTCAATTTTCATTTTCATAATAAGTCAACTCCACTCAATTTCAATTTAAGCTTTTAATCCAATCTATCCTATACAAGAATAGAATCTCCTCAAACAAATTCCATATTAAATTCTAGCCACATTAAAAAGCTTATATTTATTAGGATTTAAATTTCTGACAATATGTTTCCAAATTTTACATAAACAGTTTTGGAGCCCTACAATCGTGTTGCAATATGTTAGAAATTACAACTTTTGCTTTTCATTACCCTACATGTTCCAATAGTTGAGTTCATAAATATTTGAAGTGTATTGTGTACGAAATCGAAAGAAAAATAATTTAAAAAAAAACTAAGTCTAAGATAACAGTGAAGAAAAGGAACCGTACTTTTTTACTGTAGTTCTTCAATTAAGTTACTGCAATGGAATCCTACTAGTGTTCTTGGCCGTTTTATTGGTCACACCTAGTCACCATCATACTCACATACTAAGAAAAATTACATATCCTAAAAAATTATATTTTAATGTTCTTAGCTAATGAGATTTTAATAATTAATGAATGAAGTATCAATTTTTAATTAACTAGAACAACAAAAGATAACGACACCATTTAGAACATAAATGATGACATGAAATGAAATTAGTGATCTTTGTTATGGACAGAGATTGTTGATTATATACGTTGTATACATTCAGCCTTTCGCCCGCTCAAGCGAGAAATCTAAGGTTGGAAACCAAACTTTTCATGGGTTTCTCGCCTTAGCGAGAGTTTGTCGCTCAAGCAATAAGCATCTATTACTGTTTGTATTTTTTTGAGTTTGTTAGTTTTGTATTTAAAAACATCTTTTGCTAAGAAAATAGAAAAGTGAATAAACATTTTTCTCTTCCATGGATTCTTACTCCTCTCTCTTCACTCCTTCCACCATTTTTAAGAAGGTATGGCCTTGAATTTTAAGAGAGATCACATGTCCTAAACGCTGTCTCATTCTATGTCCTTAACCAATGAAAATGTTACGTTTTGTTTTTAAAAAAATTATTCATATGGTAATATATCATTGGTCCAGAATGGGGAACGAGACACCATTGGGAACAAGTGATTCTCGTCCCTTTGTTATTACACTAACACACTTACAGCAAGGTGGGGTCCACATAGGGAGGTACCACTCTGAGCCAATTCCAGTTTTTACTACTGACTGTGACTATGCATGCCTTTGTATTACAGTGTGAACTCGTGGACTTTGCTATAATCCATACAGAACCCCATGCACAATTTACCCTCACCCGAACCTCGTATAACAGTGTGGTAATTTTCAATAACTGTGATAAAAAAGAAGGGGAAAGACAGTAAAACCTAGATGTCAGTGACTCGCAGCTTTAGATCGTAAATACGAACGTACATAACTCGTGATAGACAATTGAATCAATTAAACATTTGTTTGAAACTCGACTTTGCAATTTATTTTGATATACTTTGTTTATGAATCAAATATATTAAACCTGAACTAAAATTTGAACTCGTTAAACAAACAAGTCGAATTTAACTCGAGCTTTATTGTGCATTAAATAACCATGGTTTGGACTGAGTGGCACTATTCCATGCATGTCTGACTAGTATTAAATGGTGCAGGTTGGAGTAGAGAAATGTGAAAACATTAATAGCCATAAAAAGAGTCAGAAATTTACATAAAAGACTGAGTGATGAGACACCCACATGACCCGTCCTTTCTTAGTTTGTCAGTAGTTTGGAGACCTAAGCTCACAGGCCCCTCCTCCCAAACAGAGCCTTTACCCTTTCCTACAATTATTATCCACACCGTACATGCATCACTCTAACCATGTCCCATTGTTATATGTTCTGTACTCAAACTCACAACGTGGGATTCTTATGTTTGTTAGATTTTTCTTTCTACTACAAATTTCTCTAAACCAAAAGTTAATAAAACATAAATATGAGTTTGTAATTGGTGGCACGTAGAAGTGACATAGAAAAGTAACATTATTGTTAGGTTGTTATGTGTTATGGTTGAGGGTTGGTTGTATCCTTGGTTTTGTTTATTTTCTGTGTGTAATTTTGTTCTTTTTTAATAAAATTTTCACTTATGGAAGGAAAAATTAAATCTTACCTTTTAAATACGAGAAAAATGTATATATTAATGATATAAGAGTTTTTATAGTGTCACTGCATAATCTACTGTTCATTTTCAATGATCATTGACTGTTCAAAAAAATTAATTTAAATAAAGGATGAATTATACATTTACTCATGTATAAATATTTACATCGTAAAGATATTACTCTCTTTAAATATACTTACCGCAAAAAACATGGAGGTGTTAGTTTTATAATGGGAAATGATAATTATAAGAGGAATTAAATTTTAAAGGCACTAGATTATTTTTTAGTTAAACACAATTGGTAATCTAAAATTTAGTTTTGTTTGGGAGATGAATTTTGAATAAGAATAAAAAGAAAATGAAAGTTTTACCATTATGAAATATATTTATGAAATAATTTTAAAGTCTTCTTTTTCTTTTCTTTCCCCTTCCTATTAGAGTAACCTTACAAGAAATTGGAGTATATAGAAGGGTTGTGTTAAAAAAATTAAGAGAAAAATGTATATAATGATATTGTATGAGTTGTATACATTATCACAGTATCATCTATCATTTATCTTTAATCATTATCAATTCTTCCAAAAAATTAATTCAAATGAATAATGAAAGATATACCGAATGTGTATAAATTTTTAAACTAACAATACATATATATTATATTATTTTTCTAATGCATGGTTAATTGACAATAATTTTTTTTTCTACCTTTCTTAATTAACAATCGATTGGACATATTTGTTAACGGATGATAATGAAGAATAAAAATGTGGATTGAAGAATTGGGCAGCCACCAAATTGAACCAGTAGGAATGGAATTCTTAAAGCAGAAAACAGAGGCAGAGAGAGAGGGATCAGTGGGGCTGGTACCTTCCCAAGAGTACATAACAGAAGAGATAGAGAGATTTGACTAGAGTGTTGTCATAAAATACTCAATTATTTCATCATATATATTTACCTATTATATTTCCCTCTAAATATTATTATGATAAATTTGATAAGGAAAAAAATGTATGTAAGGATAATGTTAAGGTATTTACACTATAACTATATGATTTAAAAATAATATTTACCATTCATTTATTCTTAAAAATAAATAAAAATAGTATATAATGTAATAATTGTATACACATTTTTATATTAACAATACATATATATTATACTTAGGGGTGAGTATTGGCAAGGTCGGAACTAGTTAAAACTTATCCATTATCCGATCTTAAATGTTAGTCGGGTCATTTTTTTGAATCAGGACTCGGTCTGATCCTAGACCCAAATCTAACATGACCCTAAATATCAACATGGTCAGCATTAAAATATGAACTCGACCATAGACTTCATATAATATACTCATTTTAGATGAAGTCTTCTCAATATTATTTATTATATGAATATGTATTTTGATATATAAAACAATATATATTAATCATGTATATATAATGAAAATTAGATAATCAATGATACTTTCAACAAAAAATATCATTACTTTGTATATATACAAACATAATGACTGAGTGATCCTGAGACACGTCTGGTTGGGTCAAGTTTAGTCCCAACCTAACGCTAATTATGGACGTGGTTTTATATTTGAACTCGAACTTAGCTCTAAACATGATGAGACTTGACTTCCAATCATGATGAAACCATACTGAATGAGCAAGTAGGGTCGAGTTCTACTTACCCCTAATTATACACATATCATATTAAATAATAAAGTATCATTATGTATATAAATTTTGTAGAAGATATATGAGTTTTGTTTCGGTGCACGTAGTTCTAGGGAGAGTCTGAACGCCATTGCTCATGTTCGTGGGAAAATGTCAACTCGCCCTCGACAACAATGTGAATGATTCTCTGATCTAATACTATCATTATTTAACTCATCAATCCTTCTAACAATATTAGTTAACTTCATACAAAATTACTAAGGAATTTGATTCTAGAATGAAAAAAATGTTCATGGGTACCCAACCATAAATGTTAATCGGGTCATTTTTGAACTCATATCCGGTCTTAGACCTGAAGTTAAATATTCACGATGTTAGCATTCAAAACCTGAACCCGACCATAGATCAAATTAAATATAATGTATACACATTTTAGATTAAGTATTTTAAGTATTATTTATTATTATAAATATGTAATTTTACGTGTAAAATAGTATATGTATATATTTATTATTAAACATCTATATAAGATAAAAAATTAGAGAATCAATGATAGTTTCGACTAAAAAAGTTTTATTATTCTGTAGTCTGTACACATTTGAATAAAGAGACATACAAACATCATGAGTGAGATCATGAGATGGGTCGAGATGAATCATGTTTGGTCTTTAATTGACCTAAATATTGAATGAGTCTAACTTTTGAACTCGAACTCGGCCCAAACACGATGAGACCCGTCATATTCAAACTCAATCATGATTGTGCCATACCGGATGAGTGGGTAGAGTTGGATTGGTCACCCCTAATCTCTGTAAGATGATGAAGTAGTTATAAGTTAGTTTATTTAATAAAAATAAGTTAGTTTATTTATTTTTTGTACTATCAAATATATCGCATCAAAATATATATACATATAATTGATTTCTTTCAAAAAATGTGATTGTCTCTTTTAGTAAGTGTTAATCCCAAAAATTAAAATATTACAATAAGTTAGTATGTATTCTACTATATAGTATAGTATTTTATTCGTAATTGAGTTAGGGAGGTTACGTAAAGCAGAATGAGAAGTGAATAAGTACTTTTAACTGTTCCAGATAAACGATTTCGTGCAGAATGAGATTTTAACTTTTTGTTATTTAATTAATTTTTGAAGGATGAGGCTACCTAAAAGCTAGTACTTAGGTTTAGCTTTTGTTCTTTGTTCGTTGCCTTTGTTTGAGGAGACAACACTCAACCCCTCTGTATAATTTTATCTTCACTTAACTTAACACTCTTCATCTTTTCTCTAAATTTTCCGTATGTTCCCATAGCTTTTAACAATATAGTCACACACAAAATTATGAATGGGTGTAAATTCGTGAGTTTCTTAAACTTACTCCACATCTTAGCTATTAATTATAGGGAAATTCAATGATTTAAATCTTGGAGTCAATAGATCACTCCTAAATATGAATTAAGTAAAAAGAGATTCACTACATTTATAGATAAATTATATTGGATTCAGGAATTGTTAATGGCCTTCTCTAGTTAAAAATATATTTTTACCCAATCAAGCAATGCAAAAGAAAATACTTTTTTTACATTCTCTTTCAGCTCTTTTTTCTTCAGACTTTGTAATATTCAAGAAAATAAAGCACAAAATCCTTAATATTTTTCTTATATCAACAATAAAGAAAGTGGAGCAACACTATACATAGATGAAGATTATCCTAATATTTTAAGTGTGAGCAATAATACTTAAGAATCCTTTTGAAGTCCTAATATACTTTTTTTTATACCCATTTATTACAATAATACTATTATTGTGGGAATCAATATGAAGAATTTTGGTATAGTAGAAGGCAGTGAAAAAATGGATCCTAATAAAAGCTCTTAAAAAAAAACACTTCCACCAAATATAAAAGAAAATCAAAAGACTTGCTATTCATCCCAAAATTGGATCAAGGATATAGAGAAGAGTGAACACAAAGGGGGAAATGAGAAAAGTGAAAATAAATAATAAAAAAAGCTGAAGAGAAAAGCACTTTAAACACTGAAATACAAGCCCTGACAACTTTACATCCAAATAAATAGAAGACCTTTTGATTACTTCATGCATGTAGATAAATAGTGGAGATCCATATTTATAATCAAGCTTATGGTAACATATTATTTGTTGGAAAATGAGCACAAAGTTTATATCCTCAAACACAATAAAGTGAACAGAAGAGTGATCCATCAGTGATTGGGTTCTAAGTTTATGGTAACATATTATAATGAATGAGACTCATCTCTAATCCATTAATGGAGAGAGAAATTAGGTGAAAAAACAACATACATTGATATTTATATTATTTTCATTTAAAATAAGATTATATTTTTACTCTTATAATACATATAAAAAATCATTTATTTCTCCATTAATGAAGCGGAGTCTTACTTTCTTATAATCAATGTTTTAAAAACCGTACCGTACCGGCCGGTTCAACCGGTGAACCGGACCCCTAACCGGTACGGTACGTATGTTATACCGCATATGCGATAGAACCGGTCAAAACCGGTTTAAACCGGTTTGTCGGTTTGTACATTAATTTTTTTTTTAATTTCAAATTTTCAATTCTTGACCAATTCTTCAACTTCAATGATTGATACTTGGGTCATTTATTTGTATTTTGCGTTTGTTAAGTGATAATTTTGGATTAATATATGTTTTGCACTTTAAACTTTGATTTTATTAAAGACTTAATGTTGTTTGTTTCTGTGAATTTGAAGTAAATTATGAATATGGATTATAAATATGAATATCTATTTATTTGAAATTTTTGTTATAGGTTTACACACATATATATATATATATATAAGAAAGTATGTCTAGTTTAACCAGCATGCAGTTTAATTACTGAACCACTGGTTGAACCAATGTACCACTATACCAGTACCCTGACCGGTTTGATAACCGGTACGGTTTTAATAACATTGATTATAATAAAGTATAAGGAATATTTATATTATAGTCAATTAAAGTGGCTTATAACTCATATATTAGTTCACAACACTATACATTCGTATTAGTTCATCAATTAATTTTATACTTTAATATCTAATATCTATGCATGTGTACAAAATTACATATCATATATATCATCCTCATCCACACATATATTACTTTTTTATTAATTAAGAGTTAATAATAATTAACATATGAAATTATAAATGGTGAATAATATGATCACAATATAAAAACTATTACATTTTCAATACATAGATATTAAACTCTTAAGTTTATCAAACATCCTCAATTTAATAAGCTTAAGTTTATCAAACATAAGCTTTTCAGTCCATTACTTTTCCACTTTTATCTTACTTTCCGGTCAATCATGCTAAACACACCTAATATGCATTTCAATTTCAATTATTAAGTTCTTAAATAAGGGGTTGATATGAGGTGGGGTACTTGGAATGTTAAAAGAATCATCCGTGCCGAAAAATCTATATCTTCAAACCAATCACGTTGTATAACGTACTGTAAAAAAAAAATTCTATTTTTTTAATTTCCTTTTCAATTAGGTCATTTAGGAAACAAAAAATGGGACAGATAATCTCCATTATGATTACCAAATTCAAAATATAATAACATATCTCTTTCTCTTACTTTTGAAAACTTATTTCATATTCCTTTGCTTTATGACTTGATTTTGCATATCAACCAATTTTAAGTTTGGTCAGCAAACAATAACTTCACACCCAGCAATGTATGGGTTTTTTCTAACCTTTGTTATCCCATGCTGCTGTAAACAATTACTAAAGGAATGGCCATAGATATTATTGCTCTTCATTATTTCTTGGCTGAAGAAATTTATCAAAAAATATTCATCAAATAATGATAAATATTGAATACCAAAATATGTCAGATTTTTTATATAACCATCCCTTGTTAGACATTCACAGTCAGAATCCATAGTTGACTACTACACATGAATCATGATCATGAAAGTTCTAATGCGGCCTAATAATTATATCATGAGTAATGTTATATACATACCTTAAAAATAAGTTGAAATTATAATTTTTGTTTCTACCCTATGTCATAATCATAATATGCTAATAAATTCTCTAGTATTAGAGATGATACAAACTCCCAACTTTGGTACTTGTGTTTTATGAAAATAAAAGAAAATTATAAAATTGGCCATTTGAGTTTCTGTTATCTCTCTTTTTAGAGTAAATTATACTCACACTCATGAGTTTTAATAAAATTACACAAATCACCCCTCCCTTCTTTGTCCTTACACCAACTACCCCTCTCTCCTACACAAATCACCCCTAATTTTATACATATATTACACTGATTACCCCTGCATGTTATAAAAGTGTAATATTTTAAAGAAAAACGTGTGATGAATGTAATTAAGTTAAACAAAATATTGTATATTGTGTAACACTTCAAATAGTACAAAAGTCAGTGTTTCTTTATTATTTTTGTGTCATTACAAAATACATTAATAATTTCAAAGAAATGTTTAAATAAATCTTATATTATTTTATAACGAGTCAAATAATGAAGACAAATTGACTATTATATTATTTGATTTTGTCTACACAATCTACAATATTTTGTTTAATTAATTACACACATCACACGTTTTTTGTTTAAAATATTACACTTTTATATCATGCACGGGTAGTCAATGTAACATATCTACAAAATTAGGGGTGGTTGGTGTAAGGACAAAAAAGTAAGGGGTGATTTGTATAATTTCATTAAAACTCAGGGGTGTAAGTGTAATTTACTCTTCTTTTTATATAAAAAGTAGGTGTGAAAGATGAGCTACATATATTATTTTAAAGTGGTTGAAGAATTAGTTAGGTTGCTGGTTTTTTATTTCTTAAGGACTTTCTTGAAGTGCTGTCAGGTTTGTGTATGAGACAAACTTGCCACATTATATGTTTATTTAAAGTTAGTTATAATATGGTTGTTAGTATTCTCATGCTAATTAAATATTAAAAGATGTGGACTCGTTTAATAATGGTGCATGTATTAGCAAGTTGACTTATGAGAGCCTTCAAAATTCAAATATTCACAACATTTTTATCCACAATGAGAAAAGATATTATTTATCATAAATGTTGTCTCAATCTTTATCATAAAATTAATCAGAATGTAACATTTTATTTTAATTTTTTTTATTTACTTGTCAATATGTAATTAGTCTGAAAAGTAAATGAGATACCGTTAAGAACAAATAATCCATATTCATCTAGTGATCACATGGGTTGATTGTAATCTAATTGGTTGAGTAAAGATAGACAAACAGAGAAAATTGCATAATAATCTATACTAATATAAAGGGAAAACACAAAATAACCACTCATGATAGTGTAATTTTTGTTTCCTATTTTGCCCTTATATTTTTTAATTTCTACAAAAAAAACATATAATCCTAAGTAACTACCATTAACACATTAACCACCTATCTCACCTTAAATAAATTATAATAAATTCATTTTTAACATAAAGTATTCTTAATATAAAAACATTCTAATTGTATAAAATAAAAATTGAATACTTAATATAATAAAATAAGAATGCGGGTCGGTAGACACGAAGTGTCTGTCGACACACTAGTGATAATAAAAAAAATAGTTTATACATCCACAATCTAATAAAATATATAATTGTTCCTATACTATATATAATTTTTATGTCTTAATTATCATTGACTTTTACATAAAATAATATATATAAATAGTGGATCATATTTTCTACATACATCATATGTTTCATTGAGTGTATGTAAATATTAAAATTACTTTAACATGTATCAATTAATTATATGGTTGGTCGTAAATCTTCTTCCAAAAAAAACTAGTCTCACTTTTGTCTTTGTTAATGTTCTCTAAGGGTTTTTATATTGTTAGTGTGTCTTATATCATTTATGTGTTAATTATTATTGGTTTTTTAATAATACATATGAATATTGAATGATGTATTTCATTGTATTAACTATGTAAAAAAATAGTGAAATATCTATGTATAATAAGTATGAAGTTTTTCAAATAGTTAATACATTATTTATCATTCATGTATATTTATTTCATTTAAAAGCATATGATAATTAACATATAAATGATGGATGATGTACCAATAATGTAAAAATACTTTTATAATCCCAATACATAAATATTAAATTCAAAACTTCATAATGATAATACATGCATATTAATCTCTAAGAACAATTATATTACTCAGAAGTATCTCAATTGTTGATATGAGATTGCATATGCTTTGAATGGAAAAAGTAAGATTAGAAGCTAAAACTTGATTATATTCAAATTATTATAATAAGCAATATTTGTTGGTGAAAAAATATGACATTTTCTTTACATACTTTAATCTTATGGTTAGACCAAGTAAATTAGTTCTCTTAACATCTATGAAATTACATAATTAGACATAGGTCTGTTTTGATGAACAAGTTGATCTTAAAGGATTTATTTTCAGCCCTACAAGAACATAAAAGGGTCATGTCATGCAAGTTTTGGCTAAATTAGTAGGGTTACCAATGAAATTTGGGACTATGGTTGAATTACCCATTTGCCATAAGGTGAACCCATTGGACTATTCACTTAAATGGGCTGAAACAAAAATGTGACACAACCCATTGGGGTGAGGAATAGCTGAATTTGCATCACATTCTCATCTTGAAACAAAATGATAAGATGATGAATCCATTGACTCCAATAGTAAGTTTTTTAAACTTACTTCATATCTTAGTCATCAATTCTAGGGAAATCCAATAGTTTAAATTTATGGGTAGATCTAAACCATTGGATTTCCCTAGAGTTGATGACAAAGATGTGAAGTAAATTTTTTCTTGAAGTAAGTAGATTCTCACCCAAATGATAAAGAGGATGACTACAATTAAATGTATAATCATAGTATCACATTCTTCAATTTTAAAAGTGAAACTTGTTCTATTCTATAGGTAACCAAATGTATAATCATAACATCACATTCTCCAACAATGAGGGGCGTAATGAATGAGTTGTTTTAGGATTTAGGGTTCACATTCTTTATCATTTTAGATGTTGGATACATTTTGATGTCTATGTTAAATAAAATGTTTTAACATTTTCACTATTGTTTTAGGATTTAGAGTTTTGGTTTTGTAAAAGGTATTTTGAGATTAAGGTTATTGAATATGAAATCAAACACACACATAAGTTACAAAAAGGATGTAAAATACCATAACTGCTAATGGTTGACCTTTTTGTTTACTTTCAAGGTCAAATAAAGTTTAATTGTAAATATAATAAATGTTCATTATTTGAAAGTAAACAAAAAATTTCATGTGTCATCCTCGAATAGCTCATCTACACAACTAGCACCTATGATATTTTACCTAAGTTTTATAGAAAATAGGACATTAATTTGACAATATATTTTTTTTTGGAAGAATTTGAGAGGCACAAGAAAATCTACAAGTACCAAAACTAATGAATGAATTTTCACATTATTGAGGCCAAGTCATTGGTGATAGCATGGCAATGTCAATTCCAATTAAAACTCTCTTTTGAAGAGAGAGAAAAAAACTCCGACAGCAGAAATTATTGGATAAGGCTTTGATTGGCACAAGGGTAATCACGGATTATAATTCATCATTCAAAAGTTCAAACTAATTTCTTTTTCTTCATAAAGTGTTAAAGAAAATAGAAAAAAGATAATTCAAAGTATAATCAATTTTTACACTCTTAATGTATTATCCATATTTTATTTAGAATTAACTCTAAAATAAAGTAATACATATGAACTATTGCTATTATTGTATTATCCACTCATTTTAATATATGGAAGAATTGCTATGGAAAAAAGAAAACAAAGGAAAACTTTAAGCTTTATCCACTTCATTTAATAAAAAAATTCAATAAGGTGTTTGTTTGATAGTATAAGGCTCAATGATTCGATTCATGTGAGTGATACTTGTTGAAAGTTGGAAGAAATAGTCACACACATCGAAAAGAATTAGCTCTTTATCCATATGGTGACAGAATACTCTTAATAGTATAAAAAATATTTATCACTTTTTCCACACATAAATCTTATGTTATCTATGTCGGTATATGACCTTAATTTTTAGGAAGAGTATATTGGGTTTGTGCTCATGTAAGAAGACTTTCTCCTTTATGATCCATTCTTTTATCTTTTACTTATTAAATTTTGAGTAAAGATCACCTTCTTAGCTTTAGAAAGCTAGCATAATATCAAATATGCTTGTCACATCATTAATCACTCTATTGAAAAATCTATTATAGGAGTTATACAAAAAGAGAATTTGAAAAGGCATATCACAAAAGAATAGAAACAAAAACTCCAACTTTACTCTCTTATTATTATGTTTAACATTTCTGATTAGTCCCTCTATATGCACATTTTTAACCCTTAGTGGCAATAAACTGGATTGTTTCATACACATTCACATGTACACTTATGATTGAGTGTGAGATGTATACAGAAAATTACATACATACACTACTCCATCACACCTAATCGGGATCACCTGTCCCATTTTTACTTCCTAAGTGTGTCTCAATCCAATTAAAAACTGTCACCTAATTGAAAAGAAAATTAAAAAACAGAAAATAACTTTTTTTACAT
The DNA here is from genome assembly GCA_009771035.1 of Lupinus albus. NCBI lineage: Eukaryota > Viridiplantae > Streptophyta > Magnoliopsida > Fabales > Fabaceae > Lupinus > Lupinus albus. The sequence continues at coordinate 3,032,104 of CM020021.1, forward strand.
TAACTGATGCAACATGATTGGTTTGGGACATAGAGACAAATATTTTTTTGGAACAGGTAATCCTTCTTCCTATCACACCCTTACAATAATTCCATAAATTTTGGCCTTTGTATTTAGCATAATGTGAGAGAGAACAAAAACCAATGAGCATCAATGGACATTTCTATTTGAAGCAATGTTGTACTGCTAAATAATGTTTGCTTCTATTTCTCACAAAGATCTTCCTCCATATCCTGCACTTCTAAATAATGCTTGCTTTATATCTTCACAACTCAACATTGTCCTTTGTTCCAATTCCTGTTACAAAAACAAATAACATAATAAGATTCATTATTTCATGGTCCAACAAAAATACCATATAAGATAAATGCAAAAACTGCAACAAAATAATATTTTTTTTTAGTGAAGTACCTAAAAAAACATTAATACTAAGCAAATTGTTTCATGCACACTGTTGAATCCATGAAAAGATGTTAAACTTTATTGTATAAACAACATGATTCTAGTACTAATTAGTGTACCTCATAGCAAGAAGCTTGCATTGAGAAATCATTGAAACAACTAATAACACAGTGTTGAATCTCTAGGCCTAATGCTTCAAGTGTGTTAACTGTAGAAAGCAACAGGCCTGGTTTCCCTACACAGCAAATTTCAACCTTTGTGTCCAAATTCCTCTCTATCTCAAACTGTAATGACAAAAAAATTGTTAGGAACAAAACCAATGCTACCCTTCAAAAACAGACTCATAATATGTGATACTATTGTGAAAAATCCATACCTTAGGTGAATTTCTAATCAAGATTTCATTTGGTTTTACATCTTTGAAAATGCCTGTCATATTTGCATCTACTTCTATTTCTTGTTTCAAAGTGTTGATCTTTTCTAGAAGTTCTTTCATGTAATCAATAGTGTCTCCAAGAATTGATGTTCTATCCATCTATGATAAAAAGAGCATTTAGAATAACAAATTAGATCTACATGTAACACATAATATATAGTACACTAGTACTTATAATTGAATGATTCTTATATCCGTTAAGTTTCATCTCAAAACCAATTGGCAATGAGAGAATTAGTCCAACATGTATTTAAACGATTTCCGAGATAATGAGGCAGACGATGTGAGACTTACTTTCCAACATGCCCCCTCCAGATAAGCATGTCGGATAAAGCGAAAGGTTACCTTTGACCCATAACTAAATGACATCTTTTGGCCCATAACAACCGGAAAGAAGTTGAATTCTGGTTCTGATATCATGTTAAGGTTTCATCTCAAAATTAATTGGCTTTCCAACATACCTTACTTATCTTTGGGACAATTGACCTTAGCATTGAGAGTCTGTCATTTAATCTCTTTCTTCTTCTCCTCTCAGCCATTAAATTCTTGGAGGGTTGCCCTTGAAGCTTCTTTGATCTATTCTTTCTTTCTAGACCAGTTCCTATGTTGAAAACTGCCATTTCTGATGATTGTGTTGGCTCCATTTTGCATGTGTTTTGCAGCTCCAAATTCTGAAGCTCTTCACCAAGAAAACATGTATTATCCTCTCCTTCAATCATGGAAAATGAGAAATCTTCTTGACCAAGAAATGGAGGGGTATCATGATATGAATCAAGATTCTGAAGTGCTGATGGTTCATTAAGTAAAGAGCCATTGATTTCATTGAAGGTGTAGTTATACTCATTGTTGTAGCTTTGAGGAAATTCTTGACCACAAAAAGTGTTGTTTGGGAGAAAAAGTGAAGAGTTTTGATCAAAACTATAGCCATTAGAGAAGAACTGATTTTCTTCTGTGCTTAGATTAGCATCCCATGTTTCTCTTCTTAGAGCCATTAACTCTTCCAAGAAATCATTGTCATATAACTCCATTACTCTCTATCTCTCTTTTGATTTAAGAAATGCCTTGAGAATATGAAGTAATAAGATGAAGAATTTATAAGGGAATACAGAAAGGTAGTTGCAAATTGATTATTATATGCTATATAGTATGTATAATAGGACAAAGATGATATGTCTCAATCTCTCTCTGTTGTTCCTTGCCAATCATGATGCTGATTTTTGTTAATTTTTACTTTTATATTTTATTTATATAGCAGCATTGTTATTGGTCCAGGACAGAGAGTAAAACCTATGATATATACAATGTTGTATCCTATGAGTAACTATAATAAGTTGGACAAAGATCACTTGTCTCGAACGGTGTCACATTCTCTGTTACGTTCTAATTTTAAAAAAATTATTTTATTCATATAGTAATATGTCATTGATCCGAGATAAGAAATTATGTTCGGGAGAGTTTATCCTCATCCTAATAAGCCTAACACTGAAATGGGAGAGTTTATCCTCATCCTAATAAGCCTAACACCGAAATGGAATCTGCTTTTTATTTTACATCTCTCTCACCAAAATCTATCCAATAAAATTTGAAGTAATTATTTAATGCCATTCTTAAGAAAAATATGACCCAAAGGGGTGGAATTACCATCATAAACCATAAACCATGTCAGGTTCTTTCTATGTTTAAAGGTAATGTAATATAAAATTTATAAATTCCTATAAACAGAACAAAAAGTAAACTCTCTTTCAAACTTATCCCTCTCTAATGATGGAGATATATTTTCTCATGTCATATTATATATATTATCTCGTGTTAATAAAAATATGTCATTTCAATTAAAAAAATTAAATCTTTATTATTATTGTTTTTATTTCATTACGAGACATAAAATATATGTTGGTCCTCTTTTACATCTATTTATGAGTTAAGCCCCACTCCCCAAATGGCTCCAAAATTTGGCTTAGCTCATAATTTCAAAATGAGTTGGTGGTCTCATTTTGTTCTTTTTGCACCACCACCTCTCCTATCCAATATACTTAATACAAATTGTACATGCTTGTCCAATAAAGAAACAACACTACTATCTATTTTATACTTAATTCTAGTTCAAAGGGTAAAAGCTGCAAGTATAGAAACTCTATTTTCACCTCACCTGACAAGAGTGGGAAATTATGGTCCTCTATAACATTATATACATTAATAATATATAGTAAGAATATATGGCAATAGTGTCATACAACTTCACTATATCTTAAATGGATCATTTTTTGGCTTATGCATTTGGTTTATGCTAGTCTACAGGAATATGCATGAAAAGCCTAGACATTTTCTAGCTTGCCCTTTTGGCTCATTTGCCCTTCAACTTATGGCATATGCTTCATATAGGGGTTCCCTAGTCTTTGGTTCAGTTCAGGCTCTATGCTTGATTATAATGATCATCATGTCCATCCAGTTACAATTTAAGCACCAATAATAAGGAATCTTCACATGGTCAATTGGTAGAGTCAAAGGTTAAAAATGATAAGAAAATTGAGGTTTCGAGTCTAATATATTACAAATACTAATATACTAATATTTGAAAGAGTATCATAATATGTCCGCATATTTATAAATTCTTTTTTAATTAAATATTTCATATATAATATATTTTTTATTACTATTTTATAATAAATTTTAATGATTGAAATATAATGACAAATTTAACATGCATATAAATTTTATTATTCATATAAAAAATATTTTATATATATTAATTATTATAAAATATATAAATATATATATATATACACTTAAAAAATTATTTTATTTTATAATCATTTTATTTTATGAGCATATAAGTTGTCTATATATGGTTATAACGTTATATGTAGCAGAAGGAATTACATTATGAAATATTCCAATAGGAAAAATGTAAGTCATTTTCGAGTTATGATGATAATGTAGTGAAGAATCTAAGAGGCACACATGCTATTAACATGCAACATATTAATTAACAACCTAATCTACAAGTAAATAGTAGTAGCTAGCAACTAAGGGCACATTACATATTAGCTCAACATGCATATTTTTAACATTAGGGTTTTATACAATCATGCATATTTTTTTAAGAGTTTAATATCTATATACTGTCAGTGCAAAGATTTATATACAATTAATATATCTTGTATTACTTTTTTGAAGAATCATTAATAATAATATATGAACGATGGATGATGCAATGACAATATAATAACTCTTACATTATCCGTGTATACATTTTTATCATATTTTAAACAAAACTTCTTAGCAAACATACTATTAGTGCAAAGATTTATACACAGTCAATACATTATCCCCATTCATTTGTATTATTTTTTTTAAAAAAAAATCAATGATAATAAAACATAAACGATGAATAATGCAATGACAATGTATAAATTTTTTACCCTATTTACATATACATTTTTTTCTCACATTTTAAACAAAACTCCATAACAAGGAAGGAATTCAGAATGACCTAAAGGTTCAAAATTAGGGTTTAATATATAAATATATATTTAGAATGAAAAAATACAAGCCTGACCCACGTGTCTTCTTATGCAGTTTCCTCATAAATAGCAAAGAATTCCAAATTTAGGGTATTAACTCATATTGAATAAAGATCTCTCCATTAAGAAGCATACATGTAATGAAAAAAGTATAATTTTATTATAATTATAATTATAAATATATTATTTAAAATTATGTTTTCCTTTATTTTTTTTTGAAACATTTGTTTCTGAATTTTTAATCATTCTGTCATTCATATTATATTATGCCAATCTAAAAAATAAACAAATGACGAATTTCTGATAAACCACCGGACAAGAACCACACATACAACTAGATAATTCTCCTGTTGTCTTTTATTGATTAGTCTGCATATCATTATTAAATATTTTACAATATTATTATTAGTTCAATTAATATATAACTTGATGTTTATACATATGTAGGTAGTATTATGTCAAAATATAAATTTGTTTTTTTTCATGTATATAGAAATGTAAAACATTCCTCTAATTACCAATTAGTTTAGTTCGGTCCTTTAGTGCCAAAAACAAAAGCTATATGAAATTAAAAGATAAGATATAATCAACTTATTACTCTTATGAACAAAATTAACTTACTTAAAATGTAATTATTTACTTCGATTTAATAAAAAACATAAATTGATTACAATTAGCAAGTGATATATGAGAAAATTAATGTTTCAATTAGAAGTAAGACCAAAAAATATTGATGTTTATTTCTTATAATTGAGACAAGTGAAAGTACTTTGATATTCTCTATACTGATTAATCTCTATCAATATCTATATACAAGATAATATTGGACCCCATAAAATATTATATTATCACCAATACATCAAAATCAAACTTTTAATCTTGGAAGTATGCTTGAGTTATGGTGAGGCAAACTCCAACTCATTCATATCTATCAAATAAAGATATAAAACAAAACAATGATGAATATGAATCATAAAAGATATGGAAGTTAGAACTATAAAAGAAGAGAAAATGACAAAGCAAGTAATGAAGAAACCACGAGGAACACAGGGGACAAATACTTATGTGGTTGAAAATGTAACATGTATAGTGGTCTCAGAAAACCGCCGCAGTTTTCTTCCTACCTTCCCAACACAAACTGGTTTTTCAAAGCAGTTTTTATTTTTAGTAATGTTATATCTCATACTAAATTCTCATATTTATAAAATACTGACATTTGTATACTTTTTTTATTAGTGTTTAGTTTATAAGTGATATATATCACTTTCTTATAAATAGAATGATTAGTAAGAAGATTTAATATGAGAATATAACATTTTCCTTTTTAGTTTTCTATATCTCTTTTAAGATTCATTCAGCTTTTCACAGCCCACAATATCTAATTTGGAATTCTGTGCTTCTTCAAAAACCACCATTCTTTTGTTTCTTAGTGCCTTGTTTTTTTATTATTATTAATACACAAAAACAAGTTACAATACTTTATTTATTATTAATTGATTTACAAGTAACATATGTCATTTTCTTCTTATGGGTATGATGATTTAGTAGAAAAATATATTATTTTACTTTTTTATATAACTAAGAGTATTTCATCACCTCTTATAAATAAGTGTAATTAATCAATTTTAAGTTGGGTTTATATTTGAAAATCCAATAAAACCTTACATCACTCGACTAATACCTAAAATATATATTTCTAAAACATTGGAAATGGGGTCCTAAGAATAATAAAAATAGGTTACATTATAAACTTTTGTATGGTAAAGAACCTTTTTCCGTGAAGGGTAGGTCGTCGTTTTGCTTAGTTATAGATGTAGATTTGGATAATTGACTATAGGGTGCATACTACGTTTTTAGCATGTGAAGGTAATGGTTCTTCTACTATATGTGCTTCTCTTTCTTCTTCTATCTTTTTCACCATTTTTTAAGATAAATAAATAAATAGGACTGTGATGTTGGATTTCGTGTTTGGGTCGGGTAAACATAAATCTGACCCCAATCCGTTCTGTTATCATTCCTTAGTGATATAGCAAGTTTGGTTGCATTATTATAAATTCTGCAGTGATTTTTTACATAAAGTATTTTGTAGGTTGATTCATTCCCTTTGCAAGAAAACGAGGAGCATCAAAATAACCCTACTAATTTTCGAATAAGGATGATTTATTTCAAAAAAATTTATCTCTATGTCCAAACCAATAATGTTACACCAAGTAATGTAAAAAAAATATTTTATATTTTGTTAACTAATAAAGAAGAACTGCCCAAGGAAGACAATGAAGTTGATCATCTTGCCTGTTTCTCACTTGAGTAAGAAGATCGCGCTCAAGCGACGATGACAGTTCCCAAGGCTGTTACATTCTCGTTTGAGGGAGAAGATCGCGCTTAAGCGACAGTTTTCAACCTAACTTGTACGTTTCTCGCTTGAGCGAGCAGGTCACGCTCAAGCGAGTCATATCTATTCAAACACTATAAATAGCTTGTAATAGTTTGAATTATTCAGTGAGAATCTTCTCAATTCATTTATACTTTCAGAGCTTCTTCTTTATTCTTCTTCCCCCTAAGTCTTTTCTTTTCACCATTGTTATCTTCTTTGAACTCCATGGAACCAGAGAACTTATTCACATATTTTTTTAATTTTCATATTAATTATGTGACAATTTTTAGTGAATTGGGATCACCATTCCCAATTTTCACCAGTTATTTATAAATGATATCATCAAAAGTCGTGCTTATGATCCAATCTCCTTTCTGCTATGATGAACTTTACATATTTCTTTCCATTCTGCATTGCTTAGACCTCTCTTCCTTTTGTATTATAATAATAATAATTCAGTTATTTAGACTTATTTCATATATTAATTATTATTTTTAAGAAAATTAAAGATTTTAGATCTATTCACTAATTCAAACTATTAAATTTTTTTAGAATTGATGACTAATATGTGGAGTAAGTATTCTAAACTTACTTTTAGAATAAGTAAAAACAAAATAAACACACAATCATTCCATTAACTAGTGCAATACTAGGCACACTTTTTTCAACTCTTTGGCAACTTTTGCTAATCATAATAAATCCCATTTTGTAAATGGATTATTAACTATGCATACAAATGTATAAAACTTATTGCCTAATCATCACTACAACAACACAGAAACAAAGTGATATGTTTCCCATGCTGCTCCTTTGAAAGTTGACTTGCAATAACATGTAATACTTGATATCTTTTCATGAAAAAATTCAAAGACAATTTTGCCCTTGTCTTCTATTTCTCTCCCATTAACATGTAATAATTGAGGCCTATCTACAACCTCAATTTCCTACACCAAATGTTTAATTACCATTACGTCTTTAAAAGCGTTTCTTCAACGACGCATCTTAAAATAATGTTGTTAAATTCATATGGCCAAAAAATCACTTGGTTCTAGGATCATAACTTATCATGTAAGTAAGCTCTTGAGATTTTTCTTTCAAGGAATAAGCTTTCCAACCTTATACTAATTTCGAATTCCAAACCACTATACTATAAATTGATGATAAGAGAACCAACAATTATATTAAGCCTGAATATAATTGAAGTATAGTTTACTACCATATGCATATTTTATACGCCTCATACATCTCAGGAACATATATAGTTGAATATAGAAATCACCTCTCCCACCTTAAACAACATAGAACTCTTTGTTTCTCTAATTATTAAATATCAACCAAGACTATTTCGTCTAGTAGTAGATCCTTTCTATTATCAAAATAGGAGCAACAAGTATTATAATCTAGCTAATATCTTTTGTGAGATATATTATCATAAAGACAGATCACATATATGGTCTTCTCATAATCAAATATAACTAGTTAGTTCTACCCTACTTTCTAGTTTAATTCTCTCTTCACTACTTAAATTCATTCATAATCAATTAAGTAGGAATGAAGATCATTTATCCTACTTTTTATGTCTCGCTATGTTCCAATCTAATTAAAAGTAACCACACACTTAAAAAGAAAAATAAATTAAAAAAATATAAAATAATATTTTTATATTATTTGGTGAGATATGATTGACTTCAAACATAGGGATCGAAAATTTTGGAAACAAAAGATCCTCATTCATTAAGTTGTGGTTGTGAGTTGTGATATTCATAGCTTTTCAGCTCCATGCAAATTGATCAGTCATGTGTTGGGTGGTCGCACTACAATATAATCTAACAATATAATTTAACATTTCAAGACATTGGATAAGATAATGTATATAAATATTTATTTGAAATCTTCCTATTTAAATTGGATTTCTTTTTTTGTGTTCATAATATAGTAGTATTTCAATTGGATTATACTCAACAGTTCATCATTTTTGTCTTTTTCGATACAAGAAAACTAGAAAAGCATCTTGGTTTGAATTGGACATAGATCAGCTGTCCTCATCCCGTCCCAAACCCTATCTCGAACCAATCATAATGCTGTCATATGATTAAAATATGAAATTTAAAAGTAAAAAGTAATAAAAATCAGTATTGTGATTGGCCCGGGACAGGGAGTGAAACATGTCCAAGTCAAATTTGTGACAGAGAACTTGGAGAAAAAAACAAACTTCAGAAAAATTAATTAAGATTAGTATTCATATATTTAAGGATCTACTTCTCTAGATTAGTAATGTAGATTTTGTAATCCAACTTGCATGTTTAATTTTTAGACTAAATTTGATGTTGTAAACTAAAAATGGGTGTACGTGTTAATTCTAGTTCTAGCCTAGTAACTATAAGGTATATAAAAAATAGGCAAGTTAAGGGAGCTACATTTATTTTTCAAATTATAGCTGTGATTAAGAAATAATGATTAATTACCTGTCCCTAGTTAAGTTCTACATGTTATTAAATTACGTTTCACAAAATAATGTTTATTCTTTCCTTGGCTAACATTTATGCGGAGATAGTTGTGAGATTAACCCTCAAAATACTTAAAAAAAATTATTTAGGTTATAATTCACTTTCAATGTAATTATGTACGTATTAACATTTGTTGGTCTAGAGACTGGATAGCTCCGACCACCAGAGAGTTCCATTGTTGTTGGAGTATGACAAGAGTGAGAAACCACAAGTAAGACATCATGTCTTGAAGTAAAACCTTAAGACATTAGTTCCATGAATATTTTTTACTTATAAATTCTTTCACTTATCCCTTATATCCAATGTAAGACTTCACATTTGAATAAACCCAACGATCTCCCCCTCAAGTGTGGTACCACACACTTTCCGGTCCGCTCCCATTAAGTCCACAATGTCTCAGTCGAATCATCGGCTTTGATACCACCTGTTAGACCAAACTGTGACTGGGGAGCCTCCAACCACTAGGGAACTAGTTCCATTGTTAGCGGGATATAAAAAGAGTTGAGAGCTACAAGTGAGACACCACATCTTGAACAAAAAACCTTAAGACATTAGTTCCATTAGACTTTTCTACTTATAAAATATTTCACCCGTCCCCTTATATCTAATGTGTGACTTCACACTTAACATTTAAATCCTTTCTCTACACGAGTGTATTTTAACACTTGAGGAGATAATTGAGTTTATTTTCCAAGTTCTTAATCTTACAACATGTGAGCACATAAGTTCAAATCATGATAATTTCTCAATTTCCCTTCTTGCCTTCTTCGTAGAAGCTTTGCAAATAAAAAACTACAAAAACGTTCATTGACATAAAAAGTTTATAAACATATAGTTCATTGAAGAAAGATATCGATTTGACTAGTTCTACAAATCATATTGCTATACATGAGACTGCAAGATCAACATTATCAGCTTAAAAACTTCAATAGAGAACATTCATGGGTAACCCTAGATCAACATCTATTAGTCACATAGAATAATCACTTATCACATTAGTTTAATAATATAAGAATTTCACTCAATTCCTAAATAAGTTAAAAAAATTTAAAGTTCGATTTATATGAGTGATATATTGCGAGAGAGAATGAAACATTCCAAACAGATATATGTATTTAATCACCACCGACCACCGAATTCCTTGAACATTATCCACCCTACGATATGAACTAACCAACAAAGGCCAAGTGGAGCGTGGCTACACGCACAATTGGTCAATTGCAATGACCATTAACTCCTCCAAATTTGGAATTTGATATATATTGTTGAATTACAGTTTTATCCTCACTCTTCGCTCGTTTTCTCCGTCTTCTTCGTTTCTCTACTCGATAAGGTAATCCTTCTCTTTTCGACGTAATTTGATAAACAATAAAAATCAATCATCATAAGGTTGTTTGATAAATTCGCTTTCTGCTTATTCAACTTCGATTTCATTTATTTATCAAGTTTTCCTTATCTATAAGTGATTATGACAAAATAAGTAGTTAATGTTGATTTTTCCTTAGTGTTTCTTTCAGGAATTTTTCATTTCCGGTTATTTGGAATGTCTCCTTTTGAATTTATATGAATTATGAACGTTGTGGAATTGTTCTCTCAGTTTCTACGTTTCTCAGTAACGATTGATGAACATTCTAATTTTTATTAGCTTGTTCTTTTATTTCATTAATGTTAATAACATAATTAAATCTTTTAGTTATTCTTGGAAGCGGTTATGTAAATAACATAATTAAGTGCTTATTCGATAGAGCTTTTTGAAATAAGCTAAAAATAATTTATTGAAATGTCATAGACTATTTTTTTATGTTATTTCACAAGTTTTTTTTATAAGCTGTTCTCATACGTGCTACTAAGCTCTCTGAGAGCAATTAAGTGCTTATTCGGTCCTGCATTTTGCTTTTGCACAACATTGGTTTAGTTATATGTGATAACTTCATCGGTCTCAGTTTCCTGATGATTTTTCTTTCATATTACTGCAGATATGGATACTGCTGCAGGTCAAAGTCTTTATCCATTGCACCGTTCTAAAACTATTCACCTGGTTTGTGGCAATTTTATCCTTGAAGCGTTTATGTTTTTATTTCCTTATAATATGAACTAATGTTGGTGTTTTCGCATGTAAAGGGGCTTAAATGTTTTCCCCTATGTGTATCGTGAAGTCCAAAAAACTTCACTCTTCTGTGATTTTCTATATTAACTGGTTTTACCTGCTTATCTCGTTCGAATGAAATTAAAATATGAAGCTTGTACTAAAATGTGATGTTAAAGATGATTGGTAAGGGCATGAAATTTAGTTGATTTGGACCAAGTTCATTTAACTTGATTTTTAAGGGTGAAATGGAACATCAGGTAAGTATAGGGGTTCATAGCTTGTACTTTGGAGTATAATGTGTTCGGTTCATAGCTTGTTCATAGCTTACTTGCAACAGTATTAAGGTTTTATCCAAGCTTTTATCCATCAGGTTAGACATGCCCAAGGATTTCACAATGTAGAAGGGGACAAGAATTATGAAGCATACTTGTCTTATGATCTTTTGGATGCAAGCCTAACATCTCTTGGCTGGAAGCAGGTATTGGCTAGTCAAAATTACATGTCATATTTTCAAGTAGGATATATTGTGTTATGTGGAGTTCCTTCTTGAGGTGTTTATAGTTATAAAGAAGATAACTGCTTCAGATTTTCTATTGAGGTTGGTATTGGTATAGTTTAATTTTTCTTCGAAGAAATGATGAGTCAATGGCTATTTCATTCTAGCATAGATCTCTTTCTAGCTATTTCTTTCCACACCTTTTCCTGGTTGATTTGTTGTTTTTTAAGCAACATGACAGGAATTTTTGTGGCTGTATGACAGGCTGATAATCTGCGAGAGCATGTTAAGAGAAGTGGTCTTTCTAAAAGAATTGAACTAGTTATTGTTTCCCCGTTGTTAAGGTATAATTTCATTGTAATTTAGAATTCTCCTATGACTTGAACTAGTCTAATTTTGTCCAGGATCTGTTACTTCTTTAAACTTTATCTCATTAAAATTGCGTATCTGGTCGAGGTCTTAAAGATTTTCTGAACCATACCAGATAGGTCGACAGTGATACTTATTGTGGTATGAGTTGAAAAATGATTTGTTATGATGCGAGGGTGCTAGGGAAGTCCATTACAAACCAGTAACAACTGGATAGCTTATAACTGATAATTGTTAGGTAAAATAACAGAATTTGACTCGAAAACTTAATACATAAAACAACTGAAATTGGATATCGTTCTAAAATTACAATGTTTAACTGATTGTCGAAGGATGACTTTCATGTTGCTACCAAAACTTGTTTCATGGCTCAAGTCTTCACCAAAAGCCAACAAAAAACAAATATTTAGAGAATGTTAGACATTACTTTTTGAATTATATATTTTGTGTTCTGGTTTATTATATAGTTGTATATATTTGTTATATCATGTCTTATATTTACTATTGCAATTTCCTTCAAATATTATTTTAGCAACCTTCAAACATGAGTGCAGCATACCTCTTCACAAATGGTTTCTGATTTGTTTTTATATTCTGAAAAAGGAAGAAAGCTGGAAATATATTTTTGTGAACAGTATTCATATATTTTTATACCTTGTTTGGTTCTCCATAATAAGTATTGTTTTTGGTATGGAGTTTATTCTTTTAATATGCAATGGTAATTATTTATACTTTCTTTTGTAAAGTTATGCTGGTTTTGTTCAGAATAAATGTCTTACATGTTGCTGAACAAACAAGTATCTCCTTTTGTATGTGGTGTGTTTGTATGGGGGTTAATGGGTTATCATAGTTCAAAATTCAAATAGCTAAGTATCGCAGGACCATGGAAACAGCAGTTGGAGTCTTTGGTGGTGAAGCAAGCAGTGATGGGATTAATTCAACTCCTTTGATGAATGAAAATGTGGGAGATAGTGGCCGTCTTGCAATTTCTAGTCTGAATTCCCCTCCATTTATAGCAGTAGAGCTTTGCCGAGAGCATTTGGTATGCAATGATTGTTGAATCAATTAATTATGTCCACCATTCCCTTACTTTTTATCTGTCTGACTTGGTTTTTACCCTCTCTCAAAAGCTTCAATAGAGCACACTATCCATAATTAGGAAATATACCACATAAACTACTTAAACATAACTGTTTGCCGTCTGCCTTGCCATCTTGAAGCTTGCTTTCTAGCTTATTGAATGGTGTCACATTGTTATATCTTTGTATTTCCCAAGTATTGTTAAATAGTGTGAAGTTGATTGATTCATTGTAAGACGAGGCCATGAGATGTTTGTTGGCTCCTTTGTATTGCTTTACACTGACTGTAGAGATTTTCAAATTGAGCCTCTTAGTATTTTTACTTCCCCTCCTGCTGTTTTAAATTCCATTTAGCATTTATTTCCGATAAATTTGTGCAATGCTTTATTTTTGTAATTCAGGGGGTGCATCCTTGTGATAAGAGAAGAAGCATCAATGAGTACCGGAATATGTTTCCAGCAATTGATTTTTCACTGGTAAATGATCTATTTGTTGTCTCATAATATGGCCTAACAGCTACTGCAAGTAAGTTTGTCAGGATGCATTTGTTGCGAGAAGATAATTGAACTTTGGGTTGGTTGGACGCATTGTATAACTTATGTTTAGATAGAAAGCGATGAGGACATTTTGTGGAAACCTGACATTAGAGAGAAGAATGAAGAAGTTGCTGCCAGGGGACTGAAATTTTTCGAATGGTTAGTGTGATTAAATAATTTGTTTCATGTTAATGACTATACATATTTAACAGGAAGAGAAGTTTTAGTAAAGAAAAATTAGGGAGAGCCGAATAAAGCTTCGATTGTACTAAAGTTAAAGGCCCATATTACCATGATTGATATTTTAGCTGAAAACTTTTTTATTTGGTTGGATCACCTTTAAGGTTGGCTTTTTGACATTTTGCACATACTATGCTTAAAGACATTTAGACTATGCTTGTTCTTACAAATGAGTTTTATTTTTCTAGTGTTATTTTGCACATGTTTGCTCTAGTCCATTTATCCATTGCGATTATATTACAGCCTTCAAATTTTAAGGAGGTAAAGCTATACCACTTTTTTGTTTTCAGATGGCTGTCACATACCAATTTTTGTAAAATAGGTTATGAACCAAAGATATGACATTTTTATTTTTTCGCGCTTCGTTATTATTCCAGGTTGTGGACACGTAAAGAGAAGGAGATAGCTGTTGTTACCCACAGCGGTTTTCTGTTTCATACGCTAAGTGCTTTTGGTAATGACTGCCATCCAACTGTGAAGAATGAAATCTGCACACAGTAAGTATTTCTCTGGAATATGGAGAGATTGCCTTATCTTATTTATACACATTCAGGTTTAGAGATATATGAAGGAAAGAAAAATCATAATGCTATTTTTAATTAAATAAATAGGAAATAAAAAAGGAAAAGGATCATGACTTCATCATATGTTGTTTTATTATAATTCAATCCTAGGCTTTAGCACCTTTTTTTAGTATTTATCTATTCTCCACATCTGGTAATAATCTTCATTTCACTGCCCCTTCTAAAAATTTATTCTTTTGCAAAGAAATAAAGTGAAAGAAAGGGAAGTTCACTTAAGGGATGTTCTTATTCTTATTTTAACACATATACAACACATAATGTAAATGTTCACTATGAAAATTTGGAGGTCAAAAATAATTTGTCTATGAAAAATCTGTTGGAACAGAAAACTTGAGAAGAAGAGAAGAATAAGAGAGTTTGAGAGAAAAAATGCTACTGATTCTCATTACTTGCAAAATGAATGAATGAATGCTATTTATAGTTACAAACCAGAAAACAGAAAACTAACATTCAAAAACCTACTATAAAAGACAAGTTTCTCAACTAAACTAACTACACTAATGCTAGCTTGGATTAATCAATTTCTAACAAAATCCATCTCTGGATCCACTCCCAATTTTGAGAGACTTTCAAACTAAACCCCAATCATTAATTATTGAGTGTAATATCTATGCACTGATAGTGTAAAAATTTATACACAGTCAGTGCATAATCCACCATTCATTTGTGTTACTTTTATTTAAGAGTCAATGATGACTTTAAGTGAATAGTGTATGATGCAGTGAAAGAGTAAAAAACCAGTACATACATTTTTTTCTCTTAATTATTTGCATATTACTTACATATTAATAAATTTGTGAGCTTCTTTTTTTACAGCTTTGCAAATTGTGAGCTACGTTCAGTGGTCATCATCGATAAAGGGTAAGGCACTTTAATTTTAAAACAATACATAAATTCAAGCTTATACTGAAATTCAGTTTTGACCGATATAATTGCAGTAAGATTGGATCAGATGAGTCAAGTACCAACTTTCCTGGCAAAATTCCTGATGGCCTTGACCTTCCTAGTGATGTTGCTGACGAGAAGCTTTCAGGGAATGTGATTGAGAAGTAAATAATTTCCTCTGTAACCTGTTAAATGAACAAATGTTGTTCTGTTATATGATTTCTTAATTGACTTAACAGGTAAGGTTCATGTATTCTTTTCCCACAACCTTAACATACTAAACACAACTAGGTGACAACCTTATAGGATGGAAAGATGGATGATGACAATGATTACTCCATTTTTGCTTTCTTTTGTGGCAATCAATGTTTGGAAAACAGACATCATTTTCTTTTTCTTACCTCATGCTATATTTTAACTTCTGAGCTCTTCTTTCACCATTGTGAAAATTTTGTTTGAGATAAATGATTAACAAAAAGTGTTTTACTTTTGCACTTTTTAACAATGTAAAATTAATAAGTTTCTACACATTTTATGTTATCCAAAGAGAGAATAGAAAAGTGAGGAAATCAAAATCCTGTACAAGAATGAAGTACCTAATGAATAAAAGTCGTATAAACGATAGTTTTGCATCATGGGTAGACCATAGACTTGATGCAAGAAACTGCATGGTAACGTACTGAACAGTAAATAGATAAGTAATAGGAAAAATCATTATCACAAACATTGATATAACAAATTTTAAAAAAATAAAAACATTAACATGTGATATAAAGATAAAATTAGTTATATAAGCCAAAAAAAAAATATATTTGGGTCCCCAATAAAGGACATGTGCAGTACACTTGTCACATGGGCTGACCCAATAGATAGTTAATCGTATTGTAAAATTTTGTAGAATTTCTACTGAAGCTAAGATAAAGTTTAATGCTAGGTTATTGGCTACATTTATATCTAAGAAAATATTAGTTATTTTCATACGGTACAAATACTCTTAATTAATACAAAAAATTTTATTTAAAAAATTATATATTGTAGAATAATGTATTTTTTGAACGAAAAGTATTTTACGAGAATAAAAAAACAGTCGGTATTCTCTCCCTGATTTATATTCCAAAAGAATGAGTATTTTCTATTTCTCTTCCTTTTAGACACGTATCCATATTAATCGTTCCGCTCTCACTATAGCTAAACATATAAATTGTCGGTTATTTTTTATACACTAAACTATAACCGATTCTATTCATTGTTTAATCACTTAATTGGAAATTTAATTTTTCACTTATTTTGTGTGTGTCATGACATGATGAATGATTAAAAGCAATCTTATTAAAACTGTATCGGTAGGAATAGTAATATAGTGATATAATGGTTTAATCGGTGGTTCACTAATTAAACTGTATACCGGTGAAGTTAAATATACATATATAATATATTAACATTAATGTTGAAAAATCAATAAAAAACAATATTTTTTTATTTTCATTAAAAATTAAAAACCGACCGGTTTGACCGGTACAGTTTAATTGAAAATCGGCCGATATGACCAATTTTGATCAGTTTTGGCCAATTTTGATCAATATTGTGACCGATTCACTGGTTTACCAGTTCAACCAACCAGCCGGTACGAAATTGCCTTAGCCTTACCTTACATAATTAAACCAATCACTAAAGTTGGAACACTGATACTACTTTTCATTCCTTCCATTTTCTTTTAATTTTGTGTTACAATCTTAGACCCCTTTCTTCTGTGACCAATTTAGTTAAAACTAAAGAATCACAATTCCCCATGTCCGCCTTAGGAGTACGGTTACATGTTCAAAATCATTATGTAAGTTTACGCCTTCAATTTCACCCTTCATTCTTCTAATTTACTACTTTTTCTTTGTATTCTGATTCAAGTTCTAATATTTCCTCACAAGTTTTGATGCCAAAGTGTCTAAGGAAGTTGGTATAGAAGATTTAAGTTCATCATTGTCTAAGGAAGTTGTTTTGTCCCTTATTCCATGTACCTTGGATTTTGATTATAGACTAAAGTGTTAGGTTTACTCATTAACCTTCTCCCTACCAAGTTGACCAAGTATTTTAATTATATTATAAAAAATCCTTCTACGAGGTCCCTTTACGAGTTGGATTTTGGAAGGAAATTGAAAGGTCTGTTTGTGAGATAAGTTTTGGAGGCTAAGGAAGAGAAATGGAAGACTTTGGAGTCAGCATATTTCGTGGCTCTCAAGCCTTTCTGCTCCAAAACCCAACTCACAAATAGACCCTAAAGGTCAATGCATGAGATTCCTAGTCTGGAGATAGTAGGTATAAATTTGAATGTGATATACTGGTTTTGATGAAAATATTTAATGAAAAAATAAATTAGTCAAAATCTTGGGAATATAAAAAGCACCTCATACCTTAGGAAGATTTACAGGAACAGTTTGAATTGTTAGGAAGATTTACAGGAACAGTTAGAATTGTTTTATAACATTACATCCCCAAATGAACTGGTTGGTTGCACCTGTACTTCAATCCTTGTAAATGTGGAAAAGACACTGCAGAAAGTTTGGTTTCATCTGATATAACCTTTAACAAAATGAATATATAGTGTTGGTACAGTTTGTTGGTTATTTTTTTTTTGTTTCCTGTACTTATTTTAGCTAATTGCAATTGGTATGTGCAGGTGGTGATGGATAATGGCATACTTCAAGTTACACTGTCAAATCCAGATGGAATCATTACTGGGATACGATATAACGGCGTTGACAATTTGCTTGAAGTTCTTAATAAGGAGACTAATAGAGGGTAAGTGGTTCTAGCATTTACTAATTTTCATTTGAATCCTCTCTTTCATCTATCTTGTTCTGGGATGGACTGAATAGAGTAGTAGTCATTCTCTTGAAAATGTAATGCTTCAATGAACTTGGAACTAGTTAAGAATTCAAGCTGATAGGTGGGAGTGATATAATTGGCATTTTTTATGGTACAAAAGTAAAAGTGAACACTAGATAGATATAGTGAGTATGCTCGAAAAATCAAATTTGATTTGCGTTGTGGAGGACAGTGTGTTCTACATCTTAGCATTAAGCAAGGAAAATAAACTCTTACTGATTGCGAATAAATCAGGCAGCTCACACTTTTTCAGGCTGGAAGCTGATTCTGTCTTTTAATTGAATGTTTAGGTACTGGGATCTTATGTGGAGTGCACCAGGAAGCAAAGGACTCTTTGATGTGTATGACAATATTACCTTCTTTTGCAACTGCATTGAGTCTTTGATATTATTCCACCGAGTATATTCAAATGTATCCAGTAATTAGAGTTCTAAATTAGAATTGGAGTGTTTTTATGTTACACCTGAGATGAGTTATAGACCGGTTCTCAAACCCCTCTATTTTGTTTATAAGCTCTTTTTGCAATCTCATCAGTTCAATTATAGCTTTAAGGATAATGTTTAAAGTAAATATGAACTGAAAATGCTATTGTCCAGGATTAAGGGAACATGTTTTCGAGTTATAGTTCAAAACGAGGAACAGGTGGAGCTTTCATTCACAAGAATGTGGGATCCTTCTCTTGAGGGAGTGTTTGTCCCCTTAAATATTGACAAAAGGTCCTTGCTCAAATTTGGTGTATCATGATGGTTAATTTTTGAAATGCTACCTAATGGGTTAATACTTGTGGGTGGTTAATTTCAGATTTGTAATGCTCCGGGGTTCATCAGGCTTCTACTCTTATGGAATTTATGAGCACTTAAGTGGATGGCCAGATTTCGAAATGAGTGAAACGAGGATCACTTTCAAGCTTAGAAAAGACAAGTAAATTTACCGATATTTTATGTGTATGTGTATTGTTTAAACTAAAAATACATGCCTCTGTTTGTGTTTCATTATTGTTGTACTTGTTTTCCATATTTTTATATTTAATAAGATTTTGTTGCTAAAAAAGATAGTTGCTAAATATTTTTCTAGCATTTGTAGATAATTTTGCAATTCCAAATATCACTTTACTATAGAAATTTCGGGATGAAAGTAATACAAACATCCTCTTTCTTGAACTATGTTCATATTCATTCAAAACAACAGAAGAGAATGTCATAGAAGACAACAGTCAGTCCTTTTATTTTAGATATCGATCTTCTTTAACAATAAAGTAAGTATATAGGTTTCAATACATGGCTATGGCAGACAATAGGCGAGGGATTATGCCTTTTCCAGAGGACCGGTTACCAGGAAGAGGCCAAACCTTGGCCTACCAAGAAGCTGTCCAACTAGTCAATCCCAAGAATCCAACTCTGAAAGGCGAGGTACTAGTTACACATGTTTCTATAGCATAATTTTGATATTCTAAAAGCTACCAATTGTATCTTTCCTTAGTAGGCATGTTTGAAACGAAGAATTGATTCTTCAGTGTTCAAGTTTTTATTACTTATGTTGGCAAATTGAAGCCAAAATGTATGTTACTTCTTCAATCAGCTTGAACGTCAGTTCAGCCCCAGAATTATATTCACCTATTTGTTACCTAGTTTTAAAACTTCGTAATTAGTTAGATTATTTAAATTCACTTTACTTTTGTGTGGTTTGGACAATATCACTTTGCCGGCATGTGGTTTCAACTTTGTAACACTGCCTCACTGAGTTTCATTAATATAGTTGTTACCTTGTGTCTTTTTTGACCTTATCAAATTAGAGTTATTGGTCATGTTATAATCCTTTAAACGAGGGCATGACCAATTTGCACACATAAAGACATGTCTGTTAACAAGGAGAACAATATTTTTAATAGAATAAGGAATCTTTAATAGATATTTTGTAAATTCCATCAGTTAAAGTTATGATTCTGTAGTCCAAGTTAATGGAGCTACAAAGGGGGCACACTGTATACATTTAGATAAGCACTTCGATCTTTCAATCATAAAACAATTCTTCCAAAACTAATTCTTTCACAAGTATTTGGTTTAAATTATGTTTTATTCAAAAATAATTATTCAATGTCCTAACACACACATTAGTTGGTGGACCTGGCAAGTTTTGAGTAACCGACAAGATAGACTTTCATGTGGCTAGTTGAAAACATGATATGGACGATTCCATTTGCAAAGGTTTAGTGTGTATAACATGTTACATTGTTTTTCTATATCGTTTTTGATTCATAGGTGGATGACAAGTATCAGTATTCATGTGAAAACAAAGATAACCAAGTACATGGGTGGATATCTGGAAATCCTCCAGTGGGATTCTGGCAGATCACACCTAGTGATGAGTTTCGTTCTGGTGGACCCCTCAAACAGAATTTGACCTCACACGTAGGCCCCACCACACTTGCTGTAAGTGAACGAATTTAGACCATGATGACAGTTTCTCTGCATTGCTTGCATACTGACTGTTACCACAAGCTGAGATCATTTGACCTGATTATTATCTCTTTTAATATAATATGTTTATTAAATTGGCGTTATTAGATATTTCTTAGTGGTCACTATGCTGGACAAGATTTGGTGCCCAAATTTAGCGGTGGTGAACCATGGAAGAAGGTTTTTGGTCCTGTATATATTTATCTAAATTCTGGATCCATACGTGACAAATCTGACATTACCCTTTACCTGTGGGAGGATGCAAAAAGACAGGTTTGGCAGATTTCTTCTACTTTTGTTGATAGGACTTAGGAGGTACATGATATGGTACAGTTGGATGCTGAAGTTGTAAGATAAATACTGATTTGAATTGACATTCAGATGAAGAATGAAGTTGAAAAGTGGCCATATTTTTTCCCAGCTTCAGAGGATTTTTTAAAGGCAGATCGACGAGGCAATGTCTGTGGCAGACTACATGTTTTAGACAGGCAAGCATGCAAGATACTCATAGTTTGTTGTCACAGAACTTTGTGAGGTTTTTATTTTGATTATTAGATGAGTATCTTGTTATTTTTCAAAATCTATTTGCTATTTTTCAAGGTTATTGCTAACTGCTATGATTTTTTTATTGACGTCTTTTTGTAGTAAAAGTGCAACCTGTTGCTTTGCCATTTAATATATAACATAGAAATAAAAATTGTTAAGTTGAGTGTGTAAAGGTTCCATCTCAAAACCAATTGGCAATGAGAGGAGTAACGTAACAAGTATTTAAATCATTCCCGAGACAATGAGGTAGGCGATGTGAGACTTACTTCTCAACATGCCCCTCCACAGAAGCCTGTCGGAAAAGGCGAAGAGTTACCTTTGACCCATGGCTAAAGGGCATCTTCTAGCTCATGACAACTGAAGAGAAGTTGAACTTTGGTTCTGATACCATGTTAAGATTTCATTTGAAAGCCAATTGGTTTTGAGATGAAACCTTAACAGAGTGATGGATCAGTTGCTGAACATTAGTAAGACTTTGGTTCTTCTTTATTTCTTATTATATTGGTAAGTTGAGTGAACTATTCTAATTATTATATCCAGGTACATTAGCACAGATTTAATATCAGCAAATGGTGCTTATGTTGGTCTGGCTCCACCAGGAGATGTAGGGTCATGGCAAAGAGAATGCAAGGTGTTTTTCCTCACGTATTGAAACCTAATATTTTAGTTGCATGAGCAGTGCACTTTTGAATTTTGTGCTTCAACTGTCATTTTTTTCTTTTAAATTTCATTTGGTATGAGGATGGGGCTATGGAACTCTTCTTCACTATTCTCTGAGAATAGGTTCCTTTATTTAAAGGCTAAGTTTAAGCTGGAAGCTGTTCCTTACAGGCTCTTTTTGACAATATGATTTGTCATTTTGAATTTAAATTAACTTGAAGTTGAAGGCTTGGAGTTAATAATGTTCCAATCTCACTCTTTAACAGATCAAGGTGATTTCATAAACTATACCAAACATAATCAAGGTTCTAAGAAAAAAATAGTTATAGTAATGTTACCTTCATGGAGGAGTTCCTCATATTTATTTCAGGAAAGATGATCACAAGAATGCTACTGTGGGTGCACAAAAGAACTCTCCTA
This sequence comes from Lupinus albus, assembly GCA_009771035.1. NCBI lineage: Eukaryota > Viridiplantae > Streptophyta > Magnoliopsida > Fabales > Fabaceae > Lupinus > Lupinus albus. The sequence goes on from CM020021.1 coordinate 3,054,587, forward strand.
GATACTTATTTAACTTTTACTTTCTACCAGGACTATCAATTCTGGACCATAGCAGATGAGAATGGATTTTTTACGATTAGCAATATACGTCCAGGCGACTATAACTTATATGCCTGGGTTCCTGGTTTTGTTGGGGACTACAAATTTGATGATTTTATGAAGATAACCTCAGGTTCCATAACTTGGTCAAGTTGAAATCATTTGTCTTCTTACAAAAAATGTATGCTTACTAAACAAGCATTGCAGGTTGTTATATTGAATTGGGTGGACTTGTGTATGAGCCTCCAAGGGATGGTCCCACATTGTGGGAAATAGGTATTCCTGATAGATCCGCTGCTGAGTTTTATGTTCCTGATCCTGATCCACAATATATTAATAGGCTTATCAAACATTCAGACAGGTTAGCTTTGTTATGTATCATCAGGGGCATATTTCTGTGATATTTTTAGTCTTCACATTGAGTGGTCAACTTTTCTCTTTTGCTTGTCCTTATATTACTAAAGAGAGTTTTGTTTAATTTTGAATCTGTGCTACATATTATAGCATGAAAATATTGGAGCCCTCTTCCAACTGTGCATTTTCCCTTTTTAGTGTGACGAAAATATTTCCTTGAGATATAAATTGTTATTTGTTCTTAGGTCTTACTTTTTAGCTCTCAACTTGTAGGTTCAGGCAGTATGGATTGTGGAGTAGGTATGCCGAATTGTATCCTGATGCAGATTTGGTTTACACAATTGGTGTCAGTGATTACACAAAGGATTGGTTTTTTGCACAGGTTCCCAGGTATGGAATATTGATTATTTTGTATAACAAAATGAAAAGAGGGGAAATGAAAGTGTAGAGTGAATAGTGATATTTCTGAAATTGTTGTTTCTACAACCAGAAAGTTGTGGTATTTATATACACATGCTAATAAATTCAACTGATAATTACAAGACAATTAAGGTAGCATATTCCTAGATACATGAATGATACACTCCCTCTATGTACATGAATCTACTAATGCATGAACTTAATTAATGCTTAATTATTCATGAATTTCATTATTTCCAATGCACCCCCTCAAACTGGTGATTGGATATCAATCATTCCCAGCTTGCAAGTAAGGTCTTGAAATTTATTTGTAGGAACTCCTTTAGTTAGCACATCTGCTAGTTCATGACTAGAAGGTACATATGATGCAATAATTAGTCCACTATCAAGGGTTGCTTGTTATCACAAAACAACTTCATTGATACTTTATGTTTGATCTTGAGATCGTCTAAAATGATTTTCATCCACAAAAATTCACAAATTCTGTGGACCATATGATACAATTCCGTATGACCCTTTGATACCATTTTTGCTCTGTACCTGTCTAGAGTACTATCAGACTAGAACTTGTGTAAATCCATTTGCACCTCAATGGCTTCTTTTCCTTTGGTCTCTCAACTATTTCCCATGTTCCATCTCCTCATTCATAGCTTGAATCCAATTCTTATTCTTTATTGCTTATTGTACTGATTTCGGGATTCTAATAGAATCAATGGCTGCAATGAAACTCTGGTGCTGCAAAGAAAGGTGTCTAGAGGAGACAAATTGAGAAATAAGATATTCGGTACAAGGCAATAGGCAAGTCATCTTAGGAATAGATTCAAAATTAATAGTATTGGTGTTTGTACTTACAAATGGCCTAGACGCTTGGAGTTGAGGTTAGACCAGTGTGGGTTTCTTTTTCCTTTGGTATACCATTTTTGGTGAGCTAGCTTTAGTTCGAGTGACTATTATAGGTGGGTGACTACCAGAAGTTACTAGTTCTTGTGTATTACACATTAGAAGGTGGAAGTAATGGAAAATGACCAGGATAAGTCTTAGCTTCTGTTTCAGTGTAGGAAGTTTCAAGTTATGATTTATTAGTCTTCTCCCCCTGAAGCTGAGAAGTAAAGAATGACTGGTCTTCCTGAAATGTAACATCTTTGGAAACAAAGAATTGGCGACTTGAAGAGTGATAACACTTATACCCTTTCTTATCTAGAGCCTAACCAATGAAAATATATTTAATAGCATAGGGTCTAGTTTGTTCCGATGCTGAAGATGAACATGAACGAAAACAACACAACAAAAACATGAGATACATGACTTTGCATAATAGGAATTGAGGGAAAAAATGTTTTCATGGCATGAAGAAGGCTACCACAATCAATAACGTAAAAGGAGTGCCCAAGACTTTTATGATGACAACGAAGTTGCAACTTCTAACTGGTTCCACCTGAAGTTTGCATCTCAAATAGTACACCCTCCCTGTTCCTTAGCAACCCCAATCATCCTCCCCGTGATAAGACCCTGAAAAGCACAATTTGGTTTTGGCCGTGCCTGGTCCCTACTTCGCCTATAATAGTTGCATTTCTTTCAAGTTTTACATTACATACTATGTGCTAATTTTTCAAGTTTGTGTAACTGCAGAAGGAGAGAGGATAACACTTATCAAGGAACAACTTGGCAAATCAAGTTTGAACTCAGTAGTGTGGATAAGGGAAGTACATATAAACTGAGAGTTGCAATTGCGTCTGCAACGTTAGCTGAATTGCAGGTAAACTCCCTGGCCTTTTGCCTCTGTCAAACACACACATTGTACCTTGTTGGATTAACTACTTCACCTTTTAAAGTTTTGTGCTGAACTGTATGCATTTTCTTTGAAGATTCGAGTAAATGATCTGAATGCAAGGCGCCCAATATTTACGACCGGATTAATAGGAAGGGATAACTCAATTGCTAGACATGGAGTTCATGGACTATATTGGTTTTACAATGTGAATATAGCAGGTTCTGTTCTTATTGATGGCACAAATATTATATATTTTACACAACCAAGGAATCAGAGTCCCTTCCAGGGTATCATGTATGATTATATTCGTTTGGAAGGCCCACCTTGTCTCAAAGAAGAACTTCAAGTTAAATAAATGGTACAAAATAGTAATGTTTATCTTCATATTTCAATGTATTTGTTGGGGAACATTGTATAAATGTTACTTATCTTTCTTTTTCTTATCTGTAATTTATTGTTGCCTTCTGTTTTTGGGATTTGATATGTGTATTAAACGTTCCTTTACACATAATAAATTGATCGATACTTTGTGTTTATTGTCTAGGTTAGACCAATATACATTAGATATTAATTATTTTTTGTGTTTTTAGATCAATATCATTGGTCCGGGACATGGTTTGTGACAACAAATATTTGTCCCAGAAAGCGGAGTCAAATAAAGTGAAAAACAAAATCAAACACCCTGCGATACTTCAAATTCGGGTGGCTTATTAATTTTGTTATATTACTATTGTTTATATGAATTCTTAGATATATTTTAATAGTATGACCATAAAAAAACATTTGGTGAGTAGTAGTGAGGATCATAAGCCATACATGATGAACTTTCTTCAATATTACACCAGTTACCCTTTTAGAATTAATTAAGCTAAAGATATGAATTAATTATAATTAACTATAATTATCATAAACCAGGGGCATGTTTTCCTCTGTTCATTCCAGTTCATTTTTCCAACCTAATCACTTTTATTTTTTCCTTCTCATCATCAAAAACAACTTTTGCATGTTTAATGAGAGGAACCACAATGAAGAATATCCATATTCATTTTTATTTGGGTCCCGCATATTATTTTATAATTTATTATGAAATAAGAACAATATCTACATTTTTCCCACAATGACAAACATCATTTTTATTTTTATTTGCTCTCACAACCTACCTCACACTTTTATATTTTACAATAAATATAATCATTTACCTCTCTCATAGCTTTCAGTTGGTCAAAAATTGTTTTTTATTTAAAAACAAAATTCACAATATTTTTATTCTATTACCAACCACCTAACCAAAATTTTGTCAATACTAACATTGTGTCAGAAACTATTGAAAAAACGTAGCTTAGATTTATAAATTAACTTTTCATGTGTAATAGTATCAAATACCAAATGTTAAAAACCTGATTTTTATATTACAAAACTCATAATTCTTATAATTCAATGATGAGATTGAATGCTTCTTCACTTGCACGCATTTATCCAATACACCAAACAACTTGTGGCGACTAAGTAAAGAGATTTAAAGAATGCTTTCTTTCTCGTTCAAGGAAACTAACATTTTATGTCCACAGTTGCTGAGTCTTAGGAACATAGTTACTTGGTATACCCGGGATCACCTGTCCCAAAATGATGACCTCATCTATATCCCGACTAATAATATTGTGTCACATTATTTTAAAAGTTCAATCATGAATATATATATATATATATTTAATGGAACATTGATGTGTATTTTTTAAATGATATGTCACAATATTATTGGCTGAAACATGGATGAAGACACCATTCTGGATACGGGATCTCATCCTTTTCGTCACTTTTTACATTTTTATTACAAAACTTCTTTTCTAAAAAATGATGGAACCATGTAACTATATATTACATAAGCAGAAGTTGTTTTTAACTTTTTATAGCCAAAGGCTATGCTCAAAACTAGACATTGATGCTATATAAACACCATTCTTTCAACTCTAAAGGTGATAAATCCTCAGCCATTCTAAAACTAAACTCTCTCTCAATCTGTGAGACTTTCATCTTGCACTTGTTTGATTCACTGAAAGTATCAGCATGCCAATACTAGGGGTGCAACTTACTATTGAAGATCATCATGTAATTGAAATCTTTTCTCTACAATGAGTTTCCTTTCATATATTACTATTTCATTGTATGATTATTCATAGTAGTTAGAAGTAGATGTTCATTATATGAAATTTTTGTTTAGATATGGGTATTTGTTATGTTTAAGATTCATTATTGTTCCAAGTAAAATTTGTGTGCATGCATGCAGGTGATGATAGACAATGGCATAGTAAGAGTCACATTATCAAACCCAGAGGGACTTGTCACTGGAATACAGTATAATGATATGGACAACTTGCTTGAAGTTTTGAATGATGAATCTAATAGAGGGTATGATATGCTTTACAAACTTGTTTTTATAATCGTTTGTGAGTAAGGTGTTGGAGGCATCGGAGCCCTGAAATATACTTGTGCGATGACTATGAAGTTTTTCATTTTTCGTCGTCCTCGACCTCTAAAACCTGACTCACAAACGGACCCTCGGAAAATCATTTGGTTCTCCTGGTAGTAATACAAAAATCTGTTTTCAACTTTATTTATGTAGGTATTGGGACCTTGTGTGGAGCTCACCCACAAGTACAAGAACCACTGGTAGATTTGATGTGTAAGTTTATCTTCTTTCCTTTGCTTTTGTTTTATTTGCAACACATTTCACTTTCATATACTAATTTTTGAAAGCATATTATTACAGTGTGTGAAATGTGAATGCAGGATAAAAGCAACAACTTTAAGAGTTGTAGTGGAAAATGAGGACCAAGTTGAGTTATCCTTCTCAAGGACATGGGATACCTCTGTAGAGGGCAAATTAGTACCATTAAATATTGATAAAAGGTCATTGAATGAAACCACCCTTGGTATATTACATTGTTATAATATGGTAAAAGAAATCTAGCTATTATCAATTTGATTTGTTACTGACACATTATTATTATAGGTTCATAATGCTTCGTGGTTCTTCTGGCTTCTACTCATATGCAATTTATGAGCACTTACAAGATTGGCCTGCTTTCAATCTTGATGAAACCAGAATTGCTTTCAAACTTAGAAAAGACAAGTATGCATGCATGCAGTGACTTAATCAATTGTTTTTGTCCTTATTATGGTTAAAAAGATGGACTAAGATCGCCTGTGTTCACTTCCTGTCCCGGGACAGAAAGTGAGACACCGTATGAGACATGTGATCTGTGTCCTAAAAACATTATGTTAATTAAAGTAATGGCATGGTTTGGTTTGTGCATGCATGCAGGTTCCATTATATGGCAATGGCTGATAATAGACAAAGAGATATGCCTCTTCCAGATGACCGGTCAGAACCTAGAGGCCAAGTTCTTGCTTACCCAGAAGCAGTTCTACTTCTCAATCCTATTGAACCACAACTCAAAGGAGAGGTGCAGTTATATATGTTTCTTACAATATATATATATATAAGTATAGGGTAAGGATCCGATCCTCTCCATTAATGGAGAGACAAATACTACAAAAACAAAGGAAAACATAATATGAGAAGACATTTTTATACTTTTATACATACTGAAATAACACTTTTATCATTAAAAAGTAAAGTCAAGTATTTATCTCTCCATTAACATTCAAACAAAAAAACAAAGACAAACTTCTAACATTATCTATGTAAACCTACTTGTTAAATGTTTTTACATGTGAATAATAATTTTGAGTAGGTGGATGACAAGTACCAATATTCATGTGACAACAAAGATAGCCAAGTTCATGGGTGGATATGTAAGGACCCAGCAGTAGGATTCTGGTTAATTACACCAAGTAATGAATTTCGATCTGGTGGTCCTCTCAAACAAAACTTAACTTCTCATGTTGGACCTACTACTCTTGCCGTAAGTGTTTTTTTAACTCTATTTACATCACTTTACGGGTAAAGAACTAATTGTTTTGGGAAATGTTGGACCCATAAGCTAGTTTTGGTCTAATTTTAGAATATTTATATCAAAATAATGTAATCAGGTGTTTTTGAGTGCCCATTATAGTGGAGAGGATTTGGTCCCAAAGTTCAATTCTGGTGAGGCATGGAAGAAAGTTTTTGGTCCAATTTTCATGTATTTGAATTCTGCATATGATGGAGATGACCCCCTTAATCTATGGCAAGATGCTAAACTTCAGGTTTAATATAACTTTATTTAGTTACATATTTTTATCATATAGTTACATTTTCTAATATATATACCTGACCTAGTAAAGTAACATTACAGATGTTAGTGGAAGTACAAAGTTGGCCCTATGGTTTTCCTGAATCTGAAGATTTCCCAAAGTGGGACCAACGTGGTAATGTCAGTGGCAGAATATTGGTCAAAGAGAGGTGTGCCTAGTTGCAGCAATATAATTGAAGTAATTCTTTTGTATCCATCAAATATTTCACTAGTTAGTGATTAATTCCATGTTGGTAAATAAAATATGTATATAGGTATATAAGTGATGACTACATATCAGCAAAAGGTGCTTATGTTGGTTTGGCTTCACCAGGGGACATTGGATCATGGCAAAGAGAATCCAAGGTGACATGAAAAATAGAGAAATATAGTCTAATGTTGATTATACATAAGAATATGTTTTTTCAGATCATGTCTCATACATTGTCTCGCACTAATGAAAACATGTCATGTCAATTAAAAATCTATTACCGTTGTTGTTTTGTTTCATTACCAATGATATGGGACAACGGATCGAATTCGTTATTCTTATTGGGCTTAATTTCACCAGTTTAGTATTTTATAAACTTTTGAATTGAACAACCCATAAGATGTTTATAAATATCACATTTTACTTTTGATCAGAATTATCAGTTTTGGGCTAAAGCAGATGATGATGGCTATTTCTGCATCAGCAATATACGTACTGGGGACTATAATGTTTATGCATGGGTACCTGGTTTTATTGGTGACTATAAATATGATGTAGTTATAACCATAACAGAAGGTATTCATTAACCAATTTTACATGTTTCATATTTTGCATATAGTTTTTGTGTCAATTATTTTAGTATTTGGTTTATGTGAAAACAGGTAGTGACATTGACATTGGTGATCTTGTTTATGAGCCACCAAGAGATGGTCCAACATTGTGGGAAATAGGCATACCTGATCGCTCAGCTGCTGAGTTCTATGTACCTGATCCAAATCCCAAATATATCAACAAACTCTATCTTAATCATTCTGACAAGTTAGTCTCCTTGTTCCATATTTTATAAGTAGTTTTATCCCTCGAACACTTTCGGTTATATTTGAATCATAGTTGTATGGTTTCCTTATTAAGCATATATACCGGAATCCATGTATCATTTACTGGGTGGTTCCTGATGAAGAAATCCTATAATAGTAATAATAATAATGTAAAAACTTACGAATCGGGTATCGTGTATCGAAACTGGTACCACGAACGAACGATGTAAATATGGTTAGATGATAGGATGATTACAAATGGCAGGTTTAGGCAGTATGGGTTATGGGAGAGATATGCAGAACTATACCCTGACAAAGACTTAGTCTTCACAATTGGTGTTAGTGACTACACCAAGGATTGGTTCTTTGCTCAAGTTACCAGGTAGAGTTAGTTAACAGTTTCACAACTGATTTTGTCTTATCAACTTGTTATATACCTCAAGATGAACAAAAACATTGTCTCCTTTTTTTTCCAGGAAGAAAGATGATAATACATATCAAGGAACCACATGGCAAATCAAGTTTCAGCTTAGCAATGTGAACAAAAATAGCACCTATAAACTAAGATTGGCTTTGGCATCAGCAACATTTTCTGAACTTCAGGTGCATTTCTTAATAAAAACCCATGTCATAAAGTTCTATAACAACATCATAAGTTTAACAAAATCACTGTTTTATGTTGTATAACTTTAGGTTCGAGTTAATGATCCAAAGGTGAATCATCCTCTATTTTCAAGTGGATTGATAGGAAGAGATAACTCTATTGCTAGACATGGAATTCATGGACTTTATTGGCTTTATAATGTGGACATATCTGGTGCTAGATTTGTTGAAGGAGATAATATAATCTTTTTGACACAAGCAAGAGGCAATAGTCCATTTCTGGCTATTATGTATGATTATATTCGTTTAGAAGCTCCACCCATTTTCAATAAGAAAATTTCAGAAAACAAGTTGTGTTTTACTCAAAGATTCAATTCAATCCAATGAAGAAATGTATAGAAAGAATAATAAATAGTGGAGCTAATGAATGTTTGTAATTTGCAGTTTCTTTTTGGTTATTTGGATTAGGCAAATCTTATTACTTTCACCATTCTACTCAAAGTTGTTATATGTAAGAACTTGTGTTAATTTTTATTAAAATATTTACATGTGAAACATGTCAAGTGCTACCATTTTTTTATCAATGTTAATCGTGATCTATATTATACAGTTTAGAATAAGATATCTCCCGATATGAAGAAGAAAATTGTCTTTATAACTTACTTAAACTTTGGCTTCTGTCATTCTTTTTATAATAAGGACTTAGCTAATAGTTTCATTATGAAATAATAACAAAGTAGCAGCAATCTCAATATGTTGCATTTTTTAAGACCCATACTATTGTGAAAGCCAAATAAGCTGCCAAAAAAAACTGATTCCTCCACTTACTTTTTTTCAGTTCATCTTTTCTTAGCTCCAAAATCATATTTAGTAAAACTTGAAATCAAAATGTTAATTTTTTTTAATAAAAAAAAGTGCCTTTTTTGCAGCTGAACAATGAAATTAAAAGCTAGTGATATAGATTTCCAACTTCATAGGAATTCTTCTGATCTAAGCAACAAGGTAGATTGCTTGTATGAGACAATTACATGTGAGATGCTTATGTTTCTTCCTATTATTGCTTTTGTCTCCACCAACCTTAAACTGAAGCAATAGAAACTTATACAAGTTAGTACTACACACAACTATTTTTGTCCATGAAATAAAAAATAAAGGATAGTCCTGATTATATTGCATAACTTTTTATAATTAATATTTACTTTTGGAATCTTTGTATCATTATAGATGAAAATATCACACCAATTTAGATAAATGTTAGCATTAACTTATATTTAGAATCACTCATTTTAACTTTTAAAAAACTCATTCTACACTTTTATTTAAGATTTGTGCTTTTTAATTAATCTTATATTATATATCATTTTCATATTGTCTCCTATAATTTTGGGACCATTATTCCTTCCTTTAAAAGTAGTGCCTAACATCCCTTCATTTTCCTTGTGTAGTCCATTGAGTTGTATGTGGGTCAATAACCCCTATGCTCTTATTAATATAAAACTATTTTTGTTCAAAAATTAAAATTAAAAAAAGTAATGATAAGAGGGGTTATGATCTTCAAAAGCATATAAAAACATAATTAAAAAAAATGAAAATGCTTCAATCCATGTAGCATGTTCTTGCATCTATCATATGTTTCTAACAATTTAACCATGTTACAATTGAATTTTAATCATTTAAATATTTCTTAAGCATGACATTAATCATTTAAATATTTCCTAAGTATGACATAAACTCTAATCTTGCAATCAAACTCAATCACACAATTAACTCACATTTCAAGAAAAATAAGAGAAAGTCAATATATCACAATTGAACTATTCAATATCAAAACTCAAGATCCAATATAAACATCCTCTACATATTAAAAGGAGAAATAAGAAATTAGTGTTTTGCATTGACTTACGTAAATTGAAATAAAAATTATAAGAGTAAAAGAGAATAACTTGGAGAGCTCAAAACTAAAAAAATGTATGACATTGTGTATTTTATTTTTATATATTCTATTTTGTCTTCTAATGAAGTCAACTCAAAGACAAAACCATTGACTCATAAAAACACTTCATTACTAGTTGAAATGATTTGTGTCATTTTATAATTTTTATAGGGTGAGATCCATTTACTTCAAGAATAAGTTTTTTAAATTTAGTCTACATCTTAGCCATCAATTATAGGGAAATTCAATGATTTAGATATACCTACTAATTCAAACCATTGAATTTCTCTAGAATTGATAGCTAAAATGTGAATTAAGTTTAAAAAACTTACTCTTAAGAATAAGTTTTTTAAACTTATTTCATATCTTAAACCATAAATTTTAAAAAATCTAATGATTTAAATATACTTATTAATTTAAATGATTGAATTTAACCCTCCCAATTTGTTTTCTTAACAGTAATCATCACTTCTAAATTCTAATAACTTAGTTTTTTCTTGGTCGGTCTTCACAAGACAAAAAAACGCACGAGGGGTAGTACTGTCATTTCATTTGAATCTCCATCTTCACCCCTATATATACCTTCAGCTCAAAATGTTAGGGTATAAAAACCCCCAAATTTCTCTCTCTCTCTCTCTCTCTCTCTCTCTCAAATAAACAATAACTGAAGAACAACCCAATCTCTGCACTCTCAACTTTCAACGTCGCCACCGATTCGTAATACATTTTTTCAAATTCCTAGATCTTCCTTTTCTCTCTCTCAATCACTACAATTTATCTTTTCACTTCATTCTCTCACTTCTTATATATTACGTACAATTCCGTCATTAATAATAATCTTTATTATGCAGTTATTTCAGATCGTGTTTCGCGACGCAATAAATGGCGACGTTTGAATTGTACCGTAGGTCAACCATCGGAATGTGTCTGACTGAGACTTTGGATGAGATGGTTCAGAATGGAACTCTCAGCCCTGAGCTTGCTATTCAGGTTCTTGTTCAGTTCGATAAGGTAAGTTTTTTAAACCACGAGTGTTTTTTTTTGTTATATCAATTTTAATTTTTTTTATGATTTGTGTTTAAGTTTTTAACGTTTGTTTTAATGATTATGTGGATTTATTGTAGTCTATGACTGAAGCTTTGGAAACTCATGTTAAGAGCAAGGTCTCTATCAAGGTAATGATTGTTTTAGAATTTTAATACTTGAAATGTCACAGATTATTCTGGTGTGTGTGTGTGTTTGCTTATTCGGTTTCTACAATGTTGTTATTTGGCTTGGATTGTTGTTGTGCAGACTTGTTAGCTAGCCACTACTAACGTAGTAACCATAGGGAGTTGCTAGTACATGGGTACTGGTAACCTTGATCAGTTGCTGAACATTTATGGGTTTTTTTTTTGTTTTTGTGGTAAAAATCTTGTTATAGTTGGTTGCTTGGAGCAATTCAAGCAGTTATAGAGAAAACCAGCAACCAAAAAGGTTTGAAATCCTCCAAGTATAGAAAAGAACCAATAAATGTTTGGCAACTATAAAATGTGGGTATTGGTCAGGTAACTTGCCGCTGCAGTCGCGTGGCAGACACCATCCTGTTGTAGTTGTGGCATTTGCCACGACTGAGATGTCATGATTGCATGAAGTGTCTGGTCATAAATTTAAGACCTTGGTTGGAATGGATTAGTCCTGTGACAATAAATTCTAATTTGACTGTCTTTACTCAACTGAGACAAAAAATGTCTTATTGTTTGATAGTGCCAATTGATAGCTATGCGTATGAAGCCTTTATTGCCCTAAAAGAAAATCCTAAAAAGTTAGGAGATGTGTGAACATTATAGCATAAAGAGGTTATGGACATGTGTGAACCTTATAGCATAAAGAGGTTATGGACATGTGTGAACCTTAGCGTAAAGAGTAAAAAAATCAAATTTATTTTATTTTGTATTAGATATCTTGAATCCTTGATAATCCACATCCTTGATAACTTCTATAAAGTGAGGTAGAAATTAAATTTAATATTTATTCACGTTATTCTTTTTGCATTTTCATTTGTATATACATTTATTGAAGTACGAGATTAAAGGAATGTTTGATCACTGTATTTAACTGCTCCTCTGTTGAACTTCCCTTTGCCCTTATTGCACTCAATTGTTTTCCGGCAGCTTTTTTTAGTTGGAAAACAGACTATAACTATCCAATATTGAATTAAATTCCTACTCTTATGTCTAACATTCTGATGCTGTTAACTAGAGTATTATGATATCTATAACTAGCTGTTTGGCCTAATTATTTTTTTGTACAACGACATCAGCAACTAAGCCTTAATCCCACAAGGTGGGGTTGGCTACCTTATTAATTTATGTATAGAAGCAAAACTGAATGATGGAAAAGGAAAGTAGGATAACCGAATTGTCCTCCATTAGGCTTTAATTGCCAAAAGATAAATAAAGCAAATATGAGTATGTTATCCCAAAACAGCTCTCAAATCATGTTATCTACAAGTGGTTTCTTTTTAAATTGATATTGTTCTTTCTGGTCATCCAATTTATATAGCTCAAAAGAACGCTCATCTCATAAAAACAAGGGTGTATGTTTTGTTTTAGTTTTTTAATGTTTTCATTTTAAATTGATGTGTTTTCATTAATTTTGTATAAAAATGCAACCTTTTCATCCTGTTTCTTGTTTTCAAAGTTTAAGAAAATGTTTATTATTTCCTTTTCAAAAAATTGAAATAGGGAAACATAGTAAAAACAATGTAATGTTTTTGTACAAAAAACAAACTGAAAATGAAAATGGAAAACAAACCAAAACCCCCTAAGATTCTTGTACTAAACTACGATTTTTCGAAGTTTTAGTTTTTCTTATGTTGATCTTGTGGTTTAATTTTATATTCCCTCTATCCCGAAGAGATTGTCAAAAAATACAAAGCAGACTATTAAAATTGGCAATCTTTTTGGTGGCAAAAGAAGTATGAATCCTTGGTCAAATCTTTGGTGTTATATTATCACATAAAATTTCTATCACTATCACAGCCTGCCTCTCGCATTGCATTGTTTTCACCCTGGTTAATTTTGATGTGAGCAAATGAAAAATAAGATTTTGAAAGGTTTATGATTCGAGACCATTGTTTTCACTATATCAGCTGGGAAGCTTTTATGCAATTTTAATTATTTTGTGTTGTGAGTGTGTTCTGCTGCTGCTAATCGGTGTGAATAAGTCTGTCCCTCCTTCTCATAAATTTGTAATTAGCTACTTATTAGTTATACTGATGTTATCTTTGTAAGTAATGAACATAGTTATTCTCTATTTCTCTCCCATTTTTAATACTATTGCTGCCTCTACAATGAAACTTGACTTGTTTTCTTTTTCTCTCTTTCGCCGTTTAATCACAGGGACATCTCCACACGTACAGATTTTGTGACAATGTTTGGACATTCATGTTGCAAGATGCACTGTTTAAGACTGAAGATTTCCAAGAGAATGTTGGAAGAGTTAAAATAGTTGCTTGTGATTCAAAGTTGCTCACACAATAATATGTCCAACATCCTGCTGCAACAAGGAGAAATTGTTGTCATTTGGTGGGTACAATGGAACTATGGCAAAGCATTTATGGCACATATCTTAATTCTTGCAGCAACTAGCAACTATAAATCTTGTGGATTTTAAAAGTCATTAATCTTTACACCTTCAGTTAATTATTGCTAAATTAAGAGTACTGCATGAGAATTGGATTAAGGTATTCTTTTTCCATTACTCTACCCTGTTCTTCCATTATAGATAATATCATGAACTTTGGAATATCAATCAGTGAAAATTGGAGAATCCATTGCAAACTAACATATTCCCAAATAAAAATGAATTTTGACATTCCTTCATTGGAAGTTAAAATTTTGGTAACAGAAAATTTGTTAAAACTCAGGTCTGTCATAATTCAGCAGCGACCTTTGCTTAATTATCAACATGTCAACTTTGGGCTGAGTCAATGAGTTTTGAAGTTCATGAGTTTCATTACCATAATGGAAGAACTTGGAATTAAAAGATAAGGAGTAAGATATGGAATGCAAGAGGGAAAAAAATGAGTTTCTGTTTGATATAAGTAATTTTGGTAAATGTGAAAAAAATGAGTTTCTGTTTGATATAAGTAATTTTGGTAAATGTGAGTTCCAAATTCTATAATGATTTGGGACAATCAAATAATGGTTCAAAAGTAACTCTGAAATTGTAAGCTAAGAAGATTTGGATTCTTTTACCAACTTTTTTATTTATTTAAGCAATGGCCGTTCAAGGTGTAGAAATTCCCTTCAAAATTCCAATTTCTCAACATCACTACTATTCCACTAATGAAATCTTGTGCAACAAGAGTTGTTAGAAATTCTACAAAAAGCTTAGTGCCACTTCATTTCACAAATTACAATCACCTAAGCATTGATTCTTTTCTTTTTAATCTAAAAATCTCTTTTGGAATAACTTCCATAAATTAATCATTTAATACAAAATAATTCAATGCCCATAGTTGATGTGAAGAAAAGAGTTTTGCTATGGCGTCAGGTTCAAGCAATAATTCCATGGTTGCTCCTCCTAGAGTTCTTCATTTTAATCTAATAGAAGGAATGCAACTTAAGGTAAAAGATTTTAAGTTGGTTTTGCCATATTTTTTTTAAAATAACTATAGATTATTAATACTTAATTTGTTGGTGGTTGTTGTATAGATTAATATAAGTGGATGTTTGGAGAAGCACCTTGTTAGAATTGAATTTCAGCTTATGAATTGCACAAGGACTTGGATCCTTCATTGGGGTCTTCTTTTCCATGCCAATAAGTAAACCAAATATCTTAACACTTATTCACTTTCTGGCTATTTATTTCTTATTATGATGGGGAGAGATCCACTTACTCCAAAAAACACTTACTCTTCATCTTAGCCATTCAATCTTGAAAAATCCAATGGTTTTATTGTACTCACCAATTCAAACCATTGGATTTCCCAAGAATGAATGATCATGATGTGGAGTAAGTGTTTTTCCACTTACTCTTGGAGTAAGTGGATCCCTACCCTATTATGATACTTTTTACTTATTTTTTGTTGCCTTTAAACAATTTAAATAATTTGTGATGATTTTGAATTGAAGTTGTTGAAAGAACTTTGAGAGAACTTCTATATAGAACTGGAATATGGTAAAATGTATAGTATGTATATCATTCATCACACATATCATATTTATAAAACAAATCTAGCATTTTATCTTGTACAATGCACATAAAAACTTTTATTGATACTTACATTTAATAATTCAAGAGAAATCACTTTCTTTCCCTCTAATTGAATATGTATTTAAATTTTAAATAAAATAAATTGTGAATTTTTAAAAATTCAAAAAAAATCAAAAGTTGTCATTTAAATTTCAAATGGTTTATACTTTATAATATCAAAATGCAAAGTAAGACTATAGAATGCAAGAAGTGTCTTAAAATGTTGTCAGGGAAAGATATGGTTATTATAAATAAGAATAAAATAACTAGTAATTAGTTTCAACAAAATAATATATAGGATAATCACTATGCATAGTTGGATTATATGCATTATGTGACTGAAATTCAGGTGTTTGTGGAGAAAAATGGAGGGTGTTGGTACAATAATAATAGGTAGGAGGATATTAATAAAAGTTATAGGCAAAACATGAGTGGAAGGCTTTAGCTTTAAATAGAGTATTTAGCAACTTATAACTATTGTTGTTTCATTTCACACAAGTTTGAAGTCAAAGAGGTATAACTATGTAACTAATAACTGATAAATCTGACAAGGGAATGAGAGTAATATCATTTGCTTGGTGCAACAGTAAGGTTGTTGTTTAGTGGCCATGAAGTCATAGAGTTAAATCTTGGAAACAACTTCTTCACAAGCGGGGATAAGACTACGTACATCTATCCTCTCCAGACCTCACTGAGTGGGAGTCTCGTGCACTGAGCCCCCTTTTGTATATAAGAATCAATGAATCATTATTGGGTTGAGTGTACAACCTTTTTTCTTCATAATTTGTGTTATTTTTGTTTCTGCCTCTATAGGAATTGGTTCATTCCAGCTGACAATTCTTCAAGAGCAAAATCTTATAAGCATGGTGCATTACAATCACAGTTTACCAAGGTTTTTGTCCTTAAAACTCAGTTTCTTAGCAAAATCTTATAATCATTGATGCTCCTCATGTTAATATTTTTCATGTAAAATTGCAGCATGGACAGATATACATGCTTATCATTGAGTTGAGGGATCCTAACATACATGCCATTGAATTTGTTCTGAAAGATGGCAGCCATGACAGATGGTTTGCATCATATTAATCTCATTTTTCTTGGCTTTTGATTTTTATTGCATTGAACTTCTCAAGTCTTATTTAATTACTTCGGTTTTCAGGTTAAAGTTGAACCACGGAAATTTTCGGATTGAGATACCTGCAAGTGATCCTCCTTTAATATCTCATTCTGATGTTAGCATACCAAAGGATCTGATTGAAAGTAAGGCTTATTCACTGTGGGAGAGTAAGGGCAGGCCTAAAAGTTCCCCTCAGCAACAGAAGGTAGTTTTAATGTATTGTAGCAGAAACTAGTGCCTTGTTCCTTCTTTCTCAATCATAGTTATAACATGGAATTGGAGTTCTTGTGTAGGCGTAGCGTATTTTAGGAATAATAGTGTCAATCTGAACATACTTTTGGTAGAAAATGGCTGTTGGTACAGAAAGTAGTTATATTGATTTGTAGGAATGATGGAAATAGAAGAAATTGACTATCCTATATGGTTTCATTGTGAGTCAGAGTGACTTCAAATTTACCTCCACGCATCATTTCGTCTGAAGATTTTTCATACTATAGAACACTACTATTGGTACATGCATTTATTGAAAGAAATTTCAGTTCCTTCGGTACTTTTGCTTTTTGATGCAGCAACATTATGAGGATGCATTGAGAGAGCTCCAGAATCAGTTATCAAAAGGAATAGCCTTGAGCGAGCCGCGGAATAGTTATCCAACTGAAGGAGTAAAACCTGTGACTGATAACAAAGATCAACTCAGGAGTAGTATGCTATATTCCTCCTGTCAAAGGAGATATAATGTTGAAGAATGGTTGCAAAAGCATTCTGAAGAGCATGCCAAAAAAACCAATCTGTTAACATCAGCTTTGATAAATCTTATAGAGAATTCTGTAGGTGGAAAGGATGTAATTTCAAGGCATATATATAATGTCAACAATCATGAAATTGTGGTTAGTTTTTCTGTTATCATTCCTGTTATGTTGAATGGTCTTGTTTTAGCAGTTTTAAAGCTTCTATATTGATAGGTATTTTCGAAGATCATTAATGGCGAGGGCCACATTTACATTGCTGCTAACACAAAAGGCACTACTGTTCTTCATTGGGGTGTATCTAAATTGTCTCCAAGTGAATGGTTGGTGAGTTATATGACTACATTCCTAACACCATTGTCGCGGTTGTATTTTTTTTCTTCATTTGATTATCTGGTTTTGGTGCAATGTGAAGGTGCCACCACAAGAAATATGGCCAGAAAACTCAAAACTGATTTCTGGAGCATGTCAAAGTTACTTCATAGACAGATGTACCAAAAATGGATCCTTTCAGGTAACCTATGAAAATGCATTGTCTCATGGTCATTCTATTGGTTGTTATTGTTAGCCGGCCCCACCTACCAGGATAAAGGTTTGGTTGTTGTTGTTAACCGACCCCGCCTACCGGGATAAAGGTTTGGTTGTTGCTGTTATATAGATTATTGTATTGACCATACGCTAACACCCGTCTCCCCAAAAAAAAGGTTGTTGATGTTAATTTGCAGAAAAGGAACTTTGCTGGTATTCAGTTTGTCATCTGGACAAGTGGATTATGGATTAAAAACAATGGGGCAAACTTCTTTGCTGACCTTAAACTGACAAACCCAGCTGAAAAGGTAACTATTTTCATATTTTTTTCTCTTTAATTTAACATTTCATATTGAACTTAGGCTTGAATATGCAGGGCCATAGTTTCACATTTTTATTCACTTACCTGCATGCAAGTAGAAAGTTTAGGATTTTCAGAACAAATTACCAGTCATTTCTATTCACATTGTATCATGGATCATTTAAGATTGCTTTTCAATTATATTTCCATGATCCTTGCATCCCTTACCTTACATGCAGTTTAACATAGTCACAGAAGAGTTTGTCTCATGGTTACTGGATGAAATTTCTCAAAGAGAGAAAGAAGCTGAAAGATCTTTGATGCACAGGTGAGACTATGATACTAAACTCATGTGTTTAACAAAACCTCTTACATGGTGTACTTTCCCTTCTTATCTAAATCCTTACAATTTATGTTGTATCAAATATATACATATTTTACTTGTATCCTGAAATTATTATCTGATGTGTTCAGTTTTTCTCAGGTTCAATATTGCTACTGAACTTACAGAGCGTTGCAAAACCGAAGGGAAACTCGGGCTGATTGGAATACTAGTTTGGTTCAGATTTATGGCATGCAGACATCTAACATGGAATAAGAATTATAATGTGAAACCTCGGTAAATAACTAACCCTTTCGCCTTTTTTACTTGGGAATTACTTTCTTTATTTGAACTTCTTCTTGCTTCATATCATTGTGTAATAGTTATAGCACTGATGATTTGTTATATGTGAAGCATAAATAATCTTTGCTTGTTTACAATGGAAATATTTGTGTACCACATTTTCATGATATACTTAGAACCTGTATGTGCAATAATACTGATAGTAGTTGTTGGTATCACAACCTATCTTGTGCCTGCGAAAATAATGAATTTGTCTAATTCACTTGCAGTGAAATTAGTGAAGCACTAGACAAGTTCACCAAATTATTGCAAGTAATTTATTTGAACCAGCCAAATGATAGGGAGATTGTGAGACTAATAATGATGTGTGTTGGTCGTGGAGGTCAGGGTGATGTTGGTCAGAGAATCCGTGATGAAATTCTTATGATTCAGGTATACAAAATATATTTGTTTGCAGAAATAACATTTTTGTTCTTTCATAATATATCTGAGCTGTGCATTAAAACCACTTCAAAATCATTATTTTCCAACAATCATACTTTTATGTTGCCTTGCAGAGAAATAATGACTGCAAAACAGCCATGATGGAGGAATGGCATCAAAAGTTACACAATAATAGTAGTCCTGATGATGTCATAATATGTGAGGTAACTAAATAATCAGGGAGTTTCGCTCCATAACTTATCCTACATTTTTTGGGTCATGTCTAATAGAAATCAAGTAACTGATTATGTAATTTCTTTTTGGACTGGAAAAATACTTCTCATGGTATTCACAGAATCACTGATATAAATATATTCAAGGTAATTAGAATTACTTGACTTTATGTTAGTTGTTATTAATACTAGTAGAGTTTCAAAATTTAAGAATTGATATGTATTTTGTGTTATCAACTCCCTCTTCAGGCATTCAAACATCAGTAGTAGCATTGTTTTTATTATCCTTTTAATGTTATAATTACATTGGTTTTGGCATTAAAATCGCCCCCTGCCACTTTGTTAGAGTTGTGTTATTTAGTCTTATTTGGCCCTGAGTTGATAATAATCACTTCTATTAAGGACTAACATAATATTTTGCATTAGTAACCTGGTTTGACAATTATGTGATTTAAAGTGGTTGTTATTATGCAACAGGCACTCTTAAATTATATAAGATGTGGTTTCAACATCGATGTTTATTGGAAAACATTAAACGCAAATGGTCTCACAAGAGAGAAACTGGCAAGCTATGACCGTCCAATTTTGTCAGAACCACACTTCAGGACTGATATGAGGGATAGACTTATCCACGACCTCAATTCATACTTGAAGATATTAAAGGTGTGCACCTTACTTGGATATTTGTCTATTCAAGTTTTACATTACATTTGATACCAATAATTTCTCAAGTTTGCCAACCATAAAACTAGTTTTGATAGGCTTAGGGATTATCAATACATTGTAAAACCTGCTTGGTTAAGATTCAGAGTTCAGTCTTAATAAAATAACTCATAAATTCTGAGTTTAGTCTTATTTCATGGTGATGCAAAGATTTACCACCCTCCACTTCCTCATTCTTGTTTTCTTTTTACAACTGACTTCTTTCACATGTTCTTTAAAGCATTTCAACATAAAGTGACCAATGGCTCTCGACTTATCGTTACCATTGTATCATAGGTTGTTGAAGTTGGTATTGACCTTAAACTGGTGTTGATTCCACATTTTTTTAATATTTCATTATGGGGTTCCTGTTACAGCTTATAATGAACAAAACTATTGATTTCCTTTCTGTCTGTGACACAGGCTGTTCACTCAGGTGTGGACCTTGAATATTCTATTGATGTTTGTTTGGGTTCTTCTTTCAAGGTAATGGTTGCAGATGTTAAGTATACTTGTCACTTTAACCATGTTAGTGTTCTAACAATCTGACACACATGACATAACCAACATTGGATTTGCAATAATCAGAGTCTTGACTTTTTTCATGGTCTTTCAGGATGGCAGTGTTACAAATGCTATTAAATATAGCTCTACTGCTGGTTTGTCATTGAAACTTCTGGTAGTGTACTTTTGTTCGCATTTCATTTCGGACGGTTTTTCAAATGTGAACATTAGTTCTGTGGATTAAAAATATGTGTTTGATATTTGTTGGTTTACACATTTACAACCTGAAATCTTATGTGGTTATAATTACTCGTTATAATGGAGGATACTTCATTGTTATTGTCGACATGCAGGAAAATCTGAATTTTGTCAAAGCACATTTTGGTGATACCAATATTTGTCCACTAATGGAGGTCAGTCTATATAAGATTTGATTAAAAATATAGCTTTTACGAGTCGCTGTCCTTGAAAAGATTAAAACTGTTTTTCTCAGAAGTTACTAGAATCACGCATTGAGCTTCACCCTATTTTGTTGACATCTCATGGAAGATTAAAAGATCTACTTTTCCTTGATATTTCTTTGGACTCAGCAGTTAGAACAACAATGGAAAGGGGACTAAAATCTGTGAACTTTGCAAACCCACTGGTAATGATACTTACATATCTAAAATTATTATATATTGGGTTTGGACTATTTTTTTTTGCAGCCACTTTAACTAAGCTTTCTTTTGTGGTGATTTACTATAGGAAGTACTGTTTTTGTTCTCCTTGATACTTGCGAATATATGCTTATCAACTGTAAATAATGAAGACTTCATTTACTGCACAAAGGTATATGATTGACACTTGGAGTTTCTTGAATTCTCCCTTATGGACTTTATGATAAGCAAAAGTTTACCTATGGTTTTACTACTCATCCTTTTTGTACTGAATTATTAATCATTCCTGGAATTTTTCGGGGTCATCCGACCTTATAAAGGACTGGTATCGCATCTGTGAATCATATAAATCGGGTGATAGTCAGTGGGCACTACAGACAAAGGCTATACTTGACCGGTTGCAGCTAGTACTTGCTGAAAGGTCTCACCATTACCAGAAAAGGATCCAACCAAGTGCTCAGTATCTTGGTAACTTTCTCGGAGTTCCAAAATGGGCGGTATGTTACTTGAAATGTATTGAACTTCGGAAAATATTACAGAATTAGAGGCTTCTGGTATTAGATCTTATAGAAATTGTTATATTGAAGTCTTCTTTCAATAACTTTATTCCATTATCAGATCGATAATTTTACAGAGGAGTTGATAAGATCCGGGTGTTCTGCAATTCTGTCAATCCTCATTAACCATTTCGACCCCATTCTCAGGAAAGTTGCAAATTTAGGCTGGTAAGAATGTGGTTGACATTTTATTGTGTGCTTAGTTGATTGACAGAATTTAAGCTTAGTAATTTATTTTCAAATCATGGCATCATAATAGTACATTCTTATTTTTATTCACTGATCTGATGGATTCCTTTATACTCAACTGAATGAAAAAAATGTTGCAGCTGGCAGATTATTAGTGCAGTGGAAGTGTCTGGATTTGTGACCTTTGTCAATGAATTGATGACAGTTCAAAATAAAGTTTATGAAAGGCCAATGATTATTATTACTTCAAAAATAACCGGAGATGAAGAAATTCCAGAAAGGGTGGTAGCAGTGCTAACAACTGATATGCCAGATGTTTTATCTCATATTGCAATTAGAGCCAGAAATAATAAGGCATGAAAGAGATTTTCATTTTTTCTTGTTTCTACTAAATATCCATTATCTTATTACCAGGCATTGTTATTTTGATCTAACACAAGAGGCCAAATGCTACTGAAATGCTGTAATAGAAAAACAAATCTAACACATGATGTTTTCAGATATGTTTTGCAACATGCTTTGATCAAAATGTTTTCCGGGATCTCAAATCGAAGGAAGGGAAAACAATATCAATAAGATTGAAATCAAACAACTTGGTTGTAAGGTAGAAGGTTAAAAGTATTCTTCATCCACACACTACTTGTTTGTGATTCCTCAGTGTTCTTAGAAAATTATAATTTTGTGCTTGCAGTGAGATCAAAAGCCCAACTCCATCTCGTAGTTCTATTTTTTCTTTGTCCATGTATCCACGAGTGGCCCTTAAAAAGAAGAGCTTTTGTGGTAAATATGCTGCTTCACTTGAGGAGTTTAGAGGTGAAATGGTATGCTTTATGTATATTAATTCAATTGTTACTTTGCATGAATATAGTATCTTGTTTACTTTCATACTTTATGCAAGGTATTCTAGATACTGATGGTAAGTTTTCAGGTGACTGACTTTTAATGTTGCATTTTAAAATTTTAACATTTTATTATCCTTTCACTCTACATAAGGGTGCTATTTTCCACTTATACCTTTAACTTTTAATGTTTACTTTCTCATTTTTAAGTAAAAGAAATGGCAAATGACTCATTTCCTGTTTTGATAAAATGACCATTTGAAAATGGAAGTGTAACCAAGTAGTCCACAAATGGATGGAATTTTGTACCGAAAAAATATCTATATGATCAAGGCAAGAGGATCGGCTGCATGTTTGGTTGCAAATTTTGCTGCAAATCTAGACAGTTGGAATGGCTTTATACACTAATTAAGTTGAGCTTCTATCAAATAGGTTGGTGCAAAATCTTGCAATATTAAACTTTTACATTCAAGGTTGCCATCATGGATTAAAATCCCAATGTCAGTTGCTCTAACATTTGGGTCCTTTGAAGCTGCTTTAAAAGACAAAGTGAATCAGGTATCGCGACTATTGTTTATTTCCTTTTACATAAATTTTGTTATTGTATCAATCCTTCAGTTCTTTCATACAGCTTTGATTCTGTATATTGTGCACTAATTTGGATTTCAATAATATCATTCAACATTTAAAAACAATAAGTTGATAACAGACAATAGGAGATTATAAGTCTTAAACTTGTTGCCATATTTTTAGGTCAGGTTTGGCAAAAAAAAACTTGTAGACACACTAACACATGTGCTTAATCAGTGATCCATCTGCTGTTAGGATAATTATGGATGAAGAGGTTTTCGATCTGATTTTGAAGTTTTCACTGTCTTGTAGGGTGTAGCAAATAAGATTGCCTCTCTTTGCAAATCTGTACGTTATGGAGATCTTTCAAAACTTAAAGCAGTACAAGAAGGCATCATGGAAATGAATGCTCCACCATATATGGTAGTTTAAAAAGCATCATGAGACTTTGTTGATGATTTTGTGCATAATGATATCTGGAACAAAGTTCGTGCATTCTGATACTCATATTCCTCTTTAATATCCTCCCATCTTTGTTTTTCTATGCATGACAATATAGAGAATGCATGAAGAATCATATTTATTTTCACTTTGTAATTTTACGACTCATTTACCCCTCCTTGCAAGACATATGAACTTGAGCAAAAATTTAGAAGTTCAAGGTTGCCGTGGCCTGGTGATGAAGGTAATGAGAGGTGGAATTTTGCATGGCAAGCAATAAAGAAGGTATAACACTACAATTTCTAGTATCACATAATCCTTGTTTGTTTAAGACAGAAGTTGCTATTATATTTCTTTCATTTTCCTTTTATGGCGTTGTTGTTTTTGTATTCTCACTTTAATCAGTATTAAACTTTTCATACCAGTAAATTTTGGATTATGCTTAAATTCTTACCGTCTCAGTCATGTTGTTCCGGTTGTTACCAGCTGGTTTTCGTATACTTGACAAAGGGAGAGCATAAGGGCTTTGACATATTGTCTACAGTTAAACAAGGCGACGTGTGCTGAATGCTTGTATTGTGATGAAATATTGTGTGCATAACAGATAAAACAATGTAAGAGTTTGTAAAAATCCACTAATACTCCTCTTTTGTAGGTCTGGGCTTCAAAGTGGAACGAACGGGCTTTTCTCAGCTGCCAAAAATCCAAGTTGAATCATGAAAATATATGCATGTCTGTATTGATTCAAGAAGTTATTTGTGCTGATTATGCTTTTGTGATTCATACAAAAAATCCCTTATCAGGGGATACTTCTGAGATATATGCTGAGGTAAAAGTTTCTTCTATGTTTGTTAACAAATTGAAGGGAACACTTTCCACAGTCTTATGCCTTATTTCAAAATCAGGTTGTGAAAGGCTTGGGAGAGACTCTGGTTGGGGCATATCCAGGACGTGCAATGACTTTCATTGTGAAGAAAACAAATTTAAAATCTCACATGGTAACATCAATCTCTTTCAATAGTGGTTTATTAAATTATGCACTACTAAGTTGGATCATGTCAAATTACTTTAAACTTTACTAGTTTCAAAAATCCTATTTATCAAAGTAACTGGAGGAAGATCTATTCATACATATATAGCTAATTTTATGTATTTTATTGTAGGTTACCAGTTACCCAAGCAAGCTAATAGGGTTGTACAGTAAGAAGTCCATTATATTCAGATCAGACTCCAATGCTGAGGACCTTGAAGGATTTGCTGGTGCTGGTCTTTTCGACAGGTAAAATGTTATCGTAGTTCTGGCACGCGCACAAAATGGGAACAAAGTGTTTTCTTTTTGGCTCTAGTGTAACAAAATATCTCAAGTTTTAACCTTCATATCCTGGATTATAAAGGGGAAGTGCCAGAGCCACTATGTGGGTCTATAGTAGGCAGACGTATCTTGTATTCGGAAGAAGTTGATTCCATTCCTCGAACATGTGATCTCTTTGTCATGTAATAACAACTTCAATAGTTGCACCGAGGTCACTTTTTAAGTCACAAAAACTACCCTAAAAGAAAAGCTGAAGATTTTAAAGGTGTTATTACATGATCACTGAGAATGTTGATTTTGTAGCATGCTAGCATTTATGCTACTTTTCTTCCTTTATGTTATACGGGTTGGGAATCTTTCTGTTGCAATAGAAGCCGAAGTGATATCGATTATTCAAGCATCAAAGTCGATTTGTTACGTGCTACAATTGAGTCTAAAGAAAAAACCCTCTGGACATCATTGTGTTCTTTCTGTTTTTACAGTTACATATTCTGTTTTAGCTTGGATGTTATGCTGGTATCTAAATGCTTGCTCAAATTTCATGCAGTGTAATCATGGACAAAGTTGATAAGGTTGTGTTAGACTACTCCAAAGATCCAATTATAACTGATAAAGCATTTCAAACCTCACTCTTGTCAAGAATTGCAGAGGTTGGAAAAATCATAGAGGATCTTTATGGTTTCCCTCAGGACATTGAAGGAGTGGTTAAAGATGGAACAATATCTGTAGTTCAGGCAAGACCACAAATTTAACATCAGAAATATGCTATACTTTTTATTTCAATTGAAATAATACTAAATATGATACATAAGATATGTCTAGTAAGACATGTTATATTGATATAGATTGAGTGAAACTAAGATAATGAGATATTATTGGCTTATTCATGTTTATTTTTACTTGGTCCAATCACTTTGTAGGCCCCTGAACATTTTGTGGAAATTCAAATAGATACTTGAACTTATGGTTAAAAAGTTGTGGTGTGAAACATGGCTTGGACCTTGTAGGTTCCTCTTGTACTATACTGAAGTTGTGTAATGTTATTAACATGTATCATTGTGTGTGATGTATAATGTCCTAAGTAGTTAGGTACTAATTGAATTTAAGAGAAATTATGATGAAGAGCATTGACAAGATCTAAAGTCACATTTTGATGCATGTCTCCAATTGTTATCAGCTCAGCCAAACCTTATAACTTTTTTGGTCTGGTTTCCCTAACTTCACTAAAATGTTTAATAGTTTTATACATTATCGGTCAATTATTCATCATTTATTTTCATTCATCATTTACTCTTCAAAAAAGTAATACACATAAATACTGAATGATATATTAAATGTGTATAAATTTCTACGCTAACCTTGCATAAATATTATGCTCATTAGACTATGAAAAAAAGATGAATGCACTAACAATGTACGAGTTTTATATACCATTAGTTCATCATCCATCATTTATTTTTTTATCATTATTGAGTCTTCAAAAATTAATATAAATAATAGATAATATACTAAATTTATAATAAGAATGGTAATAAAACATCATCCATGCCAATTCTATCTCTCTGTTTATGCATATACACAAACTAATCAAATAATAATACCAACAATTTGTGGTAGACTCTATTAAATCCAAAATGACAAAAAAGTAAAAAGGTCAGATTCCAAGAACAATTTGGAATGGATAACTATTATTTTCTTACACAAATGATGATGGAATATCTTGATAATACAAAAAGAAAAGTAATGAAATAATATTATACATATTTGTGAAGTATGAAATGATAATAAAATTTTGGAGTTTGAGTTGATTTAGTGTTATCGGACATGTTGGAAGCATGCATAACTGGAAAGGTAATGACCAAATTCCTTATTCAATCCGATTCCATTGTTGCTTCAAAATAGGCAAAAACTATTTCATAATAATCATTTTTTTATTTTCTTCATATCACTCTCTTCGATCTCTCTTTCATTTTCAAAACAAAAACATTAATAATTTCTCTGTTTTATTTAATTAAAATTCGAAATAAAATGAATTAAAATATATATATATATAAATTATTATTATTAATGATGAATTTTGATGAACAGTTAGTTAGTGTTGAGAGTGAAGAAGCATAGATGATGACAACCCTAACATCGAATTTGCCTTCTCGATTGCGTCAACTTCTCTCCAATCAACCTTCAATTGCTCCTTCCATCAAACTCACCTCTCAACCTGTAAACAAAATCACTTTTTTTATTCATCATTAGGGTTTTACCATTATCACTTTTTTTTATTATTATTATTAACCATGTGTAGGAAATAGGAATATATGGCTTTTATTATTTTATTCGTTTGTCTCGTGACTTGGAGGTCATGTTTTCAAATACTGGTAATAGTCGACTCGAGGTCATGTTTTCAAATACTGGTAATAGTCGACTTGTGCAATGGGCCGCCCTCGCTACATCGATAATATGTGATGTAGACATTTATTGGCTCTTGTATTATGGTTGTAGTTTGCTTGTGATTTTTGTGTTAGAATAGCAAAATGAGGTAGTTATTATGGTTGGCATTATGGGGTTGTCCAAAAAATATTAATCCCTAACTAGAAAAGTTATAAGGAAAGCTTGAGTAACATTAATCCCCAGCTGCGTTTGTGATTAACTCCTTTTTTGTATTACATTTTATTCTTTTAAATTGGTCAAGTTTTCTTCCACAACAATGAACAGTGTTTAATGTCGAAATATTAGTATACGAGCTGTAGTGTCCCCGCATGTTTCTTAGCATCGGTGAGTTGTTAGTATAGGAGCTGCACTTACAATGCTTGTCCAGAAAAATTGGTGGTGGTCAGGTAAAATTATTTGCTATTATGGGGATTTTCGTATTACTTGCTGGTAATTCTATGGTTTTAAATCATATTATGTAAATATGTTCATTTAATACAATTGGCATAGTAGACATTCCATACTATGCAGAGCGAATCTTTGGTTTTGATTATTTTTGCTTATGCATGAATGTGACTTTATACATACTTCAGAGAGTAGAAAAGATAACTGCTTCTGGTTTTTATACAACTTTAGGTTCTGATTTCTTTTAGTTTTTTTGTTGTTTATTCACTGTTTGTTAGGCTATTCATTATTGCATGCTCAGTGTGTACATACTCCTTTTGGAAGCTGAAGTCTAGTGCTGATGTTTTTTTGTTCCGAAGTTTTGAGTCGGACTAGTATTATTATTAATTGATCAATATTGTTGGGCGACAAAAATGTCAACAAGCGAATAGACTCTATGTAGCATAGATGAGAATGTTGTGTTGGATAAGTGAACACACTAGACAAGATAGGATTAGAAATAAATACATTAGGGAGAAAGTTGGAGTAGCTCCTATTGTAGAAAAGATGGTAGAATCATGCCTTAAGGTGGTTTGGATATGTGTGGTGGAGATGGGTAGAAGCCCCCATGAGGAGAGTAGATCAAATGTAAATTCTTTGAAATCAATGCTTTGTCGATGAACATGATTTATGATAGAGAATTATGAGATCGTTCGATCCATGTAGCATTGTAGCCGATCCCACCTAGTGGGATAAAGGCTTGATTGTTGTTGTAATTGATCAATATTGTTATTTCTTTTTCAAAATTGATTAACATGGATGATACTAAAATGTATAAATAAGTATACTTTGAAATTTGCTTCAACTGTATTGCGCAATTTCTATTCTTTGATCTGCTTGTAAATATGTTCATATTGGGGGTTGTATGTTAAATTCTGTCTATTCACACATCTTTATGTTCATGATGGTTTATAGTTGAACTAACATGTGCCTAAAATTCTAGTGGCTTGGGTTTTCTTCTTCATTTCCTCCCTCCTTACCCATATAAATTAATCTGAATTTGGTAATTGGTCAATTTCAGCCTCCTAAGATAAAAGCCTTTATTGACAAGGTCATCCAGTGTCCATTACAAGATATAGCTAGACCACTTTCTGACTTTCAGTGGGAGTACAGTAAGGTAATTGTATGCTAATTTGTTTGTATGAAGATTTTTTGTATTTTTTCCCGTAGACGAATAATAAGTTATACAATGTTTTCACTTCAGGGGAATTTTCATCACTGGAGACCATTGTTTCTTCATTTTGATACATACTTCAAGACATATTTGTCATGTCGAAATGACTTGACATTGTCAGATAATCTAGAAGATGACATCCCGTTACCAAAACATGCAATTTTGCAAATATTGCGTGTGATGCAAATAATTTTGGAGAACTGTCCAAACAAGAGTTCTTTCGATGGCATAGAGGTTAACTGCAGAGAAACTATGTCCTATTTATGTCTGGTCTTAATTCTTTTTCTTTTTCTTCATTCCATCCTCTATTTTAGTCAACTTACCCAGTCTTTTGTTGTTTGAAACTTCTATGTTTTAATATCTTTCCTTTCCTTTTCAGCACTTCAAGCTTTTACTAGTATCAACAGATCCTGAGATTCTTATTGCAACATTAGAGACTCTTTCTGCACTTGTAAAAATAAATCCCTCTAAGCTCCATGGAACTGCAAAGATGGTTGGCTGTGGTTCAGTGAACAGCTATCTTCTGTCACTAGCACAGGGGTGGGGAAGCAAGGAAGAGGGACTTGGATTGTACTCTTGTATTATGGCAAATGAGAAAGTTCAAGATGAAGCACTGTCTTTGTTTCCTTCTGACATGGACAATTGTTGTGACCAGTCCAATTACCGCATAGGTTCTACCCTTTATTTTGAATTGCATGGACCCAGTGCCCAAAGCAAGGGAAACAGTGTAGATACAGTTTTCCCAAGCTTGAGAGTCATACATATGCCAGATATGCATTTGTGCAAAGAGGATGATTTGTCATTGTTGAAGCAGTGCATTGAGAAGTATAGCATTCCTCCCGAGCTCCGATTTTCATTGCTCACTAGAATTAGATATGCCCGTGCATTCCAGTCTCCTAGAATAAGCAGGCTTTATAGTAGAATATGCCTTCTTGCTTTCATTGTTCTGGTCCAGTCCAGTGATGCTCATGACGAGCTTGTCTCCTTTTTTGCTAATGAACCTGAATATACAAATGAATTGGTTAGAGTTGTGCGATCTGAGGAAACTATATCTGGATCCATCAGAACACTTGTAATGCTTGCGTTAGGAGCTCAGTTAGCAGCATATACATCATCTCATGAACGGGCACGTATACTGAGTGGATCTAGTATGACTTTTGCTGGAGGGAATCACATGATACTCCTGAATGTTCTTCAGAGGGCTATTTTATCATTGAAGAGTTCTAATGGTCCATCTTCTCTTGCCTTTATTGAGGCACTTCTTCAATTCTATCTGCTCCATGTGGTCTCAATTTCATCTTCTGGGAGTAGTGTTAGAGGTTCTGGCATGGTACCCACATTCTTGCCTCTGCTGGAGGATTCTGATCCTGCACATATTCATCTTGTCTGTTTTGCTGTAAAAACCCTCCAGAAACTTATGGATTATAGTAGCTCAGCTGTATCCTTATTTAAAGAGTTGGGGGGCATTGAGCTCTTGGCTCAAAGGTTACAGTTAGAGGTTCATAGAGT
Organism: Lupinus albus; assembly: GCA_009771035.1. Lineage (NCBI taxonomy): Eukaryota > Viridiplantae > Streptophyta > Magnoliopsida > Fabales > Fabaceae > Lupinus > Lupinus albus. The sequence continues at coordinate 3,085,509 of CM020021.1, forward strand.
TATTGGTTTAAGTGGAGAAAATGATAATGTGATGCTCACTGGTGCAAGTGCAAAACCTAGTACTGGTCAGTTGTACTCGCAGAAGGGACTCATAAAAGTCTCCCTCAAGGCGCTTGGTTCTGCAACATATGCCCCTGCAAACTCTACCAGATCTCAACACTCTCAGGACAGTTCATTACCTGCCACTGTAGCCTTGATTTTTAGGAATGTCGATAAGTTTGGAAGCGATATTTATTACTCAGCTGTTACTGTTATGAGTGAAATAATCCAAAAAGATCCTACATATTTTGCTGTTCTGTACGAAATGGGTCTTCCTGATGCATTTTTATCTTCAGTTGTATGTGGAGTACCTCCTTCTTCAAAGGCTTTGATATGCATTCCAAATGGTCTTGGGGCTATTTGTCTTAATGCCAAAGGCTTAGAGATTGTCAGAGAAACCTCATCAGTGCGGTTCCTTGTTGACATCTTCACTAGCAAAAAGTATGTCTTGGCCATGAATGAAGCTATTATTCCTTTAGCAAATTCAGTGGAGGAACTTCTACGGCATGTACCTTCATTGAGAAGTACCGGTGTTGATATTATCATTGAAATCATCCATAAGATTGCATCCTTTGGATGTTGTAATGACACAGGGTCTTCAGGAAAAGCTAATGAGGGTAGTGCAATGGACACAGATTCTGAAGACAAAGAAAATGAAAGCTATTCCTGCTTTGTAGGCACCACAGGTTCTTCTACAGAAGGGATAAGTGATGAGCAGTTTGTTCCGCTGTGCATCTTTCATTTGATGGTATTGGTTCATCAGACTATGGAAAATTCTGAAACTTGTAGGGTTTTTGTTGAAAAATCAGGAATTGAAGCTTTGTTGAAGTTGTTATTACGCCCTGCTATTACACAATTCTCAGATGGCATGTCTATTGCCTTGCACAGTACCATGGTATTTAAGGGGTTTGCTCAACATCACTCGACTCCTCTTGCACGTGCCTTCTGTTCCTCTCTTAGAGAGCACTTGAAGAGAACCTTAACTGGGTTTGGTGCTGCTTCTGGACCGTTACTGCTGGATCCTAGAATGATAACTGATAGCAGTATCTTCTCTTCACTTTTCTCGGTTGAGTTCCTTCTCTTTCTTGCTGCGTCGAAAGACAACCATTGGGTAACTGCGTTGCTTGCAGAATTTGGAACTACTAGTAAAGATGTTCTTGAAGATATTGGGCAGGTGCACCGTGAAGTTTTGTGGCAACTTGCTCTACTTGAAAATAAGAAACCTGATTTTGAGGATGATAGTGTCTGTTCTTCCGCTGATTCACAACAGGCAGAAGTGAATGCAAATGAAACTGAAGAGCAAAGATTCAATTCTTTCAGGCAATTTCTTGATCCATTACGGAGAAGAAGGACTGCAGGTTGGAGTATTGAATCACAGTTTTTTGACCTTATAAACCTGTATCGAGGCTTGGGCCGTGCCACTGGTTCTCAGCATCGATCAAATATTGTTGGTCCTTCAAACATGCAGTTAGGTTCCAGTAATCATTTTCATTATCCTGGATCTGCAGAAGCTTCTGGGGATATTAATAAGAAGGAATGTGACAAGCAAAGGACACATTATACCTCTTGTTGTGACATGGTCAGATCACTTTCATTTCATATCATCCATTTGTTCCAAGAGTTGGGAAAAGTAATGCTTCTACCTTCTCGCCGACGGGATGATATGATGAGTGTAAGTCCTGTCTCCGAATCAGTCGCTTCTACTTTTGCATGCATTGCTCTAGATCACATGAATTCCGGGGGTCACAGAACATTTTCTGGGACAGAAGCATCCATATCAACAAAATTTCGTTATTTTGGTGAAGTGATTGATTTCATGGATAGCATTCTAATGGAGAGACCAGATTCTTGCAATCCTGTTCTTTTGAATTGCTTATATGGGCATGGAGTTGTTCAATCTGTATTGACCGCATTTGAAGCTTCTTGCCAGTTTCTGTTTCCATTTAATTGGATTCCTGCATCACCTATGGAAACTGATGATGGGAATGCAAAGCATGATAGCGAGGAAGATGCAGATCATTCATGGATTAATGCTTCTTTAGCACATTATGGTAAATTTATGGACCACCTGGTGACCTCATCTTTTATATTGTCTCCATTGACAAAGCATTTGCTTGCGCAACCTCTTACAAGTAGTATCCCTTTCCCACGGGATGCTGAGATATTTATGAAGGTCCTCCAATCCAAAGTGCTGAAGGCTGTACTTCCAGTTTGGACTCATCCCCAGTTCGTTGATTGTAGTTATGAATTTATTTCTACAATTATCTCTATCATTAGGCATGTTTATTCAGGGGTTGAAATAAAGAATGTAATTGGCAGTAGCAGTGCTCGTATTACTGGGCCTCCTCCCAATGAAACAACTATTTCAACCATTCTAGAGATGGGCTTTTCCAGGCCTAGAGCAGAGGAAGCTTTGAGGCAAGTTGGGTCAAACAGTGTGGAGTTGGCAATGGAGTGGTTGTTTTCCCATCCAGAGTCAGAGGACACGGAAGAAGATGATGAACTTGCTCGTGCACTTGCCATGTCCCTTGGAAAATCTGATTCAGACACTGAGGATGGTATTGCAAATGACAATGCTCAACAGTTTGAGGAAGAGATGGTCCAACTTCCTCCTGTTCATGAGTTGTTATCAACTTGCACAAAACTTCTACAAAAGGAAACTCTTGCATTTCCTGTTCGTGACTTACTTGTGATGATATGCTCACAGAATGATGGTCAATGTAGATCTATTGTTGTCACTTATATTGTTGACCAGATCAAGGAATGTGGGTTGGCTTCAAGCAATGGAAATGATACTGTGTTGGCTTCTCTATTTCATGTTCTTGCTTTGATTCTTAATGACGATTCTGTAGCACGGGAAGCTGCTTCCAAGAGTGGTTTGATCAAAATTGCCTCAGATTTACTTTACCAGTGGGATTCTAGTCTTGATAGCTGGGGAAAACTACATGTGCCAAAATGGGTCACAGCTGCTTTTTTTGCGTTAGACAGGCTGTTGCAATTGAACCAGAAATTGAATTCCGAAGTTGCTGAGCAATTGAAGAAGGAAGTTATGAACAACCAGCAGATATCAATTGCCATTGACGAGGATAAGCAGCACAAATTGCAGTCTGCATTGGGACTGCCTTCCAAGTATGCAGATATACATGACCAGAAGAGACTTATTGAGATTGCTTGTAGTTGTATGAAGGACCAACTTCCCTCAGACACAATGCATTCTGTTCTGTTACTATGTTCTAATCTTACAAGGAACCATTCTGTTGCCCTTACTTTTTTTCATGCTTGTGGTATAAATTTACTTCTTTCTCTGCCAACAAGTAGCCTATTCCCTGGGTTTGACAATGTTGCTGCTGGTATTGTCCGTCATGTTCTTGAAGATCCACAAACTCTCCAGCAAGCGATGGAATCTGAAATAAAACATAGTCTCGCAGCTGCGTCTAACCGGCATCCAAATGGAAGGGTCAATCCTCGCAATTTCCTGTTAAACTTGGCTTCTGTAATTTCTCGGGATCCAATAATATTCATGCAAGCTGCTAAATCTGTTTGCCAAGTTGAAATGGTAGGTGAAAGGCCTTGTGTTGTCTTGCTGAAAGATCGGGATAAAGACAAAGCTAAGGAGAAAGAAATGGACAGGGATAAATCATTGGAGAAAGAAAAAGCACCGAATAATGATGTAAAGGTTGTCTTGGGAAATACAAACACAGCAAGTTCTGGGAATAGTCGTGGCAAACTTCATGATTCAAAGAGTGTCAAAAATCATAGAAAGCCTGTTCAAAGTTTTATTGATGTGATAGAACTTCTTCTTGAATATATATGCAGTTTTGTTGCCCCCCCTTTGAAGGATGATATTGGCTCAAATGTCCTCCCTGGCACCGCAACGTCAAGTGGCATGGACATTGATATCTCTACAGATAAGGGGAAGGGAAAAGCTGTTGCTACCATTTCTAAGGGGAACGAAACCATCAACCAGGAAGCTTCTGCATCACTAGCAAAGATAGTATTTATTTTGAAGCTTCTGACAGAGACAATATTGTTGTATTCTTCATCTGTTCATGTTCTGCTTCGACGAGATGCTGAAATGAGCAGCACTAAAAGTACTCATCAAAAGAGTAATGCTGATCTAAGCACGAAAGGAATATTCTACCATATTCTTCATAATTTCCTCCCTTATTCTCGGAATCTGAAAACGGACAAGAAGGTTGATGGTGATTGGAGACAGAAGCTAGCAACCAGGGCTAACCAGTTCACAGTTGCAGCTTGTGTTCGTTCTACGGAGGCAAGGAGGAGGGTTTTTACTGAGATTAGTCATATCATCAATGAATTTGTGGATTCGTGTAATGGTGTTAAGCCTCCATGCAATGAAATTCAGGTTTTTGTTGATCTACTTAATGATATTTTGACTGCTCGTACATCTACTGGCTCATCCATATCTGCAGAGGCATCTGCCTCTTTTATGGATGCTGGTTTGGTTAAGTCATTCACTAGTACTCTCCAAGTTTTGGACTTGGACCATGCTGACTCTTCTAAAGTTGCTACTGGTATTATCAAAGCTCTTGAGTTAGTAACCAGGGAAAGTGTTCATTCAGTTGACTCTAGTGCAGGTAAGGGAACAAAGTCTTCTGATCGTAGCCAACCTGAAAGAACAGATAATGTTGGTGACATATTTCAGGCCAATCATGATTCCTTTCAAGTTGATCATGTTGGGTCTTACAATGCAATCCAGTCATATGGTGGGTCTGAAGCTGTTACTGATGGTATGGAACATGATCAAGATTTTGATGGAGGCTTTGCTCCTGCTAATGGTGATGAGTACATGCATGAAATGGCTGGTGCAAGAGGCCTTGAGAATGGAATTGATAATGTGGGGCTGCGGTTTGAAATCCAACCCCATGGTCAAGAAAATCATGATGATGATGATGATGAGGATGATATGTCTGGAGATGAGGATGAGGATGAAGATGAGGAGGACGAGGATGATGAGGAACATAATGATTTGGAAGAAGATGAAGTCCATCACATGCCACATCCTGACACAGATCAAGATGATCATGAGATGGATGATGATTTTGATGAAGTGTTAGAAGAAGAGGATGAGGATGAGGATGATGAGGACGGGGTTATACTGCGACATGAGGAGGGCATTAATGGAATTAATGTTTTTGACCATATTGAGGTGTTTGGAAGAGATAACAATTTTCCAAATGAAGCTCTTCATGTGATGCCAGTTGATGTTTTTGGATCTAGACATCCAGGGCGCACCAGTTCCATTTACAGCCTTTTGGGTAGAACTGGTGATACTGCTACTCCTTCACGCCACCCACTTTTAGTTGGACCTTCTTCCTCATTCCATTTGGCTACTGCGCAATCAGGTCAGTGCCCTTATGAAATTTTGTTGTTGCTTTAGTCTAATAATGTGGTTTTCTTTATTTAATCATCACAATTACACCTTTTCTTTGTCTCTTTTTGAAATCTAGACAGCATATTGGAGAACCCAACTAGCTTGGATAATATCTTTCAATCATTGAGGAATGGACGTCATGGTCACCGTATGAACTTGTGGAGTGATAGTAACCAGCAGAGTGGTGGGTCAAACAATGATGCTGTGCCCCATGGCCTTGAGGAGTTGCTTGTCTCTCAATTGAGAAGACCCACCCCTGAAAAGTCATCTGCTAATAACGTAGCAGAAGTAGGCCCTCATAGTACAGTTGAAGTCAGCCAGATGCAAGATTCAGGAGATTCAAGGCTAGAAATCACAGCTGGAAGTAATGCAATTCAAGGTGTTACGGTGATTAATGCGTCGATTGATAACAATAATGACAGTGCTGATATCAGACCTTCTGGAAATGGACCTTTTCCAGCAGATGTACCAAACACTCACTCACAGTTTGAGAATAATGATGCAGCTGTTCGGGATGTTGAAGCTGTGAGCCAAGAGAGTGGTGGTAGTGGGGCAAATTTTGGCGAAAGTCTTAGGAGCCTAGATGTTGAAATAGGAAGTGCTGATGGCCATGATGATGGTGGAGAAAGACATGTTACTGCAGATAGGACAGCAGATGATTCACAGGCTGCACGCATAAGAAGAGCAAACACACCTTTTGGTCATTCACCTGTAGGTGGGATAGATGCGTCACTACATAGTGTTACTGAAGTTTCTGAAAATCCAAGCCAAGATGCAGATCAAAGTGGTCCAGCAGCTGAACAACAAGTGAACAATGATGCCAGATCAGAAGCAATCGATCCTGCTTTTCTGGATGCTCTTCCTGATGAGCTGCGTGCTGAAGTCCTCTCAGCTCAGCCGGCTCAAGTGGCTCAGCCATCAAATGCAGAGTCTCAAAATACCACCGACATTGATCCGGAGTTCCTTGCAGCTCTTCCCCCAGATATTCGAGCGGAAATTCTTGCTCAACAGCGAGCACAGAGGCTACATCAATCTCAGGAGTTGGATGGTCAACCTGTTGAAATGGATACTGTCTCAATAATTGCAACTTTTCCTTCAGAAATACGAGAAGAGGCAAGTTTGTCAGTTGAATCCATTTTTTGTTAGTGGGAATTTGTTTCTAAATAATTTTTTTTTCTCCAGGTTCTTTTAACATCATCTGATGCCGTCCTTGCTAATCTTACACCTGCTCTTGTTGCTGAGGCAAATATGTTGCGGGAGAGGTTCGCACATCGATATAGTCGTACCCTCTTAGGTATGAATGCCAGAAGCCGTAGAGGTGAGACTTCTAGGCGTGAAGGCATCGTTGTCCTGGATGGAGCAGGGGGAAGCATTTCTTCACGCAGGTTGGGTGGAGCTAAGGTTGTTGAAGCCGATGGAGAACCTCTAGTTGATACTGAAGCTTTGCATGCTATGGTTCGGTTATTTTGCATAGTTCAGGTATTACATGATGATCGGAAAAGTCCTTCAAAATGAACAGTCTTTATTGCTTATAATAATTTCTCTTAAACTTTGGCAGCCACTATATAAAGGTCAATTGCAAAGGCTGCTTTTGAATCTTTGTGCCCATAGTGAAACCAGAACTTCTCTGGTGAAAATTCTGATGGGCTTGCTAATGCTTGATGTAAGAAAGCCTTCCAGTTATTTTAGTAAAGTTGAGCCACCATACAGACTCTATGGTTGTCAGAACAATGTGATGTATTCACGTCCTCAATCTTTTGATGGTAAGAATAGTTGGTTATTCAGTATTTGATCCTTGTCCTTATTAAAAGGTATCCTGGTTCTAACTATGTGAAGTGATGCCCTTGCTCAGTCAGTGTGCTTAATTTTAAATTTATATTTTTTTCCCACTGGAGTGACTATATTTATTATATGGAAGATGCTTTCGTTATTTTAACATTTAATGGTGAATGATGTATACCTTATATATTACCTTAATTATATAGGAGTTCCTCCTTTGCTCTCTCGACGAATACTTGAAACTCTCACTTATCTTACTCGCAATCATCCGTATGTGGCCAAAAATTTACTTCAGTTTAGGCTGCATCATCCTCCATCAAGAGAACCAGATAATGCTGATGTTGCACATGGCAGCGCTGTAATGGTTGTTGAAGATGAAGAAAATACTGCCATACGTAATGCAGGATGCATGTCCATCACAATGCTTTTGAGCCTCTTGAAACATCCCCTCTATTTGAGGAGCATAGCCCATCTTGAGCAGGTGATCATTTGGCTTTATCAGTTTTTTTAGCACACCCAATTTTGTGTACCCAGTGCTGACATGATTTTCCGTGTATCTTTTTTCAGTTGCTAAATTTATTAGATGTTGTCATAGATAGTGCTGGAAACAAGTCTAGTTCATCTGACAAATCCCAGATATCTACTAAGCCGGAATCGGGTCCACGAACTTCTGCGTTGGAGGCAGATATGAACACTGATTCTGTTGTTATTTCTTCTGGACTCGGTGCATCTCCTAAAGTTGATAATTCCTCCAAACCTACTCCCTCTGGTAATAAGGAATGTGAGACAGAGCAAGTGCTGAGTAATCTGCCACAAGCAGAACTTCGAATCTTGTGCTCATTGCTTGCACTAGAAGGGTATGCTTATAGGCTTATGCATGTAGATTGTTGTTAATTCTGCTGTTTGGGTTTTGTCAATGTGCCTTGCTTTGGTATATTTATTTAATGTCACTAATAACTCCTGACTTGGGAAGAGTAGTGAGTGTCATAAGATTCATCAACTCATATTCTTACTTGTGTCTTGATATGCATTTATTTAATTTTATTATTTAACCACGATTCATAGACCAGATATTGTATTATTGATGTAAAAACAATGTATAGTTTAGCGACTTGATCCTAATGTTTCTTGGATTCCTTCCAGTTTGTCAGATAATGCATATGGTATTGTTGCGGAGGTAATGAAGAAATTGGTAGTCATTGCTCCAACTCATTGTCAGCTTTTTGTCACTGAGCTGGCAGCAGCAGTTCAAAAATTGACTTCATCTGCAAAGGATGAATTACACGTTTTCAGTGAAACAATTGAAGCTCTTCTTAGTACAACATCTTCTGATGGAGCTGCAATTTTGAGAGTTTTGCAAGCCTTGAGCTCCCTTTTGACCACAATGACCGATAGTGATGGAAAAACTCCTGCTCTTTCTGAGGCTTGGGAGATTACTTCAGTGTTAGAGCCCTTGTGGCTTGAGCTGAGCTGTTGCATTAGCAAGATAGAGTCCTATTCCGAGTCTGCATCTGAGCTTTACACCCTTTCTGGAACACTTGTGTCTAAACCGTCTGGTGTCATGCCTCCACTTCCAGCTGGTTCTCAAAATATCTTACCATACATAGAATCTTTCTTTGTGGTTTGTGAGAAACTGCATCCTGCACAGTCTGGTGCTACTCATGGTTCCAGTGTTCCTGTTATTTCTGAATATGAAGAGGCCAGCACATCTGCCACACAGCAGAAAACATCTGGACCTGTTGTGAATGTAGACGACAAAAATGCTGCCTTTGTTAAGTTCTCAGAGAAGCATAGGAAGCTATTAAATACTTTTATCAGGCAAAACTCAGGTTTGCTTGAGAAATCTCTCTCCCTCATGCTGAAGGTTCCGAGATTTATTGATTTTGATAACAAGCGTTCCCACTTCCGATCGAAAATTAAGCATCAGCATGACCATCACCATAGCCCATTAAAAATATCAGTAAGAAGATTGTATGTTCTAGAAGATTCTTACAATCATTTACGCATGAGACCGGCCCATGATTTGAAGGGAAGGTTGAATGTTCACTTCCAAGGGGAGGAGGGTATTGATGCAGGTGGGCTAACAAGGGAATGGTATCAATTGTTATCTAGAGTTATTTTTGACAAAGGAGCACTGCTTTTTACTACAGTGGACAATGAATTGACATTTCAGCCAAACCCAAATTCTGTTTACCAAACAGAACATCTATCTTATTTCAAATTTGTTGGTAGAGTGGTGAGTTTTTTGAACTGTCTATGATATCCCTGTCGTTCATATATGCTTCTTAACCTTATCTACCTACAGGTAGGGAAAGCATTATTTGATGGTCAGCTCTTGGATGTCCACTTTACTCGGTCATTCTACAAGCACATTCTAGGGATCAAAGTTACATATCATGATGTTGAAGCCATTGATCCTGACTACTTCAAAAATTTGAAATGGATGCTTGAGGCAAGTGCATTTTTTGTAGTCTTCCTTTCTGCCTGAGTGGTAGTCACATTTTTTATTATATGTTCATTGTGAATAATGTCTCATGATTTTATTATGATTACAGAATGATATCACTGATGTTCTGGATCTTACTTTTAGCATTGATGCAGATGAGGAAAAGTTGATCTTATATGAACGAACCGAAGTACTGACCTTGCTCTGAAGCTTTTTGAGATTGTATTAATGTATTAGATTACCCATTGTTTATTGCTAATTTTCGATGAACATGTCTAGGTGACTGATTATGAGTTGATTCCTGGTGGACTGAATATCAAAGTTACCGAGGAGAATAAGAATCAATATGTTGATTTGATTGTTGAGCATCGGTTGACCACTGCTATTCGACCTCAAATAAATGCTTTCCTGGAGGGGTTCGGTGAGCTAATTCCCAGGGAGTTGATATCCATATTCAACGACAAAGAACTGGAATTATTGATCAGCGGACTTCCTGAAATTGATTGTGAGTTCCTTTCGTTGACATTACATTGTTTTGATGTCATTACTATTATTTGCTCTCAGCAATGGCTTTCTTTACAAGTCTTTGAACTTTAAAAGGGATGCCTAATACACGAGGCTCTCACTTAGTGGGGTATGGGGAGAAGAAAATTTAACATTCTGTTCTATATTTAATTTCAGTGGATGATTTGAGAGCAAATACTGAATATTCTGGATATAGTGTTGCATCACCCGTTATCCAATGGTTTTGGGAGGTTGTTCAAGGTTTGAGCAAAGAAGACAAGGCTAGACTATTGCAGTTTGTGACAGGCACATCCAAGGTATATTTCGGACCTTTTAGGATGCGTTTGTTTTAGTCATTTTCTATTTTCATTTCAAAGAAAACGGAAAAAGAAGGTGAAAATATGTTTACATCGTTGTTTTCATTTCATATTTCTAAAAACATGACCTTCTTTTCCGAAAATTTTGAAAATGAAAAAATGCCATTTCTAACATTTTCAATGAGGAAATGACATTTTTATTGAAAATTTTAAAACTTTTGTTGCTCCAATAGTTTAATATCTTTGACGATTTAACTTTTCTATTTTATTCGAAATCTTTTGATATTTTTAAAACTCAATACAAGTTTATATTTTACTTTCCAATTATACCGTTATCTATTACTCCACTTTTCACCACATATTTCTTCATTTCTTTTTTAATCTAGTTTTTAATGTGCATTAAATGTAACTATTTAGTCAAATTGTACCAAATTTTTATATCATTTAATAATTCCTTAAACGATGTGCATAACCTTAAATATCAAAAGACGTGGAATGAGGGGAGTATGTTTTTTAATTACTCTATCCACTAATCAACAAAACCCCAAAATCAATCGATGAGTGTATCCTCATCCAAACTATTACACACCTTCATATTAGAATTTATTTCTTTATCTCTCAATATAACAAATTTTCTTCACCCCTCGTATGGTATTGCTAAAATAGTTCGACAGTGTATATGATAATATACGATTTTGGGATGAAAATTGACGCCCTTAAAGTTATTGTAACTTTAATTAAATAATAGAACACTTGTATGTTAGTATTTTATATTAACTTTAACTTTTTTAGAGAGTATCTGTAAATGCAAAATGTTCATTATGACCTTTCCCACATATTTGTGATAGCTAATAACCAACTTCAGCAATTAAAGTTGTTCAATGTATTGATAACATAAAATTTGTTGAAATCATTGACTTGACTACTTTAGTGATTAGAATTTAGAATTAAATTAATTGCAAGGGTGTCCTGGATTGTAAAGTTTAGAGTAAATGATTTTGAAAACGAAAATGATAATAACAAACATATTTTGAAAAAAATGAAAACATGAAAGTGAAAATTGTTTTTTTGAAAATGAAAATAAAAAATAGAAATAGAAAATATTTCTTGAAACCAAAAGACACCATTTTCAAACCGAACATTGTTATATTTTATATTTAAATAACTTTTGTTAAAATAACAAAAATTTCACAGTAGTTTGTCTGCCAATCAAGTTTGCTTGGCTTGGTTCTTCATATTGAAAGTATTGTCTGCTCCAAAGACTCTCACCTTCTGTCATATACCTAGGTGTCTGCTTGTCTCCCTGTAGTTTGTTTGTTCAATTTATTTTGAAAATGGTCAAGACTTGAGTAAGTCTCACATGATTGAGGGCTTCATGATTTGAGTGATCTGAATTAATAGGCATAGGATGGAGATAAGACACACTGTCAGTTAATGTTCCTGACAATAACCTTCATCTTTGCTTTGCTTGTTTCCCTCAGAATATTCAATATCATACTACAATTGAATAATGTTGGTTCCTTGTTAGAACTGTATAGTATATTAATGAGTTTTTCTATCAACATTCCAGGTTCCTTTGGAGGGTTTTAGTGGTCTTCAAGGAATTTCAGGATCCCAAAAATTCCAGATTCACAAATCATATGGAAGTGCTGATCATTTGCCTTCTGCTCATACTTGGTACCTATTTTCCCACAGATTCAATTTGGTTATCTTTTTTTAAGTTTCTAGAATTCTAGTCTATATTTCATCCTTTGATTATTATGATGTGAGTTCAAGAAAGTGACTTGGATGGATATCTTGTTTATGCAGTTTCAATCAATTAGATTTGCCAGAGTATCCATCTAAACAACATTTGGAACATAGGTTACTGCTTGCAATTCATGAAGCAAATGAGGGTTTTGGATTTGGTTAATATGTTTTGGGGAGGAGGCCCTGTTTTTACATTTTAGGTTAGAAGCTATTTTAAATTTGGTAACAAAATTTCAAGTTTATATCATTTTCATATTATTGTACAGTTCTATATGGGAAATGCCTTTGGCAATTTTCTATTACCCTTTTTTGATCCGCTATCATTCTTGGCTTTGAGAAATCAGATTTAAAGATTTCCTGCAAACATTATTTTGGCGTGAAAATGAAGAAACTGTATATACATACGTGGTCACTTTGGCATATCATAGAGTTCTCCCAAGCTTCTTATGAGAACCTTCCCCTATGTCATTTTTTACAGTTGCAAATGAGTAGAGCTGCCATTTGCAATTTGGGATTGTGGTGGAATGGCCTTGAGCTCTTCAACCACAACCACAATCACTAGCTTTTGCAATGTGATTCTCCCAGAGTACATTTCTTAATGCAATACCCTATCTGATGTACTATTAAATGGTTTATCCATCCCCAAGCTTTGGGTTTAAAAGGGTTGATTATCATCAAGGGCTACTCAAGAGTTCAGGCTTGAGAGATTGCATCATATATGTTGGGTCCAATATACATAAGAACCAAGTAGTGCCCAACATAGTATTGTAAAAGCCATTATATAAACTACACTACACAGTAAATATGACGTTTAAATGGCTTCACATCAACACCTGAATATATAATTGTCATTGAAGATTTCAGTAACAGCAAAAAACAAAACAAATATCATTTCTTCTAAAATCTCCAGGTTCCAGATATAGTCAGCAAATTAGGATGGTGACGATGATATGTTGATAATAATAATGATGACAATAATAAAATATTAAAACCTAAAAACTCCCCACTTGTTTAGACAGAGTTCCACACCACAGCATTTCAGAATCAAAGGGAACCAGAAAAGTCAAAGAAAGGAGGAGGGATGCACCTAGACAATTTCTGTGCCTTTTACATTCTTTCATTGAATCTAAAATTACTTCTTCAAACTGCATAAAGTGTTTGTTTCCAAGATGCCACTTCATTCCTTTACCTTAAACCTGAATTTTCTTTCTTCAATGTCTTCTCTGCAAGGAAGCTGAAATTGTTAGTCTCTGGCTATACTAAAACAGTACAATTCAACCCACTAAGTTGCCTGCCTAATGCATACACAAAAATAAAACTGTAAAAAATATGGTCAGGATTAGTGCATATCTGTTTATCATGAATATCAATTATTCAATTATATATATATACACATACATACACAAGTTTTTGTTGATTAGTAACTTTTTTAAGGAGCATTTTAAATGTATTTGTTACCATGGTCATCATTGTATCAGTTCAGATTATTTTGGATAGTTTATATAGCTCAAAAATTAACCAATAAATATCATGTGCATATCATGGAAATTCTTCATAACTGTAAGCGTTTAAATATTGGTTTTGATCATGACATGAACCACCATTTTTAGACAGATAACCAAATCAACATGGTAATTCTAGAGGTAAAAACAATAAGCATGAACTAATATGTGCTTATGAAAAGTAAAGAACCCAATAAGACTCGATGTTAGCTAAAGTAGGATAATATAAAGTTCTAATGGGTTGTCACAAGGCTAGATGGCAATTGACCGCCTAATAGAATGACGCATTCCATAAATTTAAGGCATAAAACATATATTTGACATAATAGGATATAAGACATAGTTGACTTGTTTGTTAAGACAAAGGACAAAGGAGCAACTGAAAGTTAAAGTAAAAGTGCATGCCTTTCGCTTCTTCAGTCTTCCGTTTCTGCTGCTACCATTACCAGATCCCATCATTTGATCTCCACTTTTATCTTCAAAGGGTAATGTTTTGACTTCATCAAAGAAACTTTCTGTAAGGCCTTGCAACCTGGTATAGAATAAACACAAATCCTAACTGAATAAAAATGCATAAAAATAAAAATACCAACATACATAAATCTTTTTAAGACTGTACAGATATTGCAAACACTCCGCATACCCATTTCTTGATTTCTTCAACATTTTCTCTCTCCTCCTCTCCTCTTTTGAGAGGGGAACACGAGTGAACATCTCCTCCTCTTTCCGAGCACGCTCCTCAAACTGGGCAATGTGTCTATCAACTTCTCTGCTAGTTCCCTCAAAGTCTCTTACCTACATAGTAAGCAGCCAAAACATATCATTACATTACATTAGCTCATCAAGTCATTATGATTTAATAACCAAAATACACTGTCATATCACCTCTTCAGGTCTTTCCTCCATATCATTCATCAATGTCCTGATATAATCACTCTGCTTAGAATGTTTCAGAATTTCTTTTTCTCTTCTCCGAGCATTTCTTTCATACTTAGATGTTTTCTCTTCGAAAGAAGTAGGGGCAATTCTTGGAGGATGATACACACCATCACCATCCTACAACATATATGAATTAAGTCAGCAAGGAAAGAGAACAGTACCTTTTGCACAACAGCATCATGCTTAACAGTTTTTACACTTGGTCAAAAAAATTACCGGATCAGTTAAATCTATTTTGCTTTCTAGCATGTCGGGATTTGGACGATACTTAGACACGTCCTCACTCTTATTGGATGCAACCTGCCCCGCCACACTTGGAATATCACTTTTGCTTGCATTTTCGCCAACTTTCATTAGTTTCTGGATTTGGTATTGTTGTTTTTTGTCAATTGGACGAATCTGCATTACAAAACAAGGACGTCAAATGTCTATGACATATTATGGATAAATAAACATAGTTAACATGAGGATCAGCACACAAAAGAATAAAACAGTAAAACTACACCTTTTCCAAATATAGTCTAATCTCTATAATGCTTCGAACAACAGGGTGTTCTTCGATTGAAAATCCCTTAGCCTTACGCAACAAGTAATAAACCAGGGATTGGCAGTAGTTCAACAGCAGCAAATTTTTAGCTTCAAGATAGCTAAACCCATCTGCTGTAGGATATTGACCTTCTTTCACCTGATATACGAGACACAAAGATATGCATTAAAAATCATATTACTTATAACTAGTAAGATATGTATAACAATCAAAGTGAAAATACAACAACAACAACAACAATGAAGTTTTAATCATACTAGGTGGGGTCATCTACACAAATCGAACAATGCCATAATACTCTATCTTAAATCATGTAGTTCAAATGGTATTCGAAAAATTCTAATGAAATAGACATGACAAGAACCAAACTTAAAGTCTAAAGTACACTAGGATTTTAGGTCGTAACATTATGCAATTGATGATAAAGTCAGAATTAATGAGATCCAGAAAATATTTGAAGCATAAAAAAAGATGAATCATCAAACCTTGGCAGTTAGGGATTGAATTTTACGGCTTACGGTGTCGAGTCCTTCCTTCATTTCATTTAACAATGAAGCAAGGTGTGGTGCTTCTCTGAAAACATAATAACAAAATTGAATGAACTATGTGAAACAATAAAACGGATAGAAAATAAAAATGATTTGTTAAAATTAAAAGGAAATTGTAATGGAAATGAAAGTGGAATTGGTGAAAAGAAAAAAGATTGGAAAAATGAATACGAACCCAGTGCTATGCATGCGACCCATGGCTGTTGATTGATGTTTGCGGCGGCTTCAGCCTCTGATTAGGGTTCTTCAATTTGCACTCACAACTCAATCACTCAAACCCTATTAGGTCTTACAAAACAAATTGGCATATTTCTTATACTACGTCGTTTTGACAGAAAATGGGTTTAAATATAAAAACATTATTTTTTTGGTTAAATATGCAATAATAATTATTTACCTTTACCTTCTTTAATTCTTCTTTTCCTAACAAAAGTAACTTATAGTACCATTTTCTTTCTAAAAAAATGATACGAGGTGTTAGGAAATTCTTACATAAGATAAAAATACATAATATGATAGGAAGATAAAAGTTAGTTTCATCCTCTAACATTTTTCCAGTCCATTTTTTGTACAAAAAGAAAATAAAAATAATAAATGAATTGAGACGAAATAATGTATTTTTTAGAAACCATTTATTTTTTTATTTGTGAATGAGAGAATGTAAATAGTTTGTGGTTTAAACTATTAAAGGTTGATACATTATCAATAATTTGCATGTCTTGAAATCTATGAATTGAGATTAAGGAAACAAATGAGGAAGTAGTTAACGGAGCAAAATGATGATGAAAATGAAAAATAAGGAATGGCAGTTACGTGAATGAGAAGAATAACTGCGGAATGTTGTTGCAGCCGCTGTTAGGGTCACTCCGGAAACGGCTTTCTTTCACTCTTCATTCC
The DNA here is from genome assembly GCA_009771035.1 of Lupinus albus. NCBI lineage: Eukaryota > Viridiplantae > Streptophyta > Magnoliopsida > Fabales > Fabaceae > Lupinus > Lupinus albus. The sequence continues at coordinate 3,102,171 of CM020021.1, forward strand.
AAATTTACTTATTTATATTTAACTTTAATACTTTTAATTAGAGCTGTTAAAATGGGCGGGTTTTGAAGTAAGTACATCTCTCCCTAATATTTAAAAGTATAATCCAAATTATCCTTTTCTATTTTATTTAAAATTTTGAAGAATAGTGCTTTAAATTTGACTTAAAAACCATCCAATGAACCATGTTTTAGTCTTTTAGGTTGCACTTAACTGAAATATTTAGAAATGAGGAAATATTTATTTTTAATCCACAAAAATGTTATAAGATGAATAAACTTTTACACAACTTAGTATACATTTATATGAGACACATGTTATACCAAATTACCAATTACATATAATGGTTTCATTCAAAAATTAACATGTTTATAGTTTCAAATGAAATATACCATCTGAAAGATCTATGTATCCTTTTTTTTATGCCTCAAGACTACAAATCACCATCCATGTTTTAAATTATTCTGATCAAATGTGCAAAAGAAATTCTTCAGATAAAAATAATGGGTCTATTAGATTACTATTTCTGTGTAGTGAGTAATTTAAAAACCTTCAATTTTAGTATTGATTTGCAAATAAATGGAAGTTTAAAAGACATCTCATTCAATATATATAGAACATAAGAGAAGACAAGAACCAAACTAAATCACTTATGTATATTTACAAGTTTATATATACTTTTATCAAGTATCCAAAGGTTACCAATCACATCAATGCTTTGATCTCAATGAAATTATTACAATCAAGGCAACTAAGAGAGCATTTTATTAATACAAGCCCTGACTTATGATTATTACATGATTTAATAACCACTCTAAGTTAGATCATATGACAACTTATATACAAGCAATATTTTGGCACTTTATACCAACATCAATGTTGCAGATTACTTAATTTTAGGAACCTTCTTCAGATTTGCTAATTGGTAAACACCATTTTGCTAATTGGTAAACACCATTTTCAGATTTGCTAATTGGTAAACATTCAATCATAACCCACAACTTCCTAATTGTCTCAGATTCCATATCTGCATCACATTAGTACGCGAAAACTTAGAGGAATAAGTGGTATAAAAAAACCCCCAATAAGTACCTTCTAATCAAGGTTTTTCAGGAATGTCAATATCTGTATCTGAAAGATGAGAAAGGTGAAGCAAATGTTCCTGTATATAAGTAACATGTAAGAAGTAAATACATGCATCTTATATGTTAGTTTCATTGGAAACGTTTAGTCGAATAGGAATACCTGTTCATCATCATTCACTGAAGAATGATCAATTCCCAGAGGCAGGGTGTTTGTAAAGTGTTTCACAGATTCAACCAATTCCTGAGCAAGAAAATTTGACACCAATATCCATCATACAAGTATCACAAGTCATAACAATTTATTAGAATCTCTCATTTTGTCAATACCTGAGAAAAGGTGTCTGATAACTCCAAAATGAATGCTAAATAATTACACAGAGAGAGCAAGAGGGAAAGAAATTAAAACTACCTCATCATCACTATGGTTTACAGCAACATGATTATTAGAACTTTCAGCAGCAATAGCCTTGGAAGAATATTCCGATACTCCCTACGTACAACAAAATAATGTTATGATCGTGGAACAACGTTTGCAGTGCCAAGAATGAATTTGTAATATGAAAAAGAGTTCTACTAGCTCATCATAGGTGCCATGCATCTCCCCTTCCGGAACAGTAGGCTTGACATCAGTAGGAGTCTCCTGCAAATTCCATTCAAGTTGATAGGTAAATCACTTAGCACTTTTAGGACTATGATTAATTAAAAGGATCTAAAGATGTCTGCCACAAAGACTTCCAGGTAAGGCGATTCAAACGCACTACGTTTCAAAACCAAAATAAAGTTGAGCAATCCAACTCAAACTAATGGGTTGGGAGATTTCGGAATTCTTTCGAAAACAAAAATGGATTAGGTTCAGATTTGTGTTAAAAGTAATTTTAACCCAACCCATCTCATATTAAAGTATGATACTTAAATAAATCTTTTGCAGTGAGCTAAACAAAATTTTAATTTCATGTCCACAAACACAGTCTCCATTTAAAAATATTGTATGTACAAAAATGCATGCCATGATTCTTTCAATAGTAGCTTTCACAAAGATATCTTATCCAATATGATATTTACTGATGATCACTAACTTGTTAATAAAGAGGAGTGACTGAATGTAATTAGCATATCAGTAACTTATTACTAAAATATCTTTCTTTTATAGAACCTAAGATATTATCTTATCCTCCGTTTTCTATCTCTACTAAAGTCTATTTTCCAATCACCAAAAAGAAAAACCATTTATCTTTCCCTATCAGAAAAATCTTGACTAAGATATTGCATAGAAAACACTCCACAACAGATCACTCACTGAAACGGTAATTTGAAGCTGATGATTAAAATTATACCCAGAAGTGATGCCCCTTAGCATTTACAGTTAACCTCCAATCAGGGGGTAAATCAGGAAAAACATTAAGCGCTACGTTTTACATACCATATCACGTTGCTCAACAGAATTATTTCTCCCTCCCTTGCTGAGATCTCTGAGTGTACCCTGTCATAGTCAAGAAGTAGACTCAGGAAACGAGACTGAGAATGCAGCAGACAAGTACGGTTAACAGGAATGCAAGGTGAAAGAGAAACATGAGTATAGTGACATGCATATCATATAGTCAGAACACAACATATAACTTGCCACTGCTGCATGTACCATCAAGGATAATAAATGACAATAGTTTAGTAGAGCTAGAAACAATAGTAGCACAAACAAAAAAATGCAAACAGTTGCCGATCATTAACTTCAGGAGAGAATTATATATAAAAGAAATAAATTATGTACATCGAATTATGATCGTTTTACTTTAAATGAAGTACAGAGGTTCATGTTCACACCAAGCATTTCATCAAAACCGTCCTTATGAGCACATGACTAACCTTGTTAGCCCACATAAGGCCGCATGCATTACATAAAGTCCTTGGTCCACCTGGCCCACGACGCATTGCAGGAGTATTATTTTCACTGACACTACAATGATGACATCTACGTCTGGAAGACATGAAAAAAAGGAACCGAGCAACATTTACAAAAATGCAATAAGAAAAAACAAAAGAATCGCTACATTTGGACTTGGATGAAATAATATGCATGCATGCGTGCCTCGCACACACGCGTGCACACACAGACATGTGTGTGCATGAAAACAAAGCTTGAAACTCACACAGTATCAGAATGAGGAGTGCTATCTTGATGAGCATTCTGTGCAGAATCCCAATTAGATGAACCTGGGCCTTCCTTCAAGGATGTAAACTGCCCATTCTTCCTATGCATCCTGGCAAGAAATAAAAGGGAACAAAAACAAAGAACCAAAATAAGCATATATTTATAAATAAATATAGGAAAACACATCAAACTCCAAAAAAAATCAAACAATCCCCACAAGGGGAAATTATAAATTGGATCCACAAATGGAACTAGTGTACCAATTGTCAAAACATGCATGTCCCTCATAATTTAGCTATTAAGAAATATGCTCGCAGATTGAAATATACTAAATAATAATTACAACAACAACCAAGCTTTAACCCCACTAGGTGGGGTCGGCTAAATGGGTTGAACGACGCCATAATACTCTATCATAAATCAAGTTCATGGACAAAGCATTGATCTCTTGGCCTCCCCCTTCCTCTAAGAATTGAACTAACCTCCATTTGATCTACTTTGCTTGTTGGGACTTCCAATGGTCTCCTCCACAGTCCACACATGTCTAAACCATCTAAGGCACAATTCTGCCATCTTTTGTACAATAGGAGTTACTCCAACTTTCTCGCTAATACATTCATTTCTAATCTTATCTAGTGTGTCCACTCATCGAATGCCTAAATCCCACTAGGTAAGAGAGGAAACTAATATTTCATTGTATGGAAATTCATCCTAAAATTAAATTTAGTCAGACCAGTTAAAAGAGGAATTTTGGGAGGAGAGAGAAAATATATCTCATATTTGTCCTAAATAGAGAAGTTTCAGAGGGGCATAGAATTAATGTATGCCTAAGGTCAAATACTTGTATAATATTGATCTCATACTATTTCTTCTTACTCTCACCTTGACTCCTTGAGGATAGACACCAATATTATACAACAACCAAGTCTTAATCTCACTAGGTTAGGTCGGCTATATGGATCGTACGACACCATAATGCTCTATCATAAACATGTTTATTTTTTTATATTTTAAAAATAAAACAATTGTGAATATGATATTGTGTAAACAACATTCAAAAGTCAGATGCCAGCCGAACAAAAGTGGTTTGTATATGATATTGTTCCCAAGATGCAAAACATACAAATTACTTGCAGAGATCTGCCACAATTACTGAACAGCATAAACAGTAAGACAACAAAGTAGCCTCATTAACACAGTCAAGACAAATTCTAGTTAAAGAAATTCTAGACCTATAAATATGTCATTCCCTTGTTGGAGTGAAATATGAAAATTTATTTACCTCTGTGCCACCTCTTTTCTAATGATGTACCTAATTTTCTTGTCATAACACCTTTCCTTGCGTTTTTCGCGAAACCTGACCAAGGACGCTATTCTTCGTGAAAGATTTGAACGCTTTGGAGCATCACCGATGCCCTAGAGATTGCAATAGCCAGTGCATCATTCATCCATAAAAATGCAATACAAGTTATAGAAGTTTTCTTGTTAAGTCAATATGCATTACCCTGTTACTTTGATCAAATGGTATTTCAACTGCAGGCACACTTGTCTGCACATCCCGTCCTCCCAAAAGCAGCAAAACAGCTTGCACCTACAATGTAAAATTTGTTCACCAAGTACTCCCCAATTGCAAAAACCCTAAACCATCACCCTTTTAAAGAGACATATCTAATTTAAATGCAAGGCTTCAATGTAACTATATTCCATAAGCTAAACTGCGTATTTCTTACATTCTATAGTAAGTAATCAGAAATCTGAGTCAATTTACAACAGCTCACTTTATATTCAATTTTAGGGGTTTACCGATATCTTCAACGAGTAACAATATAACAACAACTGGGCTTAAGTTTGTATAATTTTTTACTTACTGGGTAAAATAATTAAATCCTTAAAAGATACATGATGGAAAATCCATACATATAGCAGTATTCCTTTATTTAGCACATTTCAGTTTATACATAACTACATTTTACTCATAAAAATTACTTTTTTCTAGCATCACCAATGAATTATATAATCATGGAATTTATGAAGTAATGATTTTTTAGGCATATATAATGTTGGAATATACATAACCTTGTTATTACCATATACTATATACAGTTCATTATAACTAATTGCAATCATAATTTATGAGAATGTAAAAATGAAGAAGTTAGATAAAATTACCTGATTAGGAGTGACAAAGGGAAAGACATAAACTTTGCCCTCAAAAGAAAGAGTGAGCTCACTCTTACGTGAAGAACAATTATTACAATTTCCCTCTTCCAATTCATCCATATCCTCCAATTACAGCTATTATTCCCTATGTGTTGTATCAAAAATAATGAAATGAAACCCTAATTTCGCCATCCAAAAAAGTGCATAGTTTTCATTCTCACACACACAAAAATAGGGAAGATTATTTCTACATTCGGATATACTTTGAATAGGGAAAAGTCAATAAATAAAAAACTATGTTGTTCAAACTAGAATATGGGATGTGTTAAAATCTACAGAAAATTTCTTTTTCAAACTTCTAAATTCATAAATTATATAGAGGCTTTGATTGAGATTTTTAAGCTTTTCAAAAACAAAAAATCAAGGTTAGAAGATAAGGAGAATGTTGTGATATGAGTATGAGTTTAATCCAAAGTTGCTCCAATCCAATACTACATTCTAATCACCATCACACAATATTTACAATAGATAGAGCTTAATGAATATGATATCTTAATATTCATACTATTAATCTATATTATAAAAGTTTATATTAATGAGAATGACATAATTTTCATATTCCAAATTTATCATTTTCTAACATCTATCATTAATAACTTTTAGAGACTTTTATATTCTTTTTTATTTATTTATTATTCTCTAACTCTTTCAAACATTTTCTTATTTATATCTTCTTTATTCTTCAACTCGAGAATAACACACAATATAGCACAAGAAAAAACATCCAATAACTACGGTAGAAGCATAAAATAAAATAAATTTGTAAAAGTTTTGTGTATATCATGTCAATTATCGCAAGTTATCTTCTTAAATCTTAGTTTAAATGTTGCAGTTCTCATATTTAAATTATTTTTAAAAGTTTATAACAAGAAAATGATATATTTTATATTAGAAAAAATAAGAATACGAGTCGAGAGACACAAAATGTCAGTAAATACATTAATAATGTATTAATTTGAACATTATCCATATTCATATGATATAATTAAAAATGCATCAACCTAAAACTTAACTATATTTTCAATGTGTCTTCCAAACTAAATATTATAAAGACTAGTTACTTCAGCCAAAAATTCTTTATTACTCATGCTTGTAATATAAGTAAACAATTAAAAAATATAAGACATTTGGTAGGGTTAGTACAACCCGAAAGATAACTCAAACTCCACCAATAGCATATGGAACCATAAAAATCGAACTTATTAAAATGAGTTTCAAGCATGATAAAATCTGACAATAAAGCTCATATTTTTTATTTTAAGTATAATATCTATACACTATCAAGATAAAAATTTGTCCACAATCAGTGATACACAATCTACCATTGATTTGTATTATTTTTGTAAGAGTTAGTAATAATTAAAATAAATAATAGATGATATAATAACAATATATAAAACTCATACAATGTCAATGCATACTTTTATATAGACATTCTGGTTGGACTATGGTTTGTTACGTTGATCACTTTGATTGTCACTTTCCTACTTTTTTTCAAGACAACTTAAATGGTTAAAAAGTTTTAGACATGTTTACTTAGCATTTGTTGGTGCAAAGAAATCTTTTGGAGAACTTAGTGCTATGTTTCATCTAAAAGGGTCAACAGATAATACATTCTGATACCAAGATTATGGTTAATAAGAATTGTTTTCACATTTCGGAAAACCTAACTATGCCTACCTGAAAAGCATCTTTAACTTCTATCAAACATAGAAATTTCATGTTCCCATACTGAGAATGTTTTCACATTACTTTTGGGATACATCCACAAAAATGGAAGTCAACAAGTCCTTAAAGATTCGACTCCGATATCATGAAGTATATTTGAGAAGGTTTTCAAAAAACAACTCACAGGGACATGGTTATTAAGGTTTATTTTTATAATTCCCAGATCAGAAGAGAAAATTTTCCACCAGATCTACTGCATGCTGCTATGTATATTTACACACAGAAACAAGCAAAAACCCCAATATCAGAATATGTTATCATTAAAATTCCAGGTACACATTCATAGATAAACAGTTAATGCAACTATCCAAGAGTATATAAATAGACCTCTTATATTCATGAGAGCTTTGCTATAACTGTACATTCTATGTCCAGCTGAATGTAATAATTACTATAAAACTAGTAATAATCACAGTCAATGACTTGCATTTTCCATGACCTTAGAAGCTCAAAGATCAGATACCATAGCTGCTGGCTTATTATCATCAGTGAAAGTAACAAGATTGTTATGTGCAGGGATAGGAGTCCCACACTCCAAATTATTATTATTAGCCTCACCAACCTGGCACCAGGTGCAAAAATGAGGAAAATAGATGTATTCAGTATCATAAGGATTATAAAAAAATGTAGTAAAACAGAAGAAAACCTACCTGCTCAGGTAGTGCGCGTTCATGGTTTTTTTTGGAAATGTCCCTTAAAGTACCCTGCAGAATGCAATTTCCAAAATGTGAACATCCAGAATTAATGAAATTAGCAGACTGCAGATTCACAGTGGAGCAATATGAATTCCATGCTCACAGAGAACATAGTTGAACCTCCCTTACGTGAAAAATGGTACACTATGAAATGTGAAGAAAAGAAAATTGAATTATCATTAGATGATTCTTGTATGAAAATAGTACACAGTAGCATTTTAAAATGTGATTAAAAAATGCATCATTGTGCACGAGGCTCACACCTGGTAGGGTATGAGGAGGGTAAATGTATATAGCTTTACCCCAAAGCAGAGGTTGTTTCCAAGATTTGAACTCAACCTCTAGGTCATGGGGCAACAACCTTACCGTTACGTCATAGCTCACCCTCAAAATGATAGATAGGGTGGCCTAGTTTCCCACGTGGGGGGTTATGGGGAGAGTCAATGTACACAGGCTTACTCCGGCAATCAAAAAATCAGTTTCCAAGATTTGAACTTGTCACCTCCAGGTCACAAGGCAACAACCTTATCACGTGAAATGTGATAAGCTCGTAAATAATTTACCGACAGAGATTCACAATACTATGGAAATAACGAAATAGACGGTCTTCGATGTCTTCTCAAAATCAAACCAACTCCTACATAACAAAATACAAAACAGTGTTGCATTTCCAATAGAACGACAAAACAGTTGATGTGATGTAGACTCCATCAAAAAAACAAAGCTGGGGAGAGTCTGATTTAAACAGGGAGTTCGACTCGAACTGATCTGATATGGGGCTCAATACCCAATGTCAATTCTATTGGCAGGAAAGTGTGCCCGTTCACACTGCAAGTGGACAAGCTAAGCTACAGCACCGAAGTGATGTAACATAAGAGACCAAGGGTAATAACCAGTGGCACTCGAGAAATAGAGGAAAGAATAGTGAGGAGATCTAAACAATGTCTTCTGGTCAATATAAAGGAAAATCGAAAAATGGAGAGCAGAAAACTTTTTTTTTTTCAATTTTCAACTGCTTTAGTCAGATGAGAATATATATCTATAGAAAATGACATGAAAGGTTTGTTTCCTAAAACCAAACCATTTGGAGAAATACTGACCCTATTTGCCCAAAAGAGTCCACAAGCATTGCAAAGTGTCCTTGGACCGGATGGCCCTTTCCGCATCATTGGAGTGGACTTTGAACTTATGCCGCAATGTGTGCAACTGTACAAAGAAGAAATAAAAAGAGATGGTAAAACATCCAGTCGCATATCTACAGGTCAAATGGCACTGCTAAAAACCCACAATAATTGACAAAACCACAGAAGACAAATAAATTATCTGGCTATAAGATATACAGGTAAGATGAAACTCACGAGGTTTCTGATTGAACATCCTGCTCTGATTCTTGGTCTGTACCCCAACCATTACCTCCATCTTGTTTCTTAGCTGAAGTAAATTGACCCTTATTACGTTGCATTCTACATTTAAAAATCAGATAAGTAAGAAACAAGTATTGATGCAAAAACTGACCAACGGTCACAATTATGAATAACGTGAAGAGAAAAATACGGGGAAACAAGTCATTTGATAACATTAAATATGAAATACAGGTCCACAAAAAAATATCGCTGAGAAAAACAACTCATTATTAGGAGAAACCAAGTCATTTAGTTAACACAAACACATAAAACTATGTATACACCAACGTATACCATAGCTACAGAAATCAAATCTAAAGGTGCAAAATATTTTGCTTTAAATCAATAATATATGTTATTTCATGTATCATGCATACAGCCTACTGACCGAGGATACTGTTTCAAGAAAGGGAAGCGAGGAGATGAAAGCGTACTAACTATATTATGGTAAATATTTATCTCACAACAGAAACCTAGGAAGAAACAAACAAAGCAGTTAACGTCAGGACACAGCATGGAGTGACTGACCCCAGAAATGCCATAGCAACATAATGGATCTTGAAATGTCTGCCATGGCATATATAGCGGCTGAATTTAAAATCTTCATATGTTTAATCTTTTGAAACAAATAACAAATAAATAAAGCAAATTTTCAATACTCAAACTTAATGCATTCATTGATTATCTCAGTCAAAGAGTTATGAAAACTTGAATGCCAATAATAAAAGTAAAAAGTACAGTATCACTCATTAAAAAAAGAATGTAAAAAATAGTATTGACATCTTTTCCTTTCTGGTGAGCTGACAACTCGGAAGATAGAAAGGAAAAAATAAAGTACATAAGATTGTGTATGGTGCAAACAGACAAAGTGACATCTAGACAAAGGAATGTCAGAATCTAGCTATTGTGAGGCATAGTGGCATGTGGGGTGAAGACAGGTGACAGGACATGACTGGATGTATGATGCATTATCCAATCTAGGGAATAGAGCGTGTTGACTGAAGGTCGGCAACTAAATGCCAGATTCTGACTGGATGGATGATGAATTTTGGATAGACATTGGCAGATGCAATGGCTGCTAAATGACCAGGAACTATTGTGCCGCTCTGTACTACAATAGTGAAACGCACCACCAGTAGCGGCTGGGAGCAGAGGCTCACCCACCATGCGAAAGCTATTAAGTAATCTGGGAACAAAATCTTTTCTTTAACCTAATCAAATATCTGTGTAGAAATCAACCATTTAAAGAGGTATGTTGAATTGATTGTGGAATCTATCTATGAAGTAATGAAATCTAGGTTTCTGGAAGGACTGAATTCGGAAGAATCCAAACATGCTTGAATTCATAAACAAACAAGTGGAATGAGTAATAAATGCACAAAATAATGCACGTCGTTAACCTATCAATGCATTAATGATATTCTTTGGCAAATGGCAATTGAAATTTGATTAAGCATCAATTTGCATTAATATGTCAACATAGAATAACAAATTACACATTAACTAGGGTCTATTCCTTCCACAACTCAAAAGGGCTGGCAGTTATAAAGTGAAGGTTTGAGATAACTCCATATCAACCAAGTCAAAGCAGTCTATCAAAATATGTTATGGAGTAATCTCAGTTGTTAATACAGTTAAAAACAGATGTCATTTCTATTAGATGAGAGGACATCAATCAACAATTGCATACTTGCACACTTCAAAATCTACTTTTCACATGAGAATGAGATGACACTATAAAGCACATATTATTTACTCCCTCTACCATAGTGATGAATAATAATATCAACTACTGCACATTTAATAAGTGCCATAAAATTTTAAGCTCAGACAATAAATAACATCATATTTCAGTTCAACCTAACAATCAATAGGTTTCTATAAGAAAACCAGTATGCTTATTGAATAATATCAGACCTGAGAGCAACATCTTGACGCACAATGTATCTAACTTTCTTATCAAAGCACCGCTCTTTCCTCTTCTGACGGAACCTAACTAATGAGGCTGCTCGCTGTGATTGACTACCTTTTGGATATTCTGATATACCCTACATCACAACACAAAAAGTCAGAAAATTCTCCACTCCTCGATGCCTTCAACTAGAGCGTGAAGTTATACAATAAGGAGATATATACCCTCTGATCTAGAGGTGGTACATCCCCACATTGTGAACCCGAAGGCGCTTCACATCCCCCCAACAGTAACAACACTGCTTGAACCTGCATGCAAAAACCAAATGCACAACTTCATCCATAAAAACACCCAAAGTTCCTTCTTCTAAGCTTTCAAAACAAGTCAATTTGACAGTCTAAACGACAAACATAAAAAAACATCAATCTTTTGTCAAACTACTTTAGTTTCATTCTACTACTTTGTATACTATTCAAATACTCAAAACCTTATTGAAGAAAGAACACAATGGGGGGGAAAACCAACCGTGAAACAATTCAAGAAAAAAAAACGTGCCTTTTCAGCTGTGACAGAATAAGATTCCACTCTATTTCTCACAAAATGTTGAAATTTCAAAAACCCCATTTAAAAATGAACAAAATGGGATTAAAATTAACAGTGAAAAAAGAAAACATGCCTTTTGAGGTGAGACAGAATCAAAGACATAAACTTGGCCACGAAACGAGAGAGTGAGCTGGCTAGAATCATCAAGAGTTTGAGTAGGCATATTAATAGGGCCAGAAACATAAACCCTATTATCGGTTGTACCATCTTCATTTACGTCACCGTTAGTGTCTTCATAATGAATGATATGGGTGTGGTGGTTGTTGTCAATGGGTTGAATGGTGGCGGAGGTGTCATTATTGTCGTCGATGGCAACGATCTGGTTCATAGGATCGTACATTGTAGGTGCAATAGAAGGGGAATTTGGGAAGAATGGATTGAAACCCTAACCCTAAATGAGAGTTTAGGGAATGAATTTGTGAGAGAGAGAGAGAGAGAGAGGTAAAGTTGATTTTGTAAGAAAGAGTATTAATGTGTCTTGAGGGAGTAAAAGAAGGAGAAAGTGTAAGAAGATGGATGGGCCCACAGAATGTGACCTAAGTACAATGGATGGATCAACATGGTTACCTACTTTTATACTCCTTCTATATTTTTTTAATATTTTTTTATAGTCAAAATTTATATTTTCTATCTTCTATATATAATTTTTTTGTCAATAGTCTTTAAAGAAATGATGTTTATATATATATATATATATATAATATTTAAAAACATTATAAAAATATTAAATAATAATTTATTGATAAAAAATTCATCAAAATGAAATTTTAATATAGAATGGTGTATTATTTTACTTACGTATATTATGTCATGTTTTATTTTCAATATCATTAATGTTAAGAGTTATTACATATCTCTAAAAACAACACATGTTGAGAGATACACTAGTATTTCTAGATTACTCACTTATCTCAATGGTTAGAGATACATAAGAAGTCAAACACACAAATATGGATATTTTTATATACCCAATTATATACACATCGTGTGAGTAAAGAATTAACCACTTCTAGAGTATGTGATTGTCTCTCCCAACAAGAAATGTTCATAGGAATCGAATATTTGATTTTTTGATTGTTTTAGGGATTCAATAATGTCTTACATTACTATGTCAATGTCATTTTAATACAAATATGAATAGTTGTTTTGAAGGTAATCTTATCTTATAATTAAAATTTTATATTGAAGTATTCCAATATTTTTATATAATTGTATTATTAGTTCACTTTTTCCGGTATTAACTATCTTACCATATAGGTATTTTTGAACGACACCAAATTAAGTGTTTTACTCCATGACTTAGTAGAAGTAATTAAAAAAGTTTCAACTTTTGTGAAATTATAGGTTTTTGAATTAGTTGAAGCTGAAAATTTTTCTACTTCTTCAACTAAGCTGGAATGAGGCACGAATTTGTGTTGGAAGTGATATTGAAACAATTTTGGCAGTTATTTCCATCTGGAAATTTGTTAAGCGTAAGGGAGTAAGATAGAGAGTGAGTTTATTAGATGAGTTGGAATTGTTTTATATGGAATTCATCATCGTGTTTATGTACTTAATTGGTTTTAACTTTTAAAAACCACAAAAACAGGGATAAAGAAAAAACTACACTACACATAATATAGATATAAAAATAAAGAGGTTGGACTTGGGTGCAATAATAAGGTAGTAGGGCTTCTGCCCGAGTTCAAATCCGAGAAACAATTTATTCACTAACAAGGGGTGGGGGTAAGGCTGCATACATTTATCAATCATTATATTCTTTTTGTAAGATTTAGTAAAATATTATAACATAAAAATAAAATTCATAAACTAATAACGTGGCTATAGGATGGCAATTACTTATTGTAGACAGGCACATGTTAATAGTAATCCATTTGGAAGAAGGCATTGAAGCCTGTCTGTACAATATATTAGTCTTACGTTAACAGAGAAATGCAAAAACAATAATACATTATAGTGAACAAGAGTACAAGTAGTCCTATAGAAGAATTAAACAATATAATGTACACTTATGAACAAAATCAAAAGCATGAGAAAACCGATTCCAGGAATGTAATTACTGTCTCATGGTTATTAGAAAGTAGATAATCCATTCAGTTCTCCTATTCCAGTATGAAATAAGTGAAAATATATATTCAGGGAAAATCTGGTGATATCTCTCATCCTGTCTTACAGTATCCACAGGCCAAGCAATTTATGGAGATGATACCCAAATCTGAAAATGGAAGAACATGATTGCTTAGAAAATTTGTTTCAAAGGAATAAACATTGGTGGATTTATTCACATTATGTAAGATTTAACAGAAGATAGAGAGCATCCTATATATGGTGAAGAAAAGTTGTAGAGACATTTAGCACCGGGACAGAAGATAGAAAGGCTCCTATTTTCATCTGTAGCTGATTTCAAGATAGCACTTTAAATTACCATTACCCAAGAGAAGACAAGGTTTAAGTAAACAAATGATAAATCCAACGAGAAATTTTCAACTACATTAAAATGAGTATCCACATAGTTTAATACCAAGTGTATATGTCTCTGAAGAATAATCAGATTCTAAGATTAAACTTGCGATTTAAATGGTATGAGTGCCACCTATGGCTTTTCCAGTCTAAGTAAACAAATTTAAGTTATTAAATGAATTAATGATTAAAAGTACAAATGCTAATGAAATTGGTAAATGGTTAACGTGAAACTAAAATTGATTAAGATAATGTCAAATGTGGCTAACAGTCTAACACTACTACCAGGATCAGCACTAGCTGAACTACAGATTCTATAGTAGAAAAAGCCCTGAGCAATGATATAATAAATATTGAAGATATATTTGTCAGAAAAAATGAATGGAAAGCTTGCAATTGAAGTAAAGAACAACGGGATATTGTTAAATATTAGTAACTAGTAGGAAGTCATTTATAGGGATTAAGCACAAACCATATGACAAGGAAAAGAGGAAGCAAGTAGTCAGCAAAAGAATGATAGAGTTGTACCTGGAACAGTCATCACAGGTCAGCTCAAACTGTTAAAATTCCAGGTGCATCTTTTTCTGCATGCTATTGTTATCTTATCTCCTATGTAAGCTTTGATTTCATATTTTTGTTGTGACTAGTTTTTCGAAGCTGGGGATTTTCTATTGAATACACAAGCAGGCTTCCATCTTTTGTGCCAGCTAAGAAGCATTCTTCTGGGGTCACTGCCAGGGATGTTATAACCTTTCCAACTCCATTATACTTCTTAACAACTTCAAGGGTGTTCATAGAGCGAACAATAATCTGCCCATGATCACCTGCACCTACCAAAAACTCACCACATCTGCTCAATTGGACAGCATTAAGGCGTCCGTTGGATTCAGAGGCAGCAAGATGTTTACCATTAATTGAATACAGGTGCAAACTAAGATCATCATCAGCATAAATCACAATATGACCACGCTGAGAGACAACTAGCTTTGATATTGGACTGCCTGATGGATGTCGTAAAGATCTTACATATCTACCTTCTCGTAGGGTGTGGAATACACAAGTTCCATCTTTTGACCCACTGATTATGATATCAAGCTCATGACTAACATATAAACAAGTTATTATATCATCATGCCCGCAAAGGATATGACATGGAGTTTCAACTATGACAGAGTTTTTACGGGGTAATTCAGATTGATTGTTGCGAATTCTCTTCTCTGTAGATTTACCACGAAAAACTTCCCAAATCATTACTGTTGTATCATAACTTCCAGTTGCAAGGATACTTCCATCAGATGTAACTGCAAAACATACCATTTTCTGGTCAGACTTGAGCAGAAATCAGAAGGATGAACACTACCAATGACAGGATATTAAATGAAACTCACTAAAAGCTTGTTAGAAGATATTAGCCTTTTGCAAGTTTTATTAACCTCATGGTGAGAAAGTGGCTTTCCTGGGATCAATACTACCCAGATTTTTTTTAAAGCTTGTACTGAATGTAGGAATATCTTATTCCCTAGTTCGAATTCCCAGAAATAACTTTGCAAACCTTGAAAGAATGTGCCAATTAATTTATCTACATATTATAATGGCCTCAAACTTTTTGATATATGAGGCCAAGAAAAAACTTCATATCTCTTCATTGAGCAAGCAAGATTGTAACAGAAACCAGATTTAACTGACCCATGTCATGCCCCTCATCCACAAAGAAGAAAGTACACCTCAATACACAAAGTTGTATATTACAGTCATCAAGTTAGGAATCTTTAATGGACAATGAAACATACCTGCAACACAGCTTACCACATCCTTATGCTGCCGGATGCTCTGCACCATTCTACCATCACTCAATGATATGACCTGAAAACTATTTTCCCAATTACCACATGATATTAAGAAATTTTCCGAGGGTGTCTGCATTGTTGCAAAGCATTTTGCTCCAAGTTCAACATTTTCAGGCACAGGGATCCCAATTTTACGGGGAGAAAGTACATCAGAACCAATTCCAAAGAATGGATCCTGCAGAAGGTGGACGTTGTTCCTTTACTTGTCAAACCACCAAACTTAATTCTAATTCTAATAAAAGGTAAAACACACCAAATAACACATCCCAACGTATTTCAGTGTCTAATAACACCAAAGACTAACCTGGGAACCAGAAAACGTAAAATTTCCACCAGATTGCAGTTGGGTTGTCAGCCACATCTTAACAGACAGGTTGAGACCCTCATTCACAAGGACAACATTTGAGTCCATAAGATCAACACACAGTATTGCTGATGAAGAATTACTTGTATTAGAAACAATGGAAGTCAGACTGATAGAATCAGGGGCAAAGTACAGAGGATGTGCAATTGGAATTGGTGGCCCTCTTCTTGGGTGCTTCTTACGGAATATCTGGATTGGAGTCTGACCAAAGTTGGCTATTTGATCTTCTATAGCTGCTCTTTGAAAATCGTCTTCCATTGTTTCCAGATCAACAGCACCTTCATAAGTTAAGTAGTAGAAGATGTTTGCTGCCTATAACCAATCATTAAAATTTTATAGTTCAGCCGATTCTGATTTGCATGAATTATGATTGAAGAAATAATTGTATGGAACTTGAAGTATACCTCTAGAGCAGGTTTTCCACGTTGCTTGTAACCAAATACCAAATCTATCCAATGATGAAGATTTGAACTAACATATTCACTTTCAAGGGCCTCCCGGTTTCTCCTGATGAATTCTTCAGGTGAGCCCTGTGTGAATAATTTAAAATTAAGTTCTTTCTGATTTCTATTTCATGTAAATATTTCAAAATTGAACAGATCTAATTACAACAGGAATATGCACTAAACGGAGTTAAAGATGATTGACTCGTGATGTAGTGGGAGGAGAATAAAAAAAAGACCTCGATAATCATTTGTTTTTATTGGTCGTTTTATGTCTAAGTAGAACTTGTTTACTGGCTTTTTTAAATTGAGAATAAACACATTTGAAAGCTACAGATCAATTAGATAAAGCACACTTTTAATAACACTGCACTTTCAAAGAACAATGCTAGAGTTCTAATTCATTACATAAATTGTGATATTCACTTGCATGATGGGTGAATGTTTTACTGAGACATGTAGATGAACGACACAAGAACTTTACCTCAAGACATACCATTATCCCCTACCTAGTTTTATGTTCTTTGTTTGGTCTGTCGTACATAAGAAGATAAATACCACTCATCATGTTAATCATGTTATGTGTCTATAACAGTTCCAACACAGACATTTACTCCTACATTTTCCCATGGCTTAAATAATGTAATGCATATAGCTTTACATAGTGAATGTTACGGATGACCTTGTTTGAAGAAGTTCTTGTTGGTTCTTTGTAACATGTTTCAAGGAAATTAAATTTCAAAATGTGATACATAAAAAAGAAGTGAGATTTCAATAATCTTTAAATGTCCAAATTCAAAATCTATTTCTTGGCAAACTCAAATGTTGATTTTTTACTGAATAGAGCAGGATTATTTATCTTACATCTGATTGGTCGAAAGCTCATAATTATGTTGAAGGAATTTCAAGGGAATACTCTTGTAGATCTCCAAAGAGATGGTAAGGTTTTGATACTTTTTAAGTAAATAAAACAAATAATTTAGACCATTCAATTTTTTGAATTCCTAAGAATCTGTAAATGCTTACTGCAGAGAAAGATGGAGATAGAAAGCAGGGGATCATCATATATAAACATGTATTAATCTCAAAAGGATTTGTATATATGGTAAAAAAAAGAATCTAAAATGTTAACAATTGCCAGCATTATATTACTCTTGCGTACAACGGTTGTAGAAAAGTCATGTACCTTAGCCCATGGAGGGAGGCAAATATCCCCAATAGGTTCACCATCCTGTTTAACTCCTAGATGATAAGAATTCGAGTTGACAAGAAACTCAGGCAGGTAAAAGAACTCAGGTATTAACTCCTTCACATCACTAGTATTTGTAAGACAATTTTTGTATGTGGCGTCAATACTTTGGAAAAGACGGTCAGCATGATCAAATTTACCACCCTAACCAAAGAAACTGTTAGTAATATGAATACCAACTGAACCAAAATAAAACACCAAGCTAAAAATAGGAGAGAAGGACAATTGTAAATTAGATTGAATAAAAATTATTTCTAAAAGACATTTCATGCTAGACTTGATGATAAACAGAACACAAATCCTCCATCACAGTGCATTTTTGTCTGGTAAATTGAAGTCAGGCATTACACAAGTAACGCTTTAAATACGCCAAGAAGAAGGTAGAAGAATACCTGCAGATTACGGTGAAGAGAGGTAAAGGGCTCTAATCTAAGAAGGTAATAAAGCACAATGCCCATGCTTGAGTAATGAGATCCATAGTAAAAACTGCACCAATAAACAAGCAACAGAGCATGAAGGAAATTTATATTTACACACACGAACTAGTGATAAATTTCAGACAACAAAGCATGAATGCAAATCCTAGAACCAGGGCTGATAATTACCTGGGTATATCTGGATCACAGAAGTTACGGTATCTATCTTCAAACACCTAAATGCAAGAATCATACACAAAGAATGCTAGTTAAAAAATAAGAGCATTCCATCAATGGTTTATAAAAAATGGAACAAACTAACCTCAAAGCGTTTACTATTAAGTGCTCCTACAGCCTTTGAGAGATCTCTAAATGTAGATGACTTGTTATAATCAAGAACCTCTGATGAGTAATCAGCCAAAACCCAAGGAAAAACAGGATACTGGGTCAAATCATTATACGATCTTCCAGCAAGTGTGTTGAGAATCATTAAATATTCAAAGTTTGTTATTTCCCTTCTCCTCCAGCTTTCTCTGGCATTTTCTGCCATCTCCTGTGCTACTCGTCGATCAACAAAATTAATAGTTCCACCCTTATCCTTCCCACTTCCTTTGGGAAATGAGTATTCGTTTCTTATACTAACAATCAAATTTCCTGTATCTTTTGCATCCTTCTGTGATGCAAAGTTTAGAAATACTGGGGCAACTGAATCACTGAAGAAAATCTCTATTGCAGTATATCTGAGCAAATACCGAGTCCAATGAACAGATTTTATCTAAAATGATATTCAGAAAAAGAAATCATCAACAAAAAAATACAGGAATAATAAGATATCTATTCGCAGAACCCAAAAACTTCGTGAAGAAAGTGGAATCAGTAAACCAACCTTGGCCATGCTCCATCTTCTATGACGTTTAACACATCTCATAAGTTTAACAGAGTCATTTCCATTTATTACCTCGATATTACCAACTGCAATTCCCTTCTGAGGATCCATATCAGAAGCAGGCCACTTAAATGGCCTTTGCTTTTGATCAGACTTGGTCAGATCAAAGTTAATAGAGGCATCAAAATTTCTAAAAACAGATGATCCGCCAGTACCTTCCACCACGAATTGAGCAAAGAAATGCAGAACATTTTTCATGACAGCTAAATGACCAGCTAATTTTCTCTTAGGAGTCACAAGAACACATGGAATTGACAGTAGCACCTGAAATAGAAATTAGACATGACACCAGCAATATAGTTTCAGGCTCACTTAATATACAAAAGACCATATTAGTTGGTACCACGCACCTCACTAGTTTCTGTCTCAGGTGAAGAGGATGTTTCTTTTCTTTCTTGCACGATATCCTTTCTGTCACTGCTTTCCTTTGTTAAATCTGAGGATATGCATCCTGAATGATCAGGGGGGGTTTGTGCATTCGGTTCACTTATTTCAGTACTGGATTCATTAACATCCAAGGTTCCCTCATCGGTTATTTTTCTGATCCCTTTCAGCACGAGCTGCTTCATTTTATCAGGTATTTTACCGACAAAACCAGGATTACTTTCAATGACAGTAGTAACAACCCCACTAGTAGAGGCAGAAAGAGGATTACACAGGATTTCATTGAAATGGTAATTTCGCCGTAGTTTTGGTCGGCGGCGCCATGTATCTTCTGTCTTGTCAAGTTTCCAGTGTGTTACAGCACAATTTGGAAAAGGGTTAGTAGACCATGGACCTCTCTCATCAGTTAATGATCGAAACATGTGTATCCATTTTTCCTGTAAAAGCAACCACAGTTGTTTATACACTTGCTTATATTACATCTACCATCTTTTCTGAGGAGAAAGTAGGGGCAACAAAAAACATTTAATAATAACACAATGAAGAACATTAAGCATACAGCAATGTTTTGCTGCTCCTCCTCATAAGTAAGTTGGAACTCAGCCCTTCTGCTATCATCCGAAGCAAGTACATAGTTCAAGCCATTTTGTATCTCATCCTCGAAGGCTTTCTTGCTACCAGACTCTGCCAGGGAGTTTTCATCTATTCTAGAATGGAGTTCCTGTATCTGCTGGTTGCGGTCAGTTTTTGACGTCTTCATATACTTAGCCTCATCACTGGCCTAAAAAGTCAAAGCAATCAGTTAAAAATGCAAAATAGCACTAGCACACAGAGAAAACACAAGGGAAGTAGTGAAGCTATGAAAATTAATGTGGCACACAACAACAAAAATGCATCAATCATACTCAATTAGGTAATTAATAACAATTTTATAATTGATATGCGAGCTGATAGGCAGGAGTATGGAAATTGTTTAGCAGGGAATAGAACAATTAATCTGAATAACCGGCTAGATTGACTGGTATATAAACACTTTATGGTGTTATTATACAAAAGGTATTGCATTTAAATAACTTTAAAGGCTAAGGAAACACTTAGATAAGCTTTGAAAATAAAAGTGATTTTAAGATAGTATAAAAGATTGATTTATATGTATAGATTTTTATGAAAACTAGAAGCTATTTTGTGTTCCGATGTTGCTACAAAAACTTTTAACTTTAAAAAAACAGAAAGCTGATTTTTCATATAAAAAACTACTCATCTCAGTCTGCTGTTAAGTGAAGAAAACTAATATTTTTTAAACAAAAAAAATATTTTATTTTTATTTTGAAAATCTAATCCAAATGGTTCCACATGGCACCTGAAATGATCTAAACCGGTTGAATGCATATAAGAATCATCATATAACTACATACCTCGGTAGGAGTAGCATGGACTACTATTCACATGTTGATAACATAGTATAGGATAAAATTCTCACAGAACCATCACTAAAAATTTCACATTAATTAAAGTAATTTCACATTATATCACAAATTTATTCTTCATTTAATTTTCGAAATGCCCTCGGATCCTCCCTCCCTAATACACACACAACACACATATTCAACAATATCAATTGGTGAAGCATTTTGAGACATACTGCTAACAGAACTCGATCCTTTTGAATTAAATTTTGTATGGATCCTGTATCTTTTGAATTGTAGCTAGAATCTGTGTTGTCATCCCGGCTCATAATGCTAGTAGCAAGCATCGATTTTCCAATATTGACAGTTTCTCGTATCAAATGTGATAAAACATGAAAGCGAGCACCATCATCCAGCATTCCGTACTGAGACCTAATAGCAAGCAGTGCCCTAGCAAGAACCAAACAGAAACATAGTTTCTGATACGTTAATCTGAAAACTTGTGGATAAAATAATCATCTATGATAAGTAAACTTATAAATTGATAAACTTGCCCTTCTGTATGTAGAAGAGGTATTACCAGATAAAAAGTTGCAGCCTACTTTTGCTTTGCTCATCTTCAGCAATTAAAAGACATGGCAAGAGTGAGGTGAACAATTGGACACACCGCGATGCCCTTTCTAGGGAAGATTTACACAGATAGAGAATGACAAGGCGATAAATAATTCTAGGGCACCTCTCTCCTCGTAAAATCATAGCTTTATCAATCATTTTATTAGGTTTTCCACTCAAAGCAGTGCCAATCCCTCCTGATACAACAACTGCAGCCACTTCAGCAGCAGGAATGTTTAATGACTCAACTAAACCACGTGCCCTTTGACCAAGACTTGGTCCAGCGAATGACGATGATTTGGGTAACATGTTGCTGGGCCCTTTACCATTCATCTTGCTAATAACAGCCCACAGTTTGTCATATAGATTCCACCACTTCTCTTCAATTGTATCATCATTTCGTAGTGGCTGCTTAAAATTCTGTGATTTTCTGAAAGATACCAGGTCAAATTGAAAATAGTGTCATTTCAAGCATCAAATAACTATTTCTTTCTATTTTATTGGTGTGGTAGTGACAGAAAGGGGAGCAGGGTTCAGCATTTGAATACCTAGAAATTTGCTCGTCAGCTTCTCCTGTCAACACTTCTTTTAGGGCAAAGCTGTACTCCTTGTGACTTTCCATTTCCAATGCAAGGTGAAAGTCAGAGTCACTTCCAAAGAACTGTAAGAAGAAAAATTATAGCATCTTCATCACAAATATCAACTTTGAATAACAATTAGTGATAAAATATTAGCTATTTACTTATCTAAAGAAATCAAGCGTGGTGGAACACCCAAAGTTCTCCTAAATATTATTAAAGACATGACATGACCTACTGCGGGCTCGCAGGCCACATAGAGTATTATATCTTCTGATTTGTGAGTGATACAATAACGAAGACTGTAAACAAGCTTAGTTCTACATGGTTTCTCAGCCTAGAACATTTGGAGCGGCCTTTGTTATTTTCGGTCACCCTTGATCTTGTACTTTTATAAGTGTTTTTTGTTGTGGCGGCACAACTGTTTGGGAGAAAAGAGAGTGTTAAATTTTGTAGTTGGTTACTATCTTGTGGCTCAGCTGTGTGTATGATTGAGTAGAACTCCAGAACATCAAGCAGAAACCATTGTCTATCAATCTTTCATCAGATACAGTTGTTCTTTTGGCATCTCTAGGATGCTGGGCAGTTTCAACAAAAGTGGAATACTATGTTACAATGATGCCTACCTTTTTTCTTCAAAAAAACCATGTTTTAACAAGATCTCATTGTCCACAATGTCAACTGACTTCCTTTGAAATGTAAAAAATATGATCAAGAAAAATGAACAATTCATACATAAAAATTGCAGGTAAACCTAATACCGGAAGTTCTCTATCAATTTCAGATATCAGCATCTCATCAATCAATCTGAGAAGGTACAATGTATTATCACGACAAGGTTGTGAAAACAAAATTTTATCTGCGGCAGACAGCTCCACCATATTCTGAATCAAATCCTCATATATATAGCGAAGAAAGATTTGACATGAATTGGCATCCTACAAATAAATATTTGAAACAAAACCATCACTTGAATACTGAATGAGATAAAACCAATGTAGAGTGGTAAGTCTGATATATACATTCTTGCATAATTGAAATGTAAAACGTCAAGGTGTAGTCAGATTCCCAACTTACTTCCTCAGAGTGCATAACAAGGAAATTGACTGTATCTTCCAACTGTTGCCAGCCACCTTTTACAGAATGCAAATAATGACAGAGAACCAGAGAAAACAAATTCCTCACCACGAGCAGCTCATCCATCTCACTGTGACCTTGATTAGGTAACTTGGCATTGAAGTCTTTTAACACATCAAGGTTTAGAGAAGACGATAACCAGGCATTCCACCCATATTCCTATTAACAATATCATCAAATAAGCAATAATTCATTAGAGTTTAACCGAAAAGATAAACTTACAAAAGACATACCATAAAAGCTTCAATATTTGAAGGATTTGAATCAAGAAGGTCAAGCAGATCTCTGATTATTTTTATCCTTGCTGTCGCATCCTCACAACCAGACAGATATCTGAAAATCAGAGGCAACATCTGAGGAAGTAAAAAATGAGAACTACTGCCTTTGCTTCTCACCCTCTCAAGGTGGCTGTGTCTCTGTAAAACCTGTAAAGGACGATTTCATTCAGGGGTTGCAGGAGAATCGCTATCAAAATAGTCTATCAAACAATTAAGTCTTCTACAAAAAAATGCATGTTGCCATTCCAAAAGTATTGACTCTGGAATAAATATTGAATTAGCACAAGGGTCCTAATGTCACATTACCTGTTTGGGGCTAGCACCACCAAGAAGAACGTCAAATAAAGTGGCACACAGATTATCCGACTGTGGAAAGCTGAACAGTCTATCAGATATAGCTAAGAAAACTGGCTGCATTCTCATTTTCCTATGGCTTTCCGATAGAGATCTGGATCTTCCCACAGGGAGGTTAAAGAATCTTGACCCCTTCTTCTCAGATGGTAGGCCAACCAGAAGCCTCCCAATGAACTGTAAGCTCAGCAATCTGATTGACTCAGAGTCCCTGGGTTAAACCAAAGAAAGACTAGACAGCATAAGAACCAGGTGTGTGTATATATAAAATAATTTCATAGAATTTTTTCAATAACATACAAATTCAGTATCCTACATATTAGCTGAACCTACTATGGTAGGGAACAATGCTATTATCCTTAATACTTCTATACAGACAAAAGGATACACAATAGGGAGAACAAAGGAAAAGGGCAACAGAAGAGAGGATAAGAAATAATCAACAGAAGAAATTTCTACATACAACAAGGAATATGAAAAAACTCAAGGATGCTTAGCAAATGGAAGAAAAAGGCACCATGAATACTTAGCTAATGGCTAACCACTAACATTGATTTCTTGACAAGAAAAAGTTACAAATTGTTTAAAAAGTATTTCGATGTAGGCCTTAAAGGTTTGACCATCTCGAAGTTGCTGACTTCCCAAATAATGAAATAAACAAAATGCTAATGCACCAAGGCCATTTAACATTTAACAAACCCATCCGAACAGCAAAAGAGACCTACCCATGCAACATAAATTTTTAAAAATTAAAGAGGAAAAGAGAAGTACAAGGACAAACTTGTCAATAAATATGTGAAGTTTAAAATTGGTTTATCAACTATTTTCTCATTTCTATGAGCACAATTTATGGAAAGAATAATTAGTGTGACATACCGCTGGAGAAGATTGACAAAAAGCTGGCAACCACCAGTTATATTAACTTGTTCAAGGAAAGAAGCAAGTAATGATTTCTGGGAAACAGCACGAATAACCATGTGCAAGACATCTTCAATACAGGTCATATCCTGACTGGTCTCAAAAAAAGCTATCAGAGCTTTTATGTCACCTGCAGCAATGTTCTGCCTGCGTATAACAAAAAAATCAGAATGAAAATTCCAACGGAGAATTTTTAAAAGTAACGTACTACAGTGAATGTCAATGTCAAGAACAACAATAGTACAGATGAATTTATGATCATAGAAAAAAATCGAGAAGAAGAAGCTGTACCTGAGACTCATTTCACCCAGACTCAACAAAAGAAGACGGATCTTATGTATTTCTTCTTTACTAGGCCTTTCTCCAATAACTTGTTTGTTAACCAGATGTTGAAGAGGGTTACTTCCAATAAATAAACGAGTCTTGACATTGCCACAATAGAATTGATGAATTATGTCAAGAACGCGTGGAAGCCGACATAGACTCTTCAGTAATCTAGGATCATTGTCAAATTGCTGGATCAGAAACATGTACAGTTCACGTTGCACCTTGTAAACTGTAGCGACCCAGATAAGAGGATTCAGAAATATGCTAGATATAGCCTCTTTCACAAGCAGCTCCGCCAATCCTGAGGAGAACTCACAAGGATAAAAAACAATGTTGCGGTAAAAGAAAATGCCATAAAATGAATGGTAGATATAAAACAAATGGGAACAGATTACATACCAGAATTGGAAACCACATTGAAAAGCTGCTTCAAACCAGAAAGACTTTCCAAATTAAGTTGCCGTGGAGGAACTGATTGTAACAAGAATCCCAGGACAGAAAATCCACACACAATATGCATCTGTTGTTGATTTGCTAAATTCTCATCTAAAAGAGAGACAATAAGCTCAATAACTTCAGCTGTTACACACTCCCTTGTCGTCGGTGTTAGTAATGCCTTTTCAGATTCTCCAACTTCTTCGTTTTCAAATTTACAACACTGAGTGATAAGAGGGAAAAGCACAGAAACACCACCCACACAGTATATTATCTGCTGCAGCAAGCGTCTTGAACATAACTGAGTCCCACCAATTACAGCTGCTTCAAAAGAATTCTTATCCAGTGCATGACTCATAATCGGTGAAACATTAAATAGCATTCTGCCAACACTGGCCTAAAGAAATTAATGAACTTATTAAAGTCAAAATTTAGATTAAGTATGCATCAGGCATACCTCTTCAATGAGGAAATAAACAAACAAATAAATATGCATGTTTTGCTATATATATAAAGAAAAAAAATTAAGAACCTGAGCATTGAGTCCAAAGATAATTCTTGATGCAAGACCATCTTTAGCATCAAGAATCCCACTGGCCAATTTATCACCACAAAGTGGTAAGGCTTCATTGTCAAGGAATGAATACATATAACTTGGTCCTAGAGAGTAGATACTCTGCACTTGTTCTGTAGAAATTGCATCATTAAACAAATAAACCGGACCAATTTGACCAAAAAATGGGCATGAATCTCGGATTGATTCGAAGGTGAGTGCATTGTCTTCATAATGAGGCATCTTAATTTTAGCACCAATCATGCAGCTTGTTAATGATTCACTGACTTTTGCATACCTGAAAGTCGGTGAATCAAGCAATAGTGTCACTAAAAGCCGTTCATCAATTGATCACAAAAATAAATTCACTTAAGTATTAACGTGGCATGAACCTGCATCTTTCAGATGACACAAGATCACCATCCAAGTAACATCTGAGCAAGCTACCCCCATAAAATGCTCTTCCAATGCTATGAGTTATGCAAAGAAAATGCCATTTCCTCCTGACTAAATTAACATTCAGGTCCACACGCTGTTTTTTCAGGTTAATTGACTGCAAGAGAGAGGAAGAAAAGAATCTCAAACAAAATGGATTGAATAACAGAAACAAAACAGAATATATTAAAGGTAAAGCTCACCTAAAGCAACAAAAGATATATTAACAAAGGGACAATACATAATCACAACATAATTTGACCAAAAGAAGACTTTTTTAGGAGATTCAGTTTCCAACCTCGTAAGTGAGCTTGTCCCTTGTAAGCACAGCCAAAGATCCTCTTCCATTTTCTGTAAGAAAACTGAAAAGACCCATTGTTCCATTTCGGGGTAAGTTCTCAATCCTGAGCCAACAGGAAAAAGAAAAACCCTTATTGAGAGGCCACTGTAGAGGTGTCTTAAGAATGATACCCTACAAGGATTTAAAAGAAATGAGATAATAAATCACACACTAATGAGAATTGTGCAGATAGCATTTGGCATGAAAAATTGATCAACGAGAACTGTAAGCAGGAAAAGGTTTAATAGATGTACTTTTTCTTTTGCGAACGGCATACATCATCCATTAACAATTCAGAAACAGAATATATCCCTAAATCCAAGAGTATTTGTAATTCAAATAAAGCTTATTAGGAACCTTTCAATATTTTTTAGTGCTTGTTTTCCATTCAGGTACAAATCTACAATTACGTCAAAATAATACAGAGCCAATAAATGTTAAGCAAAAGAATTATCATCTATTACACAGTTAAGCCTATACAACTATCTAGAAGCAGTCATAGACATAGTGTCATACTAGAGTGCTATTACACAGTTCTCTAAGAATTGTCAACTTTACAAAAGGATTGGATAGCTCTTCTGAGCAAATGACTTCCTTCTGTTTTTTCCCCTCATTTGTGGTATTTCCTGTAAGCCAATCTTGAAGGCTCTCATGTCCTCCTTTTTTCTTTACTCTTTTCTAATAAATTAAACAGTAAAATGATGTTCATTTATTCAGATATGACTATTAGCTTCATTTTTTTACAATAATGTCAACCAGTGAAACCATAGAATTATAAGATGCACCATGTATTAGCTTATATCCACGATGAAAGAGAAAGTACTGTTGATGCAAAATAGTTCAAATAGTAACTAAAGTAAAACCAGGAGTTCCCCACAGATACTTCTATAATGGCTTTAGGACTTACAGAGTCAGTCCCATCAAGATCAAAAAAGGCAGTTGGCCCCTTCTCGTGTAGCATAGACAAGAGACTTGTTAACAAAACGGAGCAGTACTTTCTCCTTGTCCCAACTTTATCACTTCGAAGTAGAGCAAAGATTTTGCGGATGTCCTTCCCTGATATGCTATGCCCACCAATGGCTTGAATTAATTGGGCAATCTGAAATATCACACTGTCATTATCTTCTTGAGAAAACCAATTAAGAAGAAAATCAAGCATTCCTGCTCTGACACACGAAGCTCTATTGGATAAGGAATCTCTTAGCAGTTGCTGAAATAAGCCTAGCCCACGATGCCGCAACGACTCACTGCTCTGCCCAATCACAAGATAGCAAGCAACAAAACAAATGGGCATTATTTTCTTAGAACAAAATTTAGCAAGTGCTAAAATAATAATCGAGAAAAATAAAAATTCCAGAGGAAAAGCAAGGGGAAAAGAATTTCAAACCTTCTGCAGTACAATCAGATACAGTATTATTACATCTTCATTCTGAAATCAAATGAAGAAAAACGGAAAATAAGGAAACAATGAAACAAAAAATTAGTAAAAGAAATTTTAATAGCATTAAATCAGAAAAGCATATGTGCACCAAATGCCACATTCTACAGTTCCTTGGAATAGAAAATGAAACAGTAAGTGGGTCAAAAAACTTTTGGAAACTATGTACTAGTATGTCACCTTTATCATAGGACTCAATTTGATATCAAATTTACCATCAGCAAGCATATCAAGCAACGCATCTAGAAGGCTTTCACTTAAATGCCTTTGGCAAAAGTCCAACAGCAGACTCTGCAGCGTCTGGTAGCCCTTTCCAGCAAGAGCTCTAAATGCTGCCTGCAAAAGATAATGAAACAACAAATTAACTTCTAAATCGAGATGCATCAGTACAATACAAACAAATTCAAGATGAAAAATGTATATAAAATCTAAATTTGTGATGAAGCAAAAAGAACTAGACTTCAGTTCAGACAAAATATGATAATTATATCATCAATAGAGAATCAGTCCATACTCAAATTTGTATGATAACAAAACATCAGAAAAGAACGAAAATTAGTGCACTTTGAGACCTAGAATGCAAAAGTTTAAAATTGCCTGAGCAACCACCTATTACTGGCCTAGCTAAGTATAATTTTGTCATTTTTACCAATGAGATATGGTATGACAGGGATCATTGAAAAAACTGGTTCCAGGGTATGTGCAACTGTGACTTAAAATGCTCATATCACACATTTTACTGTATAAGATGGAGTGTATTTCTGAACGAACATCACATAATTGCTGCAAGACCAAGTCTGAACAAAATCTGACAATAAAGACACTTCTAGGCTAAAACAAGGCAGTTCTATAAGCAAAACCTTTAAAAATACATTTTCCTACCTTTACCTGTGCTCTGTCAAAGACCAAATATTTGGGAGATCATTTAGATCAAAGTCTTTTTAAAGGTATTGCTTTTGCTTATAGTGTTTTCATTCGTCTTCCTCTAAATCTATATATCTGGCTATCTTTCATATTCTCAGGTCTTCATTAGGGGCCTATTGGTCTTCTCATATGAGTTATGACCAAATCTGTTCGTCATTGTGCATTATAAATCCACAATACCCAAACCATGTGACTAATGAAAGGGTATGATCCCTATTTTCACCTCCAAGCTCATATTCTACTGACTTTCCATTCAATTTACTCTGTTGTAACCTAAATCCATGTGAATCCAAATCTCCCCACCAATACTCTAGTTTACCAACCATACATCTATCAATTCTTTCACAAATCACCAGGGCTATGTCATCCCCACATTGAGGCATTAGTTCTTGTATCAGGGGGATGTTGGGAAGGCGGATTTTGATTACAGGTTTTATTCAAGTCTATATAGTATGTTGTAGAGATCATATGCTTTTTTAGTGTCTATGGTTGTATTCTAGATTTTCAAGAATTTATCCCTTCAAAATGAGTGAGAATGAAAGAGGAGGGAGAACCCTTAACTCTTCGAAATTGGAGATACTGTACAACCAAATAAGTCAAGATTGAAAAAAGCATTGATTCTTATCTATAAAAAGCTTCAGTGTGAAAAGAACCTAGAAGCCTACAATCAAGTAATGCAACACCAAAGATTTTTAATCCATGAATGAGCAACATAAATTCTAATAAAATATCAACTGTTTATCTTGACTGCTATAGAGAGAAAAGGTTGTCTCTTCTTTATATGCACTTTTTTTATATTACCCAAAAATCCAGTGTTCTGTTTTCAATAAAAAAATTACAATGGATATTCTAAAACTATTGGCATCCTGAATAATAAAGAAACATAGGACAGATAATCGATGTAATGGGAGAATGCAAGAATAGGCATGAAGAAAAGGAGAATCGACCACTTAATAATTATCCAAAATTTTGATACAAATATTATTGGAGGCCTAAAAGAGACATCAATCTTCGGGGAATTAAATGAGTGGCAGACATTGTTGAAGACACAGGTTATTATTGGCACCCTTTTCTACTCATTTTGTAGTAGGCAATATTTTGCTCGTAATAATCTTGTGCCATATAGAATGACGAAAGCACCATAACCATTTTCCATTAAAATCAAAGTGACACCAAGATTCCATTTTTTGTTTTAATTCAGAAAAGGTAAAATTGTGAGAAGAGCCACTATTAACATTCTAAGATAAAATCACTGAATAAAATTGTGAGAAGAGCACTGGAAATATTCTAAGATAAAATCAAAGGATTCATTCTAAAACAGCCACTGGAAAGAACAAGAAACAATTTTTGGACTATATGAAACAAAAGTATGGCTCTATAAATAAAAAAGAAAAGACAGTATCAGAGGGTATTAAAATTTTAGCGAAAGAAAAGAGAAAAAGTAAGAAATATTAAAAAAGACAAGTACCTTTGAGGCATCATTACTTGCAAGCAGACAAGTAAGCGTCTGGAGTACATTCAAAACCAATTTCTCCCCCTTTTCCTCATCAAGGTTGCTGTTAAGTAATGATACAACATGCAAGAAGCATTCCCCGTCACGAAAAAGGGCTTGATAGTACTGAAGCCATACAACGAAAAAAATTAAATAAAATGACTCAGTTAGATTGCCAAATGCATGTGAAGAAATTTAAGACATAAAGAAACGAATCAACATTTGAAACATACTGCTTGGTTAGACTGGAGCATATCCCTCATTCCAACCATCAAATCAATAGAAAGATCAACAAAGCATCTCTCATGTTCTTTAATTTGAGTGAACATCTCCAAATACTTGGAGCATAACT
Organism: Lupinus albus; assembly: GCA_009771035.1. Taxonomy (NCBI): domain Eukaryota; kingdom Viridiplantae; phylum Streptophyta; class Magnoliopsida; order Fabales; family Fabaceae; genus Lupinus; species Lupinus albus. The sequence continues at coordinate 3,133,645 of CM020021.1, forward strand.
GCGACATTGCCCTTTTATCTTCTTCAGAGTATGGTTTAATCTGGGGAAACAGCAATAAAACATAGTAACATGAGTAACATTCACATAATAATTACAATGTAGAATATGATTCCACAATGCATATACATTATAATTATAAAACAGCAAAAACCGCAAGCAAAGAAAACATAAAAGAATACCTTCATGAGATCAAGTATATGTCTAACCACATCACCTCTCAAACCTTCAACCCAAAATAAATCAAACAAGCAATCGATGCATGTAAGACTCTGCAATATCAAACTCCTAGCATCTTTCGCTGCTGCTAGAAACATGGCAAAGAACTCAATGCAAAATTTCATACAATCAAACCAACTTTGTACAGTCCCAGGTGAATTGCATTTGTGTTGATCTTGCACCGACAGTAATACTTCCATACCACTATTCTCACTGGAGGGGGCCGTGGTTCCAGATCTTCTGAACTCATGTGCTTGAACGCAAGCAACTTTTAGAACCCGAGAAACTGCATTTAAAGTCCTAAAGGAAGAAATTGTTTTCTCAGGGGAGAGCTGCAAAATGTGAACCAAACTCCTCACTAGAGCGCTAGCAACTCCAGGATTACAAGCACAATGTTCAAGTGCATCCAGCAAAGTAGACAATTCTGTCTGTCTTAAGGCAGATATACATTAGAAAATTAAAAAATAATTTCTTCAATTATACAAAGCAAGCACAACAATAGTATAAAAAAGTAAAGAATAATAACCATAGTTCATCAAAAATCATAATCCACAAAGCCAGATAACAGGCAGGCAGTGCATAATTTAAAGCAAATATCCATCTTGGGTGATAAAATAACATAGTTTCAGGAACGCAAACACGTGCTGCTTAGAAGATCTTTCCACAAGTCAACGCACTTCCGTTCTGTAAAGTTATATCATTTCCTCTTTTCCTATTACTATAGAGAAAATGTCTATGTAACTCAAAACAAACTCATATGAAACCTCAAGTTCATGTCAGAATATCTTAGGGGACACATGCATATCTAATACCCATGAATCTCTATTATCAGACCCATGGCAGCCTCGTGATATTAGAATGTTGAAGAACAATTACAACAAGTGCTCATAGTAGACATGAAGTCCAAGTTTAAGACTCTAGTTCATAGGATAAAAGAGAACTTAATAAATCATACATCCTATAACAAGGGGGAGAAAAGAACCCACCGTGTTGTGTGCATTTCCCTTAGAAGTTGCAGCAAGCTCCACAAACGAAATTACTTCCATCTGTAGATTATTAACCCCACTAACTACTGCTGTATTGCTAGTGCTACCTGAGGCAGACAGTATTTCAGACTTCTCTTCATTGTATGCAAGTGTCAGTCCAGTAAGCTCATCTGAAGATGATTCAAAGTAAAAGAAATTTTCTGAAAAGATAAGATCCCATATTCCCTCTTCGCGAAAAATTTCAAGTAACATGGAAGAAGAAGATAGAAGATTTCTAAATGCATTAAGAACTGTGCTCTGTAGAACTGTCACATAGACCCTGCAGAAAATGGGATGCAAAACAGCATATAAAAATTAGTTCATTACATGAAGCTCCTATTTCATAACAGTAACGGAAATAGTTCATGATACTTTTTTCAGTGGTTAATTAGATTATTTAGTAACATCACAAAGAAAGACACTACAGGCTATTGGCAAAATTCACCTTAAATAGCTTGGCAACTCATTCTGACTTGAGCATGCTTTGATGCAGGGAAAGATTGTAAATAGAACCCTCATAATCCATTTAATTGACAGCTCACAATATGCTGAGGAAACAGGGAATGAATGTCGACCAGAAGATGCTTTCACATGAAGAGATTTTGAACCTTCAGGAACTAGAAGAAATGAACAGAGACCTTTGCTCAACATAACAACATAATCGTTCCAAAAATGAAAAAAAGAAGCACTTGGCGAAAGGCCAGCAGAAGGCGATGCTGTCTCTGGTTTCCCATTGTTGTCGTTTTTTTTAATGTCAAGACCAAGCTTACCAACAGCCTGCTGTCTGGAAAAATCTTTCTCAAGTCCCAAATCTTGAAGCACAAAAGCAGGTGAACAAAAGCTATTTGCAAATTTATGCACTCTACCATTTTCACAGAGAAATTGCAAGTTGTTTGTATTTCCAAAGCTGAATCAATGTCAAGGTCTCACGGATCAATAACTTTTAACAAAATTTGATAAAGATCCAATCAAGCAATCTTTGAATAAACAAGCCAAAGGTGCCATTTACCCTATAAGTTCCAACAAATGCACAGAGGATGATATCATACTATCTTCCGCAGGAATAAAAATTCAGAGAGGAATAGTTAAGATTTAATAATGACACAAACCAAGGTTCTGAAAACTAAACTGGTCATTGAACCAGTTCAGGGATTGATTCAAGGTTTAACGGCATAAACCAGGTTCTGAAAACCAATCAAGTCTGGAACACCTGGTTGAACCAGAGTGTAGGTATTATAAATAATATACATAGCATTCACGAAATATAATAAACATGACAGAATTTCTACATTGGACAACACAAAAAACAACAAAGACTTTTGCAAGTCCCACATTAGGATTGGGTGAGAAGTAAAGAATCCGTGCCTTTAGATTTTGCAAAAAAGCAAGGCAAGCCACAATCAATGCCTTGCCTCTGGTGTGCAACATCTGTAGGGTAACCCTTTATGACAACTATTTTTTTTAAAGGAAATGTGGTGTATATTTTTACAGTGCTTGAGAACAGAAAAAATACAAACATACCAATTCAACCATTCAGCTGCGTGGACAGATAATGGGCTGACTGGTTTTCCAGTATTTTACCAAAATGGTTTTTTATTTTTATACAATAACTGGACAGATAATGAGCTGACTGGTTTTTTTATTTTTATATGTCCCACGAGAATGCACAAAACATTTCACAACTTCAGTAGGCAAGTTTTAACAAGTCGCATATAACATTATACATAAAATAACTCATTAAAGTAACCATGCTTACTAAATGAAAGATTGAAAGCTTAAGAATTCACAATATGAGTAAATTATGGAGGATACACAGCCTCCTTCAAAACTTCCAGTGCAAGAATATGAAGCTGGAAGTTCTTCTGCAACGGCTTCTCATCCCTGCAAAACCATGCAAACGAAATTCTCAAAGATTGCAAGATAGTCTCAATAATATAATGATGTAGATATACTCCAAAAACAGTATGGTATGAGAGAGACAGTAATGCGATAAATGGCATAAGTATTTCCTTAAGTTCTAGACACAAGCCAAAACCAGTAGAGGAGATAAAATGTGCAAGAGGTCAAAACAATATATTACTTCAAAAACAGACAGAAAACTCAGACTGAGATGCATAAATAATTGGTACTTTCACCGACATCTGGCATACATTAATTAATTATCCACAAACTCAAACTTCAAAAATCACAATAATGCCACAAATAAGAGTAACACAGACAACATACTTAAAGGAATCAGCATATCCTGCCACTAAACCAAACAAAAAAATGATTGGCTTGAGATACACCCACTGCAACTACATTACCTTAATCCATCATCAGCCAAAACAAATTTACTGTAAGTTCTTGCATAATTTGATGGGAATCCAAGACCATCCAACAGCACTTCCAATCCTCCAATACTTTTAAAATGATTTTGACCCCGGGGGTTTGTGGATAAGGCCAAGGAAAGGATTTTCAAGCTTAAGTACTGAAGAGAATCATCCATCAAGAGTTCTTTCAAGCTGAATCTTCTAATGATACGCAATAGCTCTGTGACAAATTTAAGTCTGGTGAATACAAAATGGAAGATTAATGAAACAAAAAATTAAAAACTAGTCTAGATAGCTAAGCAGCATGGACTATGAACTTCCCATCAAATTCAAGAAACTAATAGTGGTAGGAGACATCTGAAAAGCCATCACAGATTAACCAATCTACAATTTCTCAGTCAATCACCACCATAATATAAAATCAAGCTGAACTCGCTTAGCAGTTTGAGCCGTCTTTCAGATAAGAGGGCAGTGATCTGACCCAGGATCATGGAAAACCTAAAAGCTTCTGGATTACTTGAGTTACTAGCCTTTGATACCATGTCAAATAATCGTTTTCTTGAGCTTCAAGAACAAGGCCTATCGATGATTTTAAAATTTTATATCTCGAACATGTCCCACAGAAATATCCTTTGGGGAACGAGAGTAGAGAAAAGCAAGACTCATCTTTGTCCTGAGCTGAAATTTAGTACAATTCCAAGAATGGGAAAAGAGGCTCTAACACCATCTCAAGAAATAATTTAACCTAGAAGTACAAGTTGTTTTGAAGAGGCCTAATAGGAACTGCTGTTAATCATAAACACGCAGCAGGAACACCAAGCAGGCAAGTTGGAAGGCTCAGATTACAAAGGTAGGAGTTGGGAACTGCAAAGAAAGAAGTAAGAATGAAGAAGAAAGAAGAAAATCAAAAAAGCTAAGTGTTGTCTCTGCGCACCAATTAAGAATGTGCAAAATGTAATAGTTGAGAGAGACAGTAGTGGGCTTACGGTTACAGCTAATGAGAGCTTGTTGGAGTGGAGAAAGTGAAGAAGGCAGTGGTTACAACTAGTGGACAGTAATTACAGTGAGTGGGAGCAAAGAGTGGCAAATGAATAGCCAGGGACAAAAAATATAGGGAAGCGAAGGTGGGCTCTGCAACTTGGAGGGTTTGGATGGGTTGGCTTAGGCCATAAGGCAGACACTGCACTTGTAGTTCTATTTCTTTCTCTTCTACCTACATCTCTTTTTCTCTATTATTGTAAATGGAGCTTACCTCCTCTAAAACTAACATTTTTTCTTTACATTCAAAGTTGGAAAGGGAAAAGGTATTTATCGCTTCATTTTCCGGCGTAGTCAACAGACATCTAGATATAAATAGAGTACACTTCAATAGGACAAGGAGGCACAAGGAGCATTGCATGCACTGACCCAAATCGCCATCTTGAGTTCAGGTAATCAATTCACGTTTAAGTTTAAATTACCTTAAATTACACCGTAAATCCATATAGTTTCAAAGTTGTCAAATAGGTCCATATAAATAAAAAGCTTTTAACAAGGTCCCTGTACATAAAAATATTAAACAGGTTCCTATTGTTTAACTAAGTTTTCGAGTAGGTTACAAAATTTAATAACTGAGTCCCTAAAACATGTAACGGTAACCCAGAGTGACATGCAGCAGACTACAAAAATGGATAGAGTCGAGACAATTGTCAGCCAGTAAGTACCTATTTAAAAAAAATAGAAGCATAGGTACCTGTATGAAAATCCAATGAAACTATTGGGACCTACAACATACATAACTGACATTTAATAACATGTTTTCTGAACTAATTGTACCCTTAATGCATACAAATTTATGTAGTGAACATATTATAGCCAAATAAGAAAAAAACGTAAAAATAACAGATGCCTAATAACCTCACTATATACAAGAACAACAGAATCCTACCTTACCTACTAACCAATTTAGACCACCAGCTTCCATCACAGAAACAGTTGCTTTCTGACGCCAATGTAACCTTGCTTCAGTAGACAAAACCCTTGAGCTATTTGAAGAGCTGAGTGAAGCATCAGCACATGAAATAAAACCAACAGGACTGCAGAAAAACTCATCCTTTTTGTCTATATTTGAACCTAAATCAATGAAAATATAAATTATGGACACAACATATGTAAGAATTTGTTGGAGCAGCCTGATTTTCTCCATAGCTAAGTCTGGCAAACTTTCATCAGAAGAAAAGGCACCACTTATGGTTTTAAGTTGAACCACAGCCCCTGTAACAAATTGAAGTTAAATGGATTTAAGTTGGACCACAACACCAGTAACAAACTTTCATCTAAACAGCATGTAAAGAACAACAAAAGGCAACTAATCAAAGCACGGAAGTTAAATTTATATAGGATAATGACTATGAACAACTGGAAAATAAGATTTAGAAGTCCAATCCTATCAAATTTTAGGAAATGATTTCATATGTTGTTCACAGAGAAAATTGGTTTAAAGAAAACCCTGCCGGTATGAACAAAATGCGTAGCAGTATAACCTTTAAAGCGAACAATAAAATTAAGAACAACAAGCATCTCTTAAGCTATAACAGTGGAACACATTACGCATAGGTCTAAGCCTGAAGTTTACCAACCCAAAAAACACAAGGATTATGAAAAAACAATATACAGAACCCAAGAAACATAAGATGAAACTTGTAATTATTTTCAGCCAACATCATGCACAAGAGTAAAACCTGGAAACAGAGGAAGAAAACACTTAGTCGGATAACATCGAATATACCTTTCATTAAGGCTGTAAGCTTTTGAATTCCACCATAGTATCCAAACACTCTGCAATTGTATAATGAACGGGTGATAATTTTCAATGCATCCAAAATTACAAATCCTTCAGAAGTAATAAACAACTGAGTTGCAGCCCCAGACAAGTCTGTTGGAGATTGCATCATGCTGGTGTTCACTGAAAAGAGGAAAGAGAAAGAACATTACGGCAAATTGCATGTCAGCAATAGAAAAAGTAACCAAAATAAACATTTTTACATGTTTAAGTTCAACAACATCTTGAAATAAGAGAAAGGTTGTTCAGGACTCAATTTTGACATGCAAATGAAAATTTATAGGAAACTTAACAGCTGTTCTAAAACAGAAAATTTTGTGAATAAGTATATGCAACCCTTCTTATATATATTTCATTTATTTTACATTGCATAGGCATTACCTCTATTTTTATTGCATGCATAAAACCTATAAACTCTACATGTGTATGATGCTAAACATAGTCAGCCCTAAGCTCAGATAAAAAGTGGAGGTTGTGTAAGGCAGTCGACAACAAATGTACAACTTTGTCGAATCTCTATGATATGGATCAACGATGTGATAATGTTAATGTTAGATCGTTGCACAAAAGCAATGCGTTGTATAGCCTGGTTACAGTGTCAAAGAGCAAGGAACGTTGCATCGCCCCCTAGATGTAGTAAAAAATAAGCAAGGTTTCTCGTATTTGATATAACAAAGAATCTAATTCACAAATCTTGGATATGAACCGAAACATGGAATATAGGCATTGTTCCAGGTAAATTGAAATAGTAGACTAAGAATTAATTTTATGAAGGGAAAGGAAATTGAAGGAGCTTCAATCAAATTGTAGAAATTGAAGGGAGAGTAATGAAGGAGCTTCAATCAAATGATGGAAATTGAAGGGGCTTCAATCAAATAGTTAGACCAGATTCTAAATAAAGAGGGAGGCCAAGAAAAATCATAAGCGCAAAAATTAAGAAAGATTTACAGATTAATGCTTTGTCAATGAACATAATTTATGATAGAAAATTATGGTGTTACTCGATCTATGTAGTCGGCCCTACCTAGTGGGATTAAAGTTTGGTTGTTGTTGCATAAAATCTATGAAGCTCAAATACTCCAAAAACAGAAAAGTACTAGTGGCAAACCTAAATCTAACAAGTGACACCAGCCTCTACACACATCCTGATTTGTATCACATAATTTTATTTGTTTTTATTTTTAAATTTTTCAAGTGATACATATTGAATACAGCTCCAACACAGCAAGATGCGGCTCCAATGTAGCAAGATAAACCTTAGATGCATTTATCGTGTTTTAAATTTTTTAATAACTTTATGACCAGCATCTTTCGTAATATTGTTATAAATAGGTTTTTAATAAAATACCTATTTTCTAATATCTTGAGACCTAATATATTCTTTTTATAAACTTTTGTTCATGTACCTTGGCAATATCTATCTATTTGTTTCGCATCATTCCCATATCATACTAAGTATCTAGTAGATTCATGGCATAAAACCCATTTGAACTTCCTTTGATGAATGTTACTTAAGAAGGAAGAAGGTGGAGATAATGACAATGATGGCAATATTTGTAACTTACACTCAGTGACCAGTGAGCTTAACTGTGTAATCTCTTCAATTAATACCCTAATAACTTCAACGGGATGTCCAGCTGAGCAGCCAACAACAACATTTTCATCTGATGGAAAATTCTCGATAGAAGTAGACTCTAACAATATGCCTGAATTCACAGGTTCCCAATCCTTGTAGTGAACTACAAATTGCTTGATCAAAACATGAAGCAGCCTTTTTTTCTCCACCTAAAATATTAAGGTTATTAAATTAATTAGGAAGAATACTAAATAAACAACTATTGTTGTGAGGGGAAGAAAGCATGCATTTAGAGTCATTCTTAACAACCATAGCATCCCACAAATTTATAAAGTGAATATGCTGCTTCTTTTATTTTTAACAAGAGAAAAAAATGTATGCACTGACACTCTAATAGTTTTATACACTGTCAGTTCATCATCCACCATTCATTTTAAATCATTATTGACTCTTAAAAAAAAGTAATACAAATGAATGGTGGATGATGTACCGACTGTGTATAAATCTTTACACTAAGAATGCATAGATATTACACTCTTTTAACAATATATAATAGATACATAAATAAAGCATACAGACTGCATGCCTAACATAACTTTAATGAACATATATATATAGCTCATATGAAACTCATCAAGCTTTGGAAATTTTTAATATACAATATTTATAAATCTACTAAGCACAGAACCAAGCATACCTTATCATCAACTTTGTCGTATCGCTCCCAAAGAGTATTTACAATTGCCTCGTCACCAACATCACTGGAAAGGTGAAAAGTCATATGAAACTAAAGTTAAAGGTATTGTAACAGGATTGAAACAAATGAATCTTGTACTTTGTTCTCTTATAAAACCCTCTTTTAGTTTCTCACTCAATCGGTCAATCCCCTAACTCCTGGGCCGACTGTTGTGCTGGCTAGAAGTTCTTAAAAGAATTAACACAAATGATTTGCTACAGAATCATAAACCTCCCACTGCCCTTTGACCAAAGCACTACACCTATTTCTGCATTTCAGGGAGGCCACCTTTCTTTGGAGAAACTTTTTAGCATTGTTTAGTACTGTGTTTCCTTTTACTCTAAAGCAGTTTTGATGGTTCAGTTCAAATGATTTGGCCAGATAAAAAGGCCAATAATTATGCAGCAATGTGATATTTTTTAGAAGGCACATAAAGCCAGAGCCAAATGTATGCATCTTTTATGGTGTCACCATGCATCTTTTAGGGTGTCGCCATGCATCTTTCATGACTCATGAGTTGCTAAAAACTTTGACATATCATGCAAGTTATAAAATTAAGTGAAAATGCAATGAACAACGACAGTGAGTGACAACAGTCATTACATGGGTTCCTTCTTTGGCACAGACTTCAAAAAATTTAAACATGGCATAATAATTCTAGAAAGCAGCACCAAAAAATCAGCTAAATAAAGCAATGTGCATGTTCTTGGCTAAAGGGTGAGGGATCCGGTATAACCATTCACTATGGATCTCAAGAAGGATCACATTCAGCACAATCTTAGTCATATTCACAACACTACCAAGCTCACCACGGGTAGCTACAATCCCTATTAATACTATGATTCCTCAAGAGATTGCCTGATACAATTTATTTATATGCACCAGAAAACTTAATTTAACATTATGTAAAACTACATTTCCTAAAAATCTAGTTGATTATGAAAGAAGGCACCCTTGAAAAATGGCTAAACACTCTGAGGAGGCCAAAAGACATTTACAATTTATAACAGGCTAACTTAAGCTTATTCCACATACAGATGAAATGACACACATTGGACCTCAACATAATTTATTCAAATTGTTGCAATGATTGCAATATTGAGCCTGTCATTTAATTCCAACAACAACAACCAAACTTTTTCCAACTAGGTGGAAATCGAACCCACAACCACAAGATTGATAACCTTACACTCTATCAGCAGCCTTGTCAACTGATCCCATAAAAATTTAAAAGCAATTGAAAAATAAAAGAAGGCATGTGAACAAAAACCATTACCTAAAGCGAATCTTGGGCCCAGGAGGAGAGAACTTTTGAGCTTGCAAACCTGAAGAATCACCAGTGTGGACACTGGAAGTTCTTCGGATAAGGTCAGCAACGCCCTTAACAATATTCATCCTTCTTCACCAAGACCAACTCGGTGTCAATACTTCATGAACCGATTAACAGTTCCAGCCATCACTTCTGGTGAGACTGTGTTCCTAGGCCAAAGAACAAAGTGTAAGATTACACAATCTAGTTAAGTTGTATAAGTTGAAATATATGTTCTAAGGCAACGCTAATAACAACGATAAACCACCATTGAAATCGGATAACCAATAAAGAGGCTAAAAGAAGCTCATCCACAACATGGCAGTACAGTACCATTACACAATCTAGTTGAAATTGCCTAAAGCTGAAATACATATATGCTTTAAATTTAAAAGGACATTGATCTCCAGAATGACCAAAAGATAAAAGATTTGATTCTAGGAGTGACACTTGTTGGGAGGGGCAGTCAGGCATTCCAAAAGGGATTAGTTATATACCCATAGGGTGAGGGGATACTCTTGGTTATACCAAAAAACCGACACTGGTTACTACGATAAAAAAATGACACTCGTGCAATGGCAGTAGAGTACCATCATTACATGTGACAACAATGCCAAAGCAAGTTCAAGTACTCAATACACAAATGCAGAGAAAATACTAAATCTACATGATCTTCATTTTCATTACAATTAAATGAGAAGAAAAATATAAAATATCACACTCTCACTTCAACCGTCCATTACTTTCAGCTCAAAACCAAGCTCCGTGAAAGATCATGCACTCACTAATTAGCACTAAATTAAAACATCCTCCAGTTTATAAAATAATCACTTCCGAGCTAGTAAATCCAAGACATATACGTTCCGATTCCACACATTTCTAAAACCTAAAAAACCGATTGTATGATTCTAGAAAACATGAAACTGAATTGAACGTGAAAATCAAAATTGATAATCGAGAGAGTTAATACCTGAATAAAGGAGACGATTGAGGCAAAGTAAGTGAAGTTATGGAGTTTGTAGATGGAGATCGAAGATGGCGATTTTATCTTTTTCTATGAGATATTCCTCGGAGGTGTTTTCAATTTCAATTTCAATTTCATTTAGCGTCTGTAATGGAATGAGATTAATTTATTATTGTAAGAAAGATAAAGCGTAAGAAGAATGCGTGAAAGAAAGGAAAATGATTAAAAGCAAACCCTACCAAACTTGTTTAATTTCAATCTTGCCCCTCCTTTCGACAAATTATGTTCTAGCCCTCGACTACCTAATGATCATGACACACATGGCATAAGTCCTAAATCAGACATTGGGATGGCAAGACAAGGATAGTGCATATCGGTACCCGTATCCGTATTATTTGTCGGTACTCGTGAGTACTAGGATTTCTAATTATAATTTTATATATTTTACAATAACTAATCTATAAAAATAATTTTTACTTAAATAATATGATAATTTTATGATTATAGTCTTATTACTAAATTCTATTATGAAGTAATAATAAAATAAACAAATATAATGTTAAATTAATAATAACTAAATATAAAATATTTAATTAAAATATATACGCGGGTACCCGCTTCCGCCCATGAGTTATTTTTGCGTGTACCTGTTGCAGTTATTTTGACGGATACCAATGGTTTCGAGTATTTTTGTCATCTTTAGTTTGTACCACTTCATGTACCATTTCCATTTGTTTCTTATTTGTTATAAAATTTTATGATCAATGGATACACATAATGGTACAAATTTTGGGATAGAAGATATGACTTTCAAATTGTAATACATGTTTCACATTGTATTACTATTAGAAAATATAATATAATTACCTACAAATATTAGACAAAGTTATATATATAATATTTGAAAATTAATCATTAATAAAGAAAGTGTCAATTTGTAATATATGCCATCTTTGGTAGGTAAAAATATTTGTAGAAGAATTTAGTAAAGAATATATTATTTTCCATTAGAAAATGAGTCTAGCAGATGAAATAAATGGTCATTTGCAAAACATGAAATAAAAAATCATATTTATGTATATTTATATATATTAAGGAATTTATGTTGATTGTAGTTTATAGCCACTATATTTATAAACTACAATCAATATTAAGGCATTTAGTGAGGTCATGAACTATGCCATATTTTATATGTTTTGATAGTAATTTTGAATACAGCACTACTATCTATCGCTCACCCCCTCTCATTACACATTCTCTTTTTTTTTATTTGCAAAAACATTAATGTAAAAATATTCATATTAATCATTCGTACTAATAATTGAAAGATGGTTAGAAAAATATCTATTTTGACTGGGCTTCCTCTGGTATGTAAAAATGATATGTCTGAGGAATCTTTTGGGTCTTATGTTTATTGTTCCACTATGCCAATATGGCTAAAGTAAACCATAATATTGTGACCTATGTTGTGATCATGAATCACGCGTGTGTCAAAATGTTTATTTTTATAAGATATGAGTCGAAAGTTGACAAGTTAGTTGATTTAAAATGTTAAAATAGCACAAGTTCATAACTTATAATTATGAGCATCAAGTAGTTTATTATATACGAGGTTATGAAATCATAGTTTATTAAAATAACCCAGTTCCCATGCATATAAGCTATAAGATATCTCCTAATTGTGCCTTATTAGTAATAGTATTTCATCATATAATTAAAAAGATAAATTTTCCCAATCCAATTTTTTTATGATAAATGTTTCTTAAAAAGATATATTAATATTTCATATAGTTCATTGAAAAAACAAGTCTACTTGTAAGAGTATCCTCAGTGAGTCGAGTTGTTAACCATTCATGAACAAGTCTACTTATTATATAGAATGATTAGAATCAAAACACATACTAACAAATAAGAAGCATAACAGAATCCATAAAAACAGAAAGATAAGAGAGTCCTAGATTAAGGTTCCTATATGCAAAAGCATGTGTAGTTGATTATGCAACTGTTATGTTAACACTAATCCCTCTCCTATGCGAACAATTATCTGTTGTCCCACATCTTGTCTCAAATGTTGTGTCGCGTCAATAATAATGAAATAAAAACAATAATGTTAATGAAGATTTAAAGTTTTTAATTGGCGTGACATGTTTTTATTGGCGCAGGACAACATATGAGACTGGATAAGGGACAACGAATCTGTGTTCCTCCAATTGCACCTATAAAATCATACCCACAAACTATGAACAACTTGTCATCTAAGTATATAGTGCCATATCATGCATAATACATAAACAGCATACTCAATGAGATTTTTGCTCACAAAATATCTCGTCTGTGAAAGTGTGTATCAGCTGGTCCGCTAAGCTTGCAGGGTCGTCATTCATCGCGTCCACGAAAGCACTGACAACCCTTCTCTCTTGCTGGGACGCTTTAAGGCTGAACCAAGTGAGAAATTTTACTCTGAAGATTTCGGATATGTGCCCTTCGTGTTCTAGACATTTGACCACCCTGACGGAATACTCATAATCATTTTCCTCCAGGCGTTTCCTAGAAGTAAAACCATTACTTTGTCTCATCTCATTGGATTTAGAAGGTGTGGTAGGCGAAACCGCAGCAAAAAATTTACATGAAAGGGATTCAACAGATGGAGACCTGGCTAGGAACTCTTCGAGTCTGCCCTTGCTGTTGTCCAAGAAGAGATGTCGTGTGGATGATAGCTTCATGTCCGAGTTGGCCGATTCCAATTGATAATGTTTTTCGGTATTTATCTTATTCATGTGATGTTCACACATGTGCATGGTTGTAACTGAGGATTTATGAGGTGAAGGAGTAGTAACTTTTGAAGAAGGCATGGGTTTAGAAGGTGTAACCCATTTAGCTTCTGAGACACTCAAAATCCCAGTGCTGCTAAACAGAGAAGCCTTGCATAAGTACTCAGTAGAAGGATGGAGGTTTTCTAACTTGAACCTTTTCTCTGGCCTCAAAACAATGAAGGTAGGTTGTTCAGGGTAGTTCATTGTTGATATCCGGTGCCAAAGCCTGCATCCTAAAAATTTCTTTAAATGATGATCTTCGTAATCTAGCACAATGATCACCGAGGTAGGAAGGCACTCTTCAAAACATATAGAGCATGCTGCTAAAATAAATTACATGAAGCCAAATCGGTCATGTTAAAGTTTAATTAACATGGAAAGTCGGATATATACATAACAATTTCTAACCTGGTGCATTTTTATTTCCGGTACCATCAGAGAAAAGACTAGAAAACTTTGAACCAAAACATTCTAGTGCATTAGAACACAGCTTCTGAACCTCAGCACCACATGAAAGTCTGCTCACAATTCCACGTGTCATTCGTGCACATTCTTGATCCAGAGGTCCAACCTCATTGTTCAGTAACTCGAGGGCACTTTCTACAATCTTTTGAACTTCAATGTATACTTCTGTTCCTATGAGAATTCTGTGAGCCAAGGATAATCGTAAAGAGAGTATATCCACTCTTCTGGCTTCTTTGGCAGCTAATAACTGTTTTCGCCATGCGCTGTAAAATACAGATATTTAATCATAGTCAAATCTCAATTCCTAAGAAAGAGTTGTGTAATTATAATATTGTTAGCTTCTTTTGTTTCTGCACCAAGGGTTGACGGTGGGGCAGAGAACATACACAAATAATATTAGATTGATTATTTGGCTTCCTCATTTTTCAAAGTAACCCAAGCAAACTTAGGTTCTTATCTACCTCTATATCATATTCAGATTCATTTTATGGTCCCAAGTAGCACAAGTAAAATGTGCAAAAATTGTCCCCATTTATATATTCTTAGCTTAAATGGCAGACAACTATTTCAGACACCAGAACTTGGCTACAGTACCATACACATGCACACAGGCGAAAATATGTTACCCGCATAGTTATGTGTGATGCTTTCAAAATATATGTTACAATATGGTGACTCAAACTGCTTCAAATAAACCAATATGACTCTGACAAAAACACTACTTTTGTGCACAAGTGCACCCATTAGCATATCAGAAGCTGACAAGGACTTAATGAGATCTATGTGCGCCAGTAGTGGATGTGTTTGTGTTATGTATGCATATTTTACTTGTATAATATACCATAGTTACCTCATTAATTCGTTATTTTTTCCACAAGCACACAAAAAACTTCCATCCAACTTTATACCCCAACCGTCCTTCATTTCATTACTCAAAGCACATTGCAAATGGCATGATCTTCCACATGACTCCTCACCGGGAAGATCAGAGCTACAGGTCAACCACAAACTAGGATCCTTGTTATCATCATAACAAAGACAAATACAACAAGAACATCTCTTGCAAAAGGAATCTTTTGAAGTCATTGTTGCTCTGCATGCAACATTCTGACACAGCAAGGCTTTCGCAGTTCCCTCCTTACTATTCCCCTGAGGAGCATAATGTAAATCATGAGATGCGACTTTTTTCCTCTTAGATCCAATGTGACTTTTGGCAGGAGGATGGGCAATGGTCTTTTTGATGCTGTTCAACCTGGATTCCTTAGAAATTATCTTGAGAAGATTTTCTATCATTTGGCCCTTTGTATATCCCGTGTACTTTCTCTCTGCACCTAATTCAGCGCATATTATTTCTAGAAGCTCCCTGCGAGTAAAGGAATGAAGCATATTTGGGGCATCTTTTGACTGTTGAGCAATCTTATGGACTAGTTTTTGTTTGTCTTGCAAACTCATCATGGTACATTTTTCACGGTCAAGAAGCAAATCTGTATTCAAATATCAAAAACATTTAGTTTGAAGTTCATAAGGACGATATTTGCATGTGAAAATAAATAAGGCTCAAGTTCAACATATATATTCATTGGATTTGGAACCTCTTTGCTGTGTATAGTGCACCTTGCACTTTAGAGTATCTAAGTCCATATTTATCACCTTCCGAAAATATCCATAAAAAGATGCATTGATTTATGATAAGTTCATTTTTTTTAAATAAACAACAGCAAAAGGAAGATGTATGGGGCAGAAAAGAAATACACTAATAAAATTGTAATTGGTTTTGCATATACTTAGTCAAATAAAGAATTACTTTTAAAATTTAATTGAAAAACGACAAACTTAAGAATAACATAAGCTCGTTAAATATTCAAGCCCCTTGCATATGTTACCCTGATTATCAAGAAACGGGAGATTCTCAATTACATGAACATTAAACACTTAATAATCTTATCCACTTCCCGTGTGCACATTGCATTATTGCTTTATGTATATATGGATAAACAAACACACTTCTTTTCCCACTAACTTTTCTCCTTACGATTGGGGTACTGAGACATATGGTAGACATGTATCTCTGTGGTTTAGAAGTGAAGGATGAAAGATAGCAACAAGGCCCGACATATTTGGTAGATATTAGATTGAGTGAATGTATTAGTTTAAACAAAAATAAATCTGTTGTAATTCAGTATGACTGGGTGCCTTAAGAAACTGTTTATGGGTATCGGCTTGGGGACACCCTTGGTGCACAAAAAAATGGTTTCTTAGAACATCCTCTGACCCGACAAGTAAGAAACTAATTCATGGTACTATCTGGTACCTAAACAAGGGACCCCTAGAGACGGTATATTTTTCCACACACATGAATCCTCGGATCAAACTCGGGGCCATGAGTGCTTAAAGGACTGAAGTCCCTTCCACTTGGACCAACATACACATTGGTAATATCAAAATTTAGTTGAAGTAAAAATACGACAACCCCATATTAGCTACATTGTCAACAACATTCATAATACAAGTTCGGTGACTCCCAATATAATGTCAGTAAAATTTGGTGTTTATAAGAAACTCGTGATTCTACTTTCTTCATCACATAGATTCACTAGAGGCATGTCATGTGAATCACATCATGAAGTACAAATATAAAATAACCTAATATCATAATTCATAACCCCTTACCAACAATGACTTGGTCTATTCATGTAATGTCTCACTGGATCCCAAAAGGTTGAGAGTTCGATTCCTACGAGCAACACTTGTTGGGAGGGCAGTCACGCACCCGAAAGGGAATATTTCCATAGCCCCTTTATTTATATTTTATTTATACAAAACAAGACAAAAGGAGTGAAGTACGAAATTCTATATGACCAGTTTTATTTTCATGGGGTGGAAACATTTTAAAGAACAAAAAAAACAAAACATACAACATAAGCAGTGTGAAAACAATAACCAGAATGACAGAGAAAAAAACAGATTAAACCAAAATGCATGAGCCACAAATGAGTTGAATGATATTTTAGTAGGTAAGAAAAGATGGCATAACATACATAATCAACGGCACAAAACCCACGACACAATAAGGGGGGAAAATAGAAAACGCAACATTAAACATTAAACCGTGAACACCTCAAAAAGGCAATGGAAGTAGAATGTAAGAAAAATCGGGACCTGAGAGAGGCAATTCCGTTTCACAACCCTCGTCTTCTTCTCCTCTCATGATTCTCCCGAAAAAGACTGCTTTTTTTCTCTTTTATCACAGTAGAGAAGAGAGAGAGCGAGAGAGAGTAAAGAGTGAGGTACCAACAAAATTCATCTCTTCATCTCCCAAACCAATTATATTGTTAAATGGGATATGTGATCTCTATTTCGGCATTAAATGCTAAAATACAAACTTTATGCTATTTTGAGGGATTTGCTATAATTTAATGGATTTAATATCTATACTTAGTATAACATTTTTAGGAAAAATAATGTATACATATTTACTTAGTGTCATTTATCCTTATTCATATGCTTTTAATTAATGATTATTGAGTTATACATGAATTAATACAAATGAATATTCGATTATGTATAATTTACATTGTAATTAGTCATATACTTAAAAGGTATGGTTTCCATCCTAAAACTTAGTTCTTGTAATTTCATTCATCTCTACCAATCACAACAATTAAGATTCATCCTTTCAAATCTATAAATTTTCCCATTATAGCTTTGAATAGAGATTTTTTCCCAACCATAGGGTTTAGCACTATCTTTCATACTAAATATGGATATTGACATGTGACATGAATATTTTTTTAATTCTTAAGATTTTTATTATTTTTTAATTAAATAATATTAAAATTTATCAAACTCTATTTCTCCATCATATTCCAATATTAGAGTAGGGATGGCAAAAAAATCCATACCACAGGTAAAATCTGCACGGGCATGGGTCACAAACAGGTACCTGTGGATTTTTTGGACGGGTTTTTAAAAATACTCGTAGTGTCAACAGGCGGGCACGGGTATTGCAATACCCGTATCTGCGGATACCCGTTATATATGTATTTAATTTTTATTTATTTAATTTTTAGGGTGTAGAGTCCAACAAATGTATGGAAAGCTTAAGCAGTTATATATTTTTACCTTTTGATTATGGTACTTTCAGACTTCTTCCTTTAGTTTTTTTATATTTGTTTTTTGAATTATTATTTTCAGTGAAGTACATATTATTTGTTTTTGAGCGCTTCTGCATTTTCACTTCTATAGATGTTTTTTAATGGAAAATGTAATTTATGGTTTTTCTAATATCAATTTTAATAATGCAATTATATGAAGACTTAATATTTTGAAAGTAGTTTAAATTTAAAATTTTGTATGAACAATTGAATTTTCATTAGTACTTTTTAATGTTGGAATAAATTATTGAATTTAAATTACTAAAAATGTGTATATATCAAAAATTCAATAATAATGTAAGGTACTCGTGGGTACCTGCGGCTACCCAGAAAAACCCACAAAATACCCGCTCACGGGTACCGTGTGGGTATGGGCGGGCACGGGATCAATCCCATATTTCAGAACGGGTAGCGGGTAGCTACTACCTGTGTCTGCCCGTGCTCGTTACCATCCCTATACTAGAGACTTGATTGGAAACGAACCGAGTTGAACCAGGGCTTTAACTCAATTCAGCTTAATAAGGATTTTTCAGCTCAAACGCGACTCGGGTTTCATATAAGTTATTTTTGTAGCTCGAGTTCGACTCGAGTAAAGTTCACGAACTGTTCGACTCAACTTAAATTTGTTCATTTTGACAACTCAAATAAATAAATTCATATTTAAAAAATATTGCACAAGATTATATATATAAATATAGTCATATTGATATATATATATATATATATATATATAATAACAATAAACTTAAAAAATAATACATATGTCATGGTAATAACAATAAGAGATAAAATGTATGAACTCATAGTGTATGAGTTTTGTGCACTGTTATTACATCATTCATATTTTATCATCATTTACTCTTCAAAAAAATAAGGAAAATGTGTGAAATCACCCTAAACTCTATACATTTTGCAAATAGGTACCATAAACTATTTTTTCTTCTTAATTAGCCTTTAAACTTTAACTTCTGGTTAAACTAAAAGCAATGAAACTTTTTAACTCATGCACTTTTTAATCCAAACTGCTAATTTTATTTTATTTTTTATATATATGATAATATTATTGTATTAATCAATTTTAATTATATAATTTACTTATTCTTCTTCTCAATCAATTTTGTATTTTAATGCTAGTTTCCTCCGGATTTCAATGTTGGTTAACCTGCATTGTTGTATTCGTACTATTATGAGTCTGATTCCAAAAGGCATAAAGTTTAGAGGAGTTTTATACATTTTTCCAAAAAAACAATATAAATAAATGATAGATAATATGTTTATTATGTATAAATATTCACACCCACATTGTATAGATATGACACTCTAAAAATAAACATAAAAAATATTTTATATATATGGAATCAGTTCGAACTTAATGAGTCGAAGTGTACCCCCTCAAGTTCGGCGTGTTTATTAACACAAAAATAGAATTATACAAATGAGTATTTATTTTGCATGGAAACATCATTTTAAAATGCATCAAGACACATTCGAGTTAGTTTTAAATGTGAGTTTACCCATTTAGTATTATCTATATACTATATAAGAAAATAAAGTCCTTATTGCCACATGTCATATCCATGTCATCTCCTCATCAATTTCTCTCCTCCTAAATTGTTCTATACTACTATTATGTACCTTCCCACACTACATTATTACTTTTTCTACATTTTATATTTTAAAATTTTAAATGTTAATTAATTTTTGGCCTTATGTTTTGTTTTGTGAAAAAGTATTGAACATTAGAGGAAATTGAAATCCCTTTTCACATCCAACCTATTTTTCTTTATGTTTCTCATTTTCTTTCATTTCTACCATTACCCTTTCATCTATCCCCTAACTCTTCATTTCTTCCATACTGCTACAATTCGTTCGCAGGATTTACTTTGTCATCATCAAAAAATATATGTTTTTCTCTTTCTCTTCAAACAACATTCTCTTCAACAATCTTTCCCTTCTAACTATTTTTTTGTTTACTTTTTCATTAATTTCTTTATTTTTTAGAGTTAATTACACTAACCCCATGAGTTTTAGTAAATTACACAAATCACCCCTCACTTTTTTGTCCTTACACGAATCACCCCTAATTTTGTACATATATTACACTAACCACCCCATGAGATGTAAGTGTAATATTTTAAACAAAAATATTGATGTGTGTAATTAAGTTAAACAAAATATTGTACATTATGTAGACAAATCTAAATAATATAAAAGTTAACGCATCTTCATTATTTGGTTCATTACAAAAATAATATAAGAGTTATATAAACTTCTCTTTAGAATTGTTAATATATTGTATAATGAAACAAAAATAATAAAAAGACACTCAGTTTTTTACTATTTGGAATTGTCTACACAATATATAATATTTTGTTTAACTTAATTACACTCACCACACGTTTTTGTTTAAAATATTACACTTATATCTAACCAGGGGTGGTTAGTGTAATATATGTATAAAATAAGGGGTGTTTTGTGTAAGAGTGAGGGGTGGTTTGTGTAAGGACAAAAGAGGGAGGGGTGATTTGTGTAATTTCACTAAAACTCAGGGGGTGTGAGTGTAATTAACCCTATTTTTTATTAGTGTTTTTAGTGATTTCATTATTTTTTTGATCTGTTCTTTCAACAGTTCTCTCCGTTAACGTATGATAAGCAAGGGTATCATCCTAAAGGACGACCAAACCTTCAAAACATGTGGAATGTACTCGATCTCATTATATATATATATATATATATATATATATATATTCAGATGCAATATTCCATTTGTTTGTTTTTATTATTGATATATTTATTTCGTTCTTTACATTTTCTCTCTTTATTTGTAGTTTGATTCTCTCTTCTAGCATCTCTACACTTTAGTTTTATCTCTCTTAATCTTATTTTATTTATACATTTTTTTATACATAAAATCACTAATTTAATTTTTTGTTTTGCATGTTTCAGAAACACCTGAAGTATATTCTACTCTGAAATAAGATAAGAATCATAGTTAGTTATTTACGGTTTTGTATTTTATTTTTTTATTCAATGATTTTAAAAATCTATTGTTTAAAAAATATATTTGTTGCTTATGTTACCGCAGTCATTTGAGTTCATTGAGAATGGTAGAACCAATGGATTCAATGATCTTCTCTCTTCTTTGGCATTTTACAATTTTTGGATCATTTTGTATGATATAATTAAAAATAATAAATATGTCATAAATTCTAACTTTTCTTTTTCTTTTTACATCTACATGTACTAAGATAGTTATAAATTCAAACATTTCATTTTTACGTTTCATGTATAGCAAATGTGTAGTCAAATGCTCATGAAGTATTTAGTTAACTAATTAAACAAATTTCTCCATTTTTATACATAAATGTAAAAAAAATAAAGATATTTTGTTTTCAGATATAATTTCCTTATATTATTAAAATTACTCGTAATTCTTAACATATGTGAATGCATATCACATTTGAGACAACCTTTATTTTGAAAAATTAAGACGTGGTAAATAATGTGTGATATCAATTAATATATTATTTTAGTGATTGTAATCCAAAAAAGTAATGTCTACTTTAGTTTGAAAAAAAAAACATTTAATTACAAAATTCTCATTTTAATTTCATTTATTACAATTGTTCATGCATTTAAATAGCGTTGATTGCTGATCATTTATTACTATTACTTTTTAACGTTCATACATTTTAATTTCATTTATTATTACTTTAACTGTTGATCAGTTGCAAACTAATAATTAATAATTAATCACTACTTTGAATAAATACTGCCGATCATTATGATAGAAATAAAACTGATAAACATGTCTAAGGGAATAAAAACAGATATTGTCATTTAATGTGGTGCTTATTGGTGAGATCAGTGATGTTATTCAAGTTGACAAATAATGTATAGTAACACTACGTGCAAATTAGTATGTATGCTTTATTTTAAAAAAAATCTAAAAAATTAATTAAATTGTTCTCATTTTCATTTATTAATATTGTACACACATTTTCATTACTATTTTTAAAATGTTTTAGCAGTTTTAATCCTAAATAATTAAGGTCTCTATTATTTTGAAAAAAAGAATCGAACTAATTAATTACAACTATCCTATTTCAATTATCATTTATTACTAAAATTTCATTTCTATATATTAAAATATTATTTTTGAAGTTTTCATACTAAATGGTTAAACCAATATTTATTTCGAAAAAAATCTAAGTAATAATTACAATGTCCCTTTTTGTATACTTTAAAAAAATATTAAATAATAAATCAATTACACAAGTAATAAAAAATAATATCCCAGAAATAAAAGAAATTATAAACAAGTTACATTAAGAAATAATAACAATAATATCATAAAATTAAACAAGTTCTCAATATGTACGTGTATATTAAGAATTAGTAATATAAGTTTTTATTTTATTTATTAGTTACCCAAATATATAGATTATAGAATATGAAAATCAATAAAAAAAAGTACAAAAATATAAGGGTAACATGTATGTTCTTAGCAGTGCGAATGTATGGATAACATCTGTGTTTTTAACCATGTGATTGCACTGATCACATGTGTTATTAACAATACGAATGCACATGTAACATATGTGTTTAACCATCCGAATGCACGAATAACATGTGTGTTCTTAACCATATGAATGGACATATAATGTGTGTTTTTAATCATACGGCAAAAATATTAAATCCTCAAAAACCTTGTTCTTATTATTATTTTGTAATATTAAATTCTCTTACTATTTTAGCCTGCAAATCTTTCTACTACTTAAAGAAGGAAAATTAAATAAAAAAGTGAAAGCAATTTGTTTTCATGGAAATTTATAAATGTTCAATCATGTCTTTGTTCACTAGAAGAAGGATTTGTAGCGTGAAAATATGATGAGTTATAACTATTCTTTTTTAATTAAGGGTATATGGGTCTATTTGTAGGATTTGTAGGGGATTTATCTTAAGGACCCATATATGCTGCACATATTCAAAAGGGTAAAAAGCTACGATGTATATAGAGATAGTGTATGAGTTTTATATATTATTATTATATTATTTACCATTTATATTTAATTATTGTTTACTTTAAAAAAATGATAAATATTGTATTATATGCAAATATATTTTTACACTAACAATATAAATATATTACATTCTAAATATTACATGCAAACCTATAAGAAGTCCTCAAAATCATGTAGCTCATATGGGAGTCTAAAATTTGTATTTTTATTTATAGTTATGAGATATGTATTTGATAATATCACGTTAATGTTATCATATTTGCTATAGTATTATTGAGATGCTTCAACCATTCTATGAAAATAGATATATGTCATATTTAATTATGTTTTTCCTCATTCATCATTGTTTTATTTGAAATATGGTCGTTTTAATATATATCTATATCAGATATTGTCTTTGTGGCTAAGGCTTTATATTTTATACACTTCTATTCATAATTGATACATTAATTACTTTCAATATTTCTGATAATTGATTAAATGCTATCAAAGTGGGAGATTTAAAAAAAATAAACTTTGGAATAGATAGAATCTACTTTAGAATTTTATTGTATCAATTATATGCGTTATATTGTATAATTAATTAATTTGATGGATATTGTAATTAGTCTATTCATGTGGATGGTCTTTAATGAGTTGAGTTCTCCATTTCTATGATTGGTGAGAGGTTCCTACACTCAGAACTATTCTCATAATAAATTTAGAGAGAAATATATATGCGTGGATAATGTAAGAGTTTTTATACTGTTATTTCATCATTCATCACTATTTTTAATTATCATTGATTTTTAAAAATATTAAAATAAATGAATGGTTTATAATATGTTAAATATGTATAAATCTTTACACCGACAAATGCAATTCAATTTTCTACTATTCCAGTGAATAAACTTTGCATCATATCAGAAAGAGAGTAGTCACACCAACAAGGATGCCATATCCCTAAATATTATCATTTTCTGATTGGATTAATACACAATGAAACACCAAATATTGGGACATGTGATCTCCATTTTAGTCAGACTCACATTCATTTGGAAGTCATAGGGATCAATAAAGACAACAACACGATGAATACGACATTTTTCAGGATACATATTTAACTTATTTGTTTATTTGCCATTCACAAAAACATGATATATTCAGTTTCTACATTATCATTGTTCCATGTTAATTCTATCTAAATTTCTTTCAGCTTGGGATTCAAATATTTATGTAATTCCAAAAGGTGATGTGTGATTCTCTTAAATAATCTCGTAGGAAAAAGGAGAATGTTTATTCTTACTGAATTTGCCAGAATAAAGTTGTTATGTTATATTAGCTAGAAGAATATGTTATAAAAAAAATTAGCTAGAAGAAAAGTTATAGAAAATACAAATAATATATCATTCTACAAATTATCTGATAGAAAAAGTATTATGTATCACAAAATGATAAGGTGTCTATTAATCATTAGTTTATGTTACAAGTCATGTATGATATTATATTGTGGTGTAAGAAAATTCGTAAAATGATTTTGTTGAAGATAATGTAACCATGAGGAATAGAGCCACATTTGTTGTGAAATACTATTTAATTTTCATTGGTAGGAAATCAATCATAAATTGAATATATATTAATTTCATATTCTCTCATAAAAATGAAAAAGAGTATAGTAATATTTATGGATTGTCAATGTAAGAATTTATGCATAGTCATTGCATTATCCACCATTCATTTAAATAACTTAAAAAAAATCAATAACAATTAAATATAAATGATAAATAATGCAATGATAATATATAATCACCATATACATTATTCTCATTATAGCTTTGAAAGGTTCATGTGGAAAAGCTTGATTGTACTTAAAAATACATGCGACGAGTTAGACTCCTCTCAAGTAATGGAGATGACAGTTACATTTTTCAATCTAATTTTAAGGATGTAATAGTCATTTCAGTGTAAAGTAAATGACATAAATGTCATTGTAATTTAATTTTTGTGTGTGTTTTAAGAGGACTGCCCTCTCCATTAATGGAGAGGAGTCTCATTCACATGGGACTAGCAAAACTTGTAAAAAAGGAGCACTTAATGATTGAATAGAAGGTTTGTTGAGTTAACTACTCCTAACGCCCAACTAATATAATTAATTTGGAAATATTAATATTATATTCTCCTACAAATTCTCATTCATATAAAAGTCACATAATGTGAATATGAGAATTTATAGGAAGATTTGATGGGAGGATATATTATTTTAACAAATACACATCTTTCTTAACGTTATCATTTATAGATCAAGAGAATTTTGAATCCAAGTCTTGCTTAAAAATTTGAGCATTTGGTGAAAAGTGGCAATGAATATTAAGTAGAATTAACTTCGTGGCTCCACTGGATTATTTGTACATGATTTTCTTTGGTAATTTTATGCGGAATAAGAAAATTAAAAAAATCATTAAATTTCTGAATAATTATATATATGGACTTTACTAAGTTCATCTATTGTAGATTGAACTTCAAAAATGTTCCTATAAATATCACTAAAACAAAATTTCTAACCGAGTCCTATAAAAAAGATAAAATGAGTTATGAATATAAGTGTGGACACAAATCACGTGTCCTACTCCTTATCTCAATCCCTATCACGGGTCAATCGGAATGTTGTTATATGAATAAAATAAAATTTTTAAAATAAAAAGTAACAAAAATCAACATTTTGATTGGTCCGAGACATAGATTGAAACATAAAGTGAGACAAGTGATTTTTGTCCTTAACAATAACCATCAATTCCTTAGAATCACTCACAATGCATTTATGTCAAATATTTTGTTGGAAGAACTTTGTAATCTATAATATAATAATAATGTTATAAGATTAAACGGGATTATCTTTGGATGATACCTGTGATTCAAACCTATAACAACATTGGAAATGTGAACTAAAATCTTAATTATTGAAATGTTGATCATTAAGAACGTAAGCGATAAAGACGCCCTTCCACTATACAGTGACATTATAAAAGTTTTATACACTATCAATGTTTCATGTGCGATTCATATTTAATTATTATTGATTTTTTGAAAAAGAATATAAATAAATAAATAGTGAATGATGTAGTAAAACTAGAATATAGAAGTTAATTAGTTTAGGCCTTTGGTGGTGGTGGGGAGGGGAATGGGGTCATTGAATAATGGTTAGCATAGCATGTGGCTGAGTGTGGGATCATTTAGGATTAGTTAGTAGTTAGTAGATACTACGTAGTTACTGTTTAGTTTTGTTTGTGGCCTCAAGTGGAGTAACTATGAACATGCATAAGATATGGTATAAAGTGTGGAAATGTTGCACCTAGACATAAACATACACAAGGTATATTTAATTACAAGGGCCCAAAATAGAATCGGGATCAGATGTTTTATGTCTCATTATGTTACAATTCAATTGAAAGTTGTCACCTACTTGAAAAGAAAAATAAAATAACATTTTTATATTATTTGGTTGGATATGATTGACTTGAGACACAAGACATAAAATTTTGGGAGAGAAAATGTAATTCCCAAAATCTACCTAATTCCCAAAATCTACCAAAAGTCCTGCCCTTAATTTTTAATTTATTTTAAGAATCCATATCTCTGTAGGATAAATATATTCTAGTAATTTTTAATTGGTACATAATATATCAATATAGCATTGGTTAATGTGATCAATGTGTATAAACATGTATATATATTTTACGAATATAAATATATATATATATATATATATATATATATAATATCTTTCTATTTGTATATATCATATAAATAATCATTAATGTTTTAAATTTAAACGGTTCATAATAAAGGTGAATCCGACCCGGAAATATATAGTTAATTTCGAACTTCAATTGAATTTTGACTTGAACAAATCTTTAGCAAACTCAACTTTTATTCAACTCGTTTTCAAGTCCATACCTCTGGCATTTGGAAATGAAAGTGATGAATATGACCTTTATTGAGGACGGATCAACACCATCATGAGAAAGCACTTCATAATACCCTTCTCCATAATATGGCAATATATTTGGAAGGAAATCTTTTATACATATAGTTTTGTATCAATCTCTTTGCCATAAGAAATGAACTCACTGAAAATTATGATAATATATATAACTTAATTTTTTAATTAATAACTTAATTCTGATAATTTATTTTGTAACTATCTCATTACCATAAGAAATGGCCATCATGTATTCTACAAATTTTCAGGATTAAAATATTTGACCTCTTAAAATAAAGTTAATTTAAGATTAGTCTCTAAGATAAACACTACATAATTTTCAGCTTAGTTAATAATTAATGCTAATTTCCCTACTTATATATTATTAGTTTGTTTAACATCAACTTACCCTATTGGTAGATAGAACCAATATGCTCCTCATCATGATCTAATTATGGTAGCTGCACCTAATTAACCTTGATGATTTATTATAAATTAAAAATCTTACCTTTCCCCTGAAATGGAAGAAATGAAAGTAGGATGAAAGAATGATAACGAAAGAAAGATATATATGACAAAAATAGGTGGTTCACATCATTCAATCAAGATCGTTTGTCCTATTTTTTTGTATGTCTTATTATATTTCAATCCAATCAAGAAGTTAATTAATTAAGAATAAAAAAAAATCATAAAAACATAAAATAATTTTTTATATAATTTGGTGGAATTGATTGATTTGAAACATAAAAATAAGAATTTTATAGGATATTTGATAGTTGTTCTCAAAATTAAACCTCTATATTTTTTGTATTTCTGAATACATATGTAATGAGATAGAAAACAGTGGAAGATGCATTGACTCTGTAAGAAGAAGGAACATGTCCATCCATTATTGCAGCTAAGTTAGTTTGCCATCCAATGCTTCCCTATAAATGTAACCAATACATACACACCTCATTTCATCACAACCCTACTTCCTTCACCCTCTCTCACTAGTAAATGGGTTCAATACCTGATTTGGAAACTCCTTCTCACACCTCAAGAATTTCAACCGTGGTTCCAGCCACACCTAGAGGAGACCAAAATGGTGAGTTTCAACTCACCTACATGGACCTTCTAATGAAACTCCATTATATACGCCCCGTTTATTTCTTCCCACCCGAAGCGGTTCAAGGTCTTACTATCTCTGATTTCAAGAAACCTATGTTCATGTTGCTCGACACGTATTCCCATGTGTCCGGTCGTATTAGAAGATCCGAATCCGGACGCCCTTTTATCAAGTGCAATGATGCTGGGGTCAGAATCGCCGAGGCTTATTCTGATAAAACCTTAAAGGATTGGTTCCATGAAAATGGGTTATATTCCGTTGATGGGATGGTCCATGATCACGTGCTTGGTCCTCATCTTAGTTTCTCTCCTCTAGTTTTTGTTAAGGTATGATGTCTATACCTACCTTTTAATGCCAATAATATTATTTATTACATGTACACTTGAATTTAACGTTTCACTCTCAAATGATAGGAGAAAAACAAAAATTTTCAATGTTATCATTTCATGCTTTCTTTCATTAAAGAGAGTGTATTGAGAATGATGCTAATTTCTGAATACACATATATACATATATATGTTACAATTCTTCATTGTTTTACTTTCATCATGCATGTCTGATCCTACTATATTTGTATAAAGTATAGAAAAAAACTTTTACAAGTTTGGTTTTAATTTACAATTTTTGGGGTAAAGGAGAGAAATCTGATTCATTCCAGCCCTGGCTTACTCTTATTATTAAACATGTGATTTTTATTATTGGTTATGGAATATTTAAACCCATTCATCAACCAAAATTATAAAACAAAGACACATAAGGGTAATTAAATAATACATACTTGTAATGGCCTGGTTTTTAAACTTTAACTTTTGACCATGTATTTTTTCTATGAATATTATTTTATATATTTTTTGATAAGTATTTTCTATATTTAAATACTCGCTATAGAAGAAAGACAAATCAAATGTAGATCATATATATGTAATATAATTGTTTTCTGTAATGAGGAATTGATATTTTATATGGAATATAAAATATTTATATATCAACTATGTATTATTTTATTTTATTTTGGTGAATCAGATGTGAAATTCTTATAATGTTAGATGTGAAGTTATAATTGTAAACTCTAAATTTGGACATTTAAGATTCTGAAGTGTATTGGTTGAGATGTATAATGGATAGTACCAAAGTGGGGAAAGTTATAATGATGAATCCTGACAGATATCAGTATGATCGATAGCAATGCTGTTAAGACTAACAAATTTAATGTCCATCTATTGTTTTCGGAGTTATTTGAATAGATTAAGATTCGTAATATAAATGGTAAGTTTTTTTAATTTATTATTTATCCCTTTATGATAATTATAATCATATATACCATTCATTATCTTTTTAGTTAACTGTATATATCCGTACGTACCTTGATTTTGTAAAAAGACAAAAAAATAACATTTTTTACTACACTATAAATATAATTAACAAGAAACGGATATATTATTAATTTTTATTGTGGTTTATTAAAAAGTCTATACATACTTCTCATAAGATTCACATTAGTAATTTTTTTCTATTTTACCAAACTATGATATTTATATGTAACAATTTTATGTACGTTATTTCTGTATATGTTTTCTAGTATATTTTATGGGTACATGTTTTCTAGTATATTTGATTATTGCAGCTATTTTTTTGAAAAAATTATGGCAACCTATACACCGCTTCACCATCATGTGAAGAGATCTTAGTAGATGTGTTATCTATTATCTATAATAATAACATTATTATTCAAGCTTTAAGAGACATAAAATAGAGGTATATATATTTATGAGATCATTTTACAATTTTCAAGATTTATATTGCTTAAAGAGAAAACATAAAACATTGAGTGCAGAAAAGCAAGTTAAAAAGTGCCTTTATTGGTGTATGGACCTTGTAGTGCTTCACTTAGTTTTTTATATATACGAATCATAAATATTTAAACACTGAAAATGAATGCCAAAAAAATTGACAGAAAAACATATTAGTTTCCTTATTCCATTGGTTTTTGCTTTTAACACAAAGGTTTTTGTCAGAGTCACCTTCCATGAACCATAGTGATAGGACATGCATTAATTTTCTTATTAGGAACTGGTCAATTCAGTTTTCGTACTTCATATTTGAGTGCTTCAAATTATTTATAACACCGTCCTTGTAGATAAAATTTATATATCTTTTATAAGAAAATCAATAAAATAAAGCTTTTTATACAAAAAATTTCGATCCTTAATCAAAGTTGAGCAACTTCAGATACTATATATTCACTGCATGCTCACGTGTGGGTAAAGAGGCCATAAATTGAACTTTGAAGTGTCAAGTGTTCTTGCCCTTAAATATTATTTTGATACTACAGATAAAGGTTATAAGAATAATTTAATATTTTCTCATAGTGTAAAGTTCTTTTAGAATGAATCAACAATTGCCATTTCTTTCTATTATTTTTATTTAAAAGGTAATATGTTAACCACATGAATGATGAAATAATCATGTACCAAATAATTTAAATAAAATATCAACTAGCATATTATGGGTGAGCATAACTCTATTCCTTTACCTCATTTGGTCTGATTATTAGTGGACTTGTCTGAGTTTCATTGAGTCTATGGTTTGTTCAAAAATTAAAATCGGTCAATATTTATGACCGGATAAGGGACAAACATGACATAAATCAATTTATTTCATGTTCATTTATTTCTTCTATTTGTATGGCTCTATAGGTTGAATTGTGTTTGTTAATGTGAGAATACTCTTTTTATCATAGAGAAAATGATGTATAGAGTTTTTTTACATGTTTAATTATCATCAACTTTTAAATATAAGTAATACAAATAAATTGTAAATGATATGTTATTCATGTATAAATCTTTATAATTATAGCGCATAGATACAAATGAATTGGGGATAATATGTAAATCTATCTATATATATATTTCACACGTTAAATTATGTATCTATAATAATAAGTAATATTGAGAATAATGTAATATTTATAATAATAAGTAATATTACTTAAAAAGGGAAATACATTATATTTAATGGGTCTAATGTCGTGTTCAAATTTAAAAGATAACATGATCAATATTTAGAGTTAGGTTGTCACAAGACCTATAATTAATAGGGTTCAAATACTTTTTTACTTCACATGCTAATTGAATTCATCATTTTTGTTTTGTTTTCAGTTCACTTGGTTCAAATGTGGAGGACTATCCATAGGACTAAGCTGGGCTCATGTCCTTGGAGATGCATTTTCAGCTTTCAACTTCATGACCAAATGGAGTCAGATTCTTTCTGGTCACATCCCACCAAAATCTCTTCACAAGCCTAATAATCTCACTGAACCTGCAGAATTTCCACAATATTCCATTACTGAGAATCCCATTTCCATTAAAAAGGCTAGGGTTATTGGTGAATATTGGCTTGGTGCTAATGACAATGATGTTGCCACACACTCTTTTCACTTCACTTCCAAACAACTTCAACAATATTTGCTAACCAGTTACACTACCAAGACCAAGACCAAGACCTCTTATTTTGAAGTTATTTCAGCAATGCTATTGAAATATATAGCACAAATAAGGGGAGAATTTGGACCCAAGGTTGTCACAATATGTACAAGTAATATCTCTAATCGTGAAGAGAATGAGTTCCCTAACAATGGGTTGGTGTTAAGCAAATTTGAAGCAGATTTGGCATCAGATATATCAGATTTGGCTAGGCTCATTGCTGAAAAAAAGATTGTTGAGAACCATATAATGAAAAAGCTAGTAGAAAGAGATGAAGGTAAAGAAGATTTTATAGTTTATGGGGCAAACTTAACATTTGTAGATTTGGAAGAAGCTGAAATAATTTATGGGGTGAAGCTGAATGGTCATAAACCAGTTATGGCTAATTGTACATTTCGTGGAGTGGGTGATGAAGGAGTGGTTTTGGTGCTTCCAGCACCACCTGAAGATAATGGTGATGGAAGGATTGTAACAGTTTCTTTGCCTGAGAAAGAACTTCACCAGCTGAAAGATAAGATAGGAGAAGAATGGAGTATTGTTTGAGATAATTGTGACACTGTCATTTGCATCATTTTTATTTTCCAAAGTATATTTGCTTTTGTTTGGCTATGCTTACCTTATTTGTTATATTTGTCAGCAATATAATAAACCACACAATGCATGTAATGATGTATATGTTCAATGCTATTTTCTAAATAATGGCATCTTATAATTTATTACATGATACTTCCAATGTTATTAAAACCGTACCGGTTATCAAACCGGTCAGGGTATTGGTATAGTGGTTCAACCAGTGATTCAATAATTAAACCGTATGCCAGTTAAACCGGACATACCTGTTTTTATATATATATATATATATATATATATATAAATCTATAATATTTTTTTTATAATAAGTAAATATTCAAATTTATAATTCATATTCATAATCTTTCCAAATTCACACCAACAAACAACCTTAACAAAATCAAAGTCTAGAGTGGAAAATATATATCAATCCAAAAGTATCACTTAACAAACGCAAAATATAAATAATGACACAAGTTCATAACTCAATCTACAAAACATACAAATTTAGAATTTTAACATTTAACACCAAGGAGTCAAAGTTGTCTCATATCGAGGTTCTATTTCTTCATCATTTGACCCTGAAGCTTGACCCACATTGTCTTCATCCAAGTTAACATTCTCCATGGGGTTGAGTTGTGCATCATCATCATCGTCATCTAAGTTTAATTGATCTACAACAATGTTATTTTTCATACAGGTTAGAAATTATTTAAAATGAACACTCAATCATCAGAAAATAAAAAAACATACCATTGTCATCAAGTGATGGTTGGATAGAAATATTTGCAAGGTCATTTCGTAAAGCCTCAATCTCTTCAACGGTTAGGAACGGTGGTGACTCCTCTAATATAAAATGAGAATGATCCTCAAATATTTCTAAATTTATTGGGTCATAGTTTTGATGCCTCAAGTGGCTCCTACATTTATTAATTTCATCATATACAAACATAAATACATGTTACATATGAATATATAAAGAAAGACAACTAATGTAATAAAATGACAATACCTTTGTTGTAGCCTCAAGTTGTAACGAACAAAAACAAGATCATTAAGTTTTTGATGCTCCAACCTATTTCTTTTATTAGTATGAATGTGTTCAAACACACTCCAATTCCGCTCGCAGCCGAAAGCACTACATGTTTGACTTAGAACACGGACTGCCAACTTTTGCAGATTTGGTGTACGACATCCATAAGTTTCCCACCATTGATCTACAACATTGAATGAAATCTAACTCAACATCTTATTTAATATTAAACATTTAAGACAATTAGTAATAGACATTAAAGACAACTACCAAATATGAAAGACTAATTATACCTGACATCACTTTACTCCGTTCACGTATGGCAGCCGGTCTTCCAAAATCAAACTCAGCATCTTTATATATTCTCATCTCGCTAGTTAGCTTATCTAGCAAATCAGGATCTCCATGAGCATGTTTCTCAAAAACATCCAAAAGACCGGATGTTGTGAACTTATGTTTTTCAAATTCTTCAACATTGAAGAAACATTGTGGGTTGAGCCAATATCCAGCAGCATGTAAATTTCTTTTTAATTGTAAGTCCCACCGACTATCCATAATTTCCAAATAAGGTTTTATTTTAGTCTTATTTCTTTGAAACCTCATCTCCATCTCATGTCTAGCTTTAAAGAATGCTTGATAAAGGAAACCCATTGCAGGCTTATCCTCACTGTCAACAATACGTAACACACGAACAAGTGGTTCAGTAATTTTAACAATGTCAGCACATTGTTTCCAAAAGTTTGAATCTAACACTTGTTCCACGCATTTTTTTGCCTTAACATCTTTGGAATAAGCCGAACTTGTCCATTCTCTAGATGTTACAAGAGCTCTTAGTGCATCCTTTTGGGCCAATATACTTTGTAATGCAATAAAGTTAGTGGCAAAGCGAGTTGGAGCCGGACGAAGTATTTCTTTCCCATTAGTGAATTGTCTCATTAGATACAATGGATGACAATGATTATATAGGTACTTGGTAATATTTGCAGCATGTGATACTGTGTCAGTTACTTCTGGTAATTTTCCGATGTCTTGAAACATCAAGGTAACACAATGAGCCGCACATGGAGACCAAAACAAGTGAGGAAACTCTTTCTCCAATAACCTACCAGCAGCGATATAATTAGCAGCATTGTCTGTAACAATATGAACAATGTTCAGGACCGACATACATCACTACCTCCTTGAAAAGTTTGAACAACAAATCTGCAGTTTTGGATGCATATGAAGCATCAACAGACTTTATGAAGACAGTTCCTTTAGGACAATAGACGAGAAAATTAATAAGAGTTTGTCTGCTACGATCAGTCCAACCATCTGCCAAAAGAGTGCATCCAGTTCGCTTCCAAATAGATCGATAATCATTTACAAGTATTTTCACATCTTCAACCCACTTGTTTACTAAATGACCACGAACACGGTAATAGTTGGGACCTTTATAACCCGGACCCATGCTAAAAAGGGCATCAATCATGGGCTGATAATATGCTGAGTTAGTTGCGTTAAATGGCACAGAAGCATCAATCATCCATTTTGCGATAGCGAGGTCACATTTCTCAATCACTTCTTTACTTTGCATGACACTTTTTAAAGTGGGTTGAACACCAGGTGTTGTTCTAGGCATAAAGTAAGAGCCTATGCAACCTTTCCCTTTCTGAGATGTAGATGTATGAGGTGTTTCAATTGATTGAGTGTGCAATAAATCAGTAACTTTATCACAAGGATTACCATCCTCGAATTCATCTTCTACTTTCCCTTTTTTGCTCTTTATTTCATCAATTGATTTTTGGACCTGATGTTGAATATTTGCTAGTACTTTCTTACACTTTTCAACTTGTCATTTTACTCCAGCCAAATGTGCCTTAAATCGAGTGATTCCACCCCCTTTGATTTGTTTCATGCAGAAAAGACATAATAGAACCGTTCTTCCATTTTCCGCAACAACTTGTTTACAATGCGCCCAAGCTGAATCTGATTTCGCCCTATAACTACTTGTAGAAGTATTTTCCGTTGATGCTTCTTGTGATGTTGGTAATTCAGGTTCATTAGATGCCATGTATTTCTACAATATGAGCAGTTAAGAACAATTATAAACAATTCTGTTATTCGTAAGCATAAAAATAAGCATCAAAATAATAAGCATTAATATATTTATTGTCATGAATTAGCACAAAAGTCAATACTGCAATGAACTCATATAGTGATATAGTTCATGAAATTTGTTTACAGTCATGCCAAAAATGGAGTAGGCACAGATAGAGAGACATAAACTCAAATGTTATCCGCAATTTCTTACTTATCCCCCCACCCCAAAGAACACACTGTCACTACATACAATTAAAGTGAATGTTATCATACCAATAATAGAATTCATTAGTTACTGTTTTCTAACCTGTTACTTTAGGTACTGTCAATTTGAAATAAACTCATATAGTGAATTCATATAGTGAATTCATACCAATAATAGATTTCATACCAATAACAAAAGTCCATACTGCAATGAACTCATATAGTAAATTTTATCATACCAATAATAGAATTCATACCAATAACTAATGAATTTACTTTAATTTGAAATGTGAACACACTGTCAATTTCTTACTTTAGTTATTGTTTCTCTATTTGAAATGTGACTCATGTTTTTCTCCTCCCCTGACCCAAATCATGCATTCATGCCAACACTAATAATTTGGGGAGAAACAAAGCATAACAGCAGCAACAAAATTCAGTGTCATTTTAAAAAAGGAAAATGAGAAAATTAGTAATTGCATAAAATTTAGAAACAATACCTGATAAAGAGGTAATTGGTAATGCTTAGAGGTGCAATGAAGTGATGAACTGAGTGAGAAAAGGTTGAAGAAAGGGTTGAAGAAAATAAAAAGTTGAAAAGTGAATGAAAACCTAGAAAAAGGGTTATGTCGTGTACTTGTGGTTACTGGGTAAAAAAGCTAAATAATACATATATGTAAACCGGCCGGTTTAAACCGGTTCACCAGTTTTGATCAAAACC
Source organism: Lupinus albus (assembly GCA_009771035.1). Lineage (NCBI taxonomy): Eukaryota > Viridiplantae > Streptophyta > Magnoliopsida > Fabales > Fabaceae > Lupinus > Lupinus albus. The sequence continues at coordinate 3,170,218 of CM020021.1, forward strand.
GGCCGGTTTTACCCGGTTTTAACCGGTTTCATTACATACCCGGTATAACACCCGTGCCGTGCCGGTTAGGGGACCGGTTCGCCGGTTTTCCGGTCGAACCAGCCAGTACGGTACGATTTTCAAAACACTGGATACTTCACAAGTACATGCAACGTGAACTTGGATGAATTTATTTTATTTTATTTATGTGCATAGTTAAACTTATAGAATACTAGTAACTAGTATAGAATGAAACCAAGATCTGGATGGCTTGGATCAAATCCAAAATATGCATATAGTTGTTAGTTGGAAAATTTATTTGGATGGTATAGTTGGACTTTTTAATTATCAAATTAGTGTAAATTTTGTAAAATTTATGGGGGGTATATTTTCTATTGAAATCGTGGATTAAATCCACGGAAGTAATTTCTCTCTCCTGGATCCATGACTACATGAATATTGAATTATTAGGCATTTGTGGTTTGGAACTACGTTTTGTTGTTATTGTATTTTTGGGAAGAGGAAAATGTGGGTTTTATCCACATTTTTCCATTTTTTTTAAATTTAATTATTGTTATTTAAGGGTTTTAGTTTAGTTGTTTTGTTAATAAGTTTATGTGTGTAGTTGATAAGTTTAGTTGTTTTTATTTATTGTTTGTATGTATTTTAATTTCATTATTAATAATTATAATTTTCCATTATTAGATAATTAATAAGTAGATAGAAATAAAATTATTGAAATAAAGTAATAAGGATGAAATTAAAATACATACAAACAATAAATAAAAACAACTAAAATAAACTTATCAACTAAACACCTAAACTTATTAACAAAACAACTAAACTAAAACCCTTAAATAACAATAAATAAAATTAAAAAAAATGGAAAAACGTGGATCAAAACCAAGTTTTCCTCTTCCCAAAAAATACAATGGCAGCAAAACGTGGTTCCAAACCACGAATGCCTAATAATTCAATATTCGTGGATGACAGTCACGGATCCAGGAGAGAAATTACTTCCATTGATTTAATCCACGATTTCAATAGAAAATACACCTCTCCCGTAAATTTTACAAAAGTTACACTAGTTTGATAATTAAAAAGTCCAACTATACCATCCAAGTAAATTTTCCGTTGTTAGTCTTATTGGAAAAAATCAGTTCATTCCTTATAATCCATATACATCAAACCACAATAAACCATAACATTCTTCACGATTTTGCCCCTTTTACATTTGGTAAGCACATCATGCAAAACTAAGGACTCATCAATTGATGTAGAAGTGTGGGTAGAGACTTGTAATTATGAATAAAATCATTTCCACACAGCAGAGACAAAATCACAAGAAAGAAACATATGTTCAGTAAATTCCACATGATTCTTACAAATAGCTCAATTAGTGTCATCAATGCCATAAGTAACCTTCATTTTGAACAATTTGATCTATCTTTGAAGGTAGTCTTTTTCTAATGAGCTTTCAAATAAAGCAACAATTTTTTTAGGGGACATACTTAATCCAACAATTTTTGAAAGAATTGCCTAAAGGTAAAGGTAAAGGTGAGTGAAATAACAATAGCATCAACATAACATATACAAGTAGATAAAGACATCATTCAGCATTGCCTATTAGCTTTAACAAAGAGATTATGGGTAACATTTAATTAATTACTAGCTACAAAGCCAAAATTGCATAAATATATGTCCTAGTTTTTCAAACCAGGCTCCAAGGAACCTACTTTAAACCATACAGGGTTTTACAGAATGGACAACAATTTAGGCTTACACATTGCGAAAAATACATAATATTAATGTAAAAAATAACTAATTGTATATCCAAATTGAAATTTAATTTAGATTTTTATCATTTTTATTTAGTTTTATTATATATATATAGGCCTAAATGCAAGACGTAGATACCAATTGATGCTATTATATATTGAATTTTGATTGCGTTTACTACTTTATGATATAAAATTATTTATCAAATTACTACAAAAGCTAAATATGATAATTACCCAATAAAAAATAACTAGTAAGAAGTGAATGCATCTGAGTTGGAAAACGATTCTAGATGTGGGCAAAGAGTCAAAGACAGAGAATCTGATGACAATGTTCACTTCTCACTGTCGTGTTGTGTCGGCCAAACAGTGTTATTGGGATCCATCTATATGATACAGACATGTGTAAGAGATAGTTAATAAAATTTTAATAATATTAAATTTTGATTCTAATTAAAATTTATTTATAATTGATAGCACAAAAAACATTAATATATTTATCTTTAAATATGACATCTTATATTTATCTTCAAAGTTTTTTTCTATATGCATATCAAATAAATGAGGTTTCTCTTAACCTCATAATGCATTTTCATAAATGTTTAGCATAAAGCTTCAAATCAATTAAAATGTGAGCGGTTATATATTATATTACGTTCTTATAGTAGTGTAAGACCTTACTACATTTTAAGATAATCAAAAAGTTAAATATTTAATTTATGTGAAAATACTTGTTGGGAGAGACAATTATATATTCTGAAATGGATTAGGTCTTTATTTATAGATAAATAATACCTTTAGTAAGACAAAAAGGTTGTATAGACTTTTAAATTTTAATTTCAAGAGTATTTTTTTCATTAATTCAATTATGATAAACAATTACGCTTAAGAACACTTTTCTGAGGTAGATAATTTATCAATTTAATTTGATGGATATAATTGTTATGTGGTGTTGTGGTTTCTAGTTTCAGTTGTTATAATTAAAACTCTTATAATCTATTCATTAAATCACCTATGATGAGCAATGTTTATATAATGTATTTGTGATATGTGAGGTTTAGATTCGAAATTAATCTATTAACAGAGTATTTAAAAAGAGTTGTATTAAGTGTTGAAAATATATTATTTAAGAAATATAAAATAAATAAATGAACCTTAAAAAATAAAGTCAAACATTTCTCAATAGGTTAAACGCCTATACCATCCGGTTATACAATTAAATTCCAACTAATGAGCTATGCAAGTTTATATAAGTAGTTTAATCACACTATAAACTAAAATAAAACGTGATATCCTAAAAAAAATGTGATCCAAAATTATTTTATTTTTCTTGGCTACCAAGAAACTCTAATGTAGTTTTTATTAGAGGAAAATTCCATTGAACTTACTTCATATCTTAGCCATCAATTTTAGGATAATCCAATGATTTAAATTAGTGGATAGATCTAAATCATTATCATGGTAAAAAATAGAAACAAATATAGGAACATTCTAACTAAGATTCATCCCTTAAATATATAAGCAATAATAAAAATTAATTAATTAAACCATATATGATGATAAAATATAGTAACTTAAAATAAAAATGACAAGAAAATGAATAATGTAGTTGATTTACAATTACAACACTATAAAAAGGAATAAAATAATTAATTAAACAATGTAAAAATATATTTAACAATGCAAAAATAAAAACAAAAATGATATAACGACAAAAATGTGTGAGAGTAAATAACGCTGATAATGATGATTGAAGATAAAACTCGAAACCGCAATTAATCTCTGAATTTTCATTCTCATTTTCTCACTCCAAACACGAATCATCATCATCATCTTGTTTTGTAATCTCAGAATCTGATTCTGATTTTCGTTTCTTTCTCTCTGCTTTGGAATTAGGGTTTTTCTGTTTTGCGTTTTTTTCTTCTTCGCATATTATGCCAACACCGAATAAGAAGCAGAAGAAATCGGTCTATTTCTCTGAGTTAGACGCTGCTACGCTTATTCAAAGGTTTATTTCTCTCTTATTATTTTAATTTTGTGTTTTAGTGTTAAAATTATTAATATGATTTGAGTTTTTCTGTGTGTGTGAAGGTATGATGCAACGACGGTGTTAACGTTGCTTCAGGAAATAGCACATTATCCTGGTTCGAAGATTGATTGGAATGATTTGGTGAAGAAAACCGCTACTGGCATTTCTAATGCCAGGGAATATCAGATGATCTGGCGCCACTTGGCCTACTGTGATGCTTTGCCTGAAAACCCCGGCGACGTGGCCGAACCTCTGGTTTGTATCTCATTTTTCTAATCAGGACTATTTTTGTATGAATTAGATTATGAGGTGAATCTGTTTATATTTGGGTATGTTTGCTGGAAAGCGATTTTGTGATAAAAAAAATCGATTGGATTCTGTTAATAAATGGATTTTTAGATGCTATATTATTAAAAAATGCTTAGAGATCAATGTTTTGTTAATGAACATGATTTATGATAAAACATTATATTGTCGTTCGATCCATGTATCTCACCTCACCTAGTGGAGTTAAAAGACTTGGGTTGTTGTATGCTAAACTATGAAAAAAAATGCACTTGAGGGGTATGAGGGGAAGAAAGAGTTGAGAGTGAAAAATTATAGTCCAGCAACTCCCCTTGGTAGATGCTCATTTCAGCTTTTTTATTTATTTATTTTTAACTTTTAAGCTAGATGCCAAACATTCTCCATATGTGTGAAACTGCTTTCCCCCCAAAGAAACAGCTGAAATATGTGAAAAGAAGCTATACCATACATGCTCACATAGTGAGAGCTTTTAAGATAGAATTAAAGTAGTATGCACTGGTAGAGAATTGAAGTAGTTTTACACTGACATCCCCTAAGATTTTGGCATGTTTCCTTTATTTTAACAACTAATGAAGAGAAGTAGGAGAAATGCTGATTTGTCAGAATATTATTGGATGTGGTGTAAAACTATTTTATGGTATTTAAACTCTGTTGAAAAACCAATAATTTCCTAATATTAAACCTAACGACTAACCCGAAATGCACTCCCCTTATGCTCGAATGTTTGATACCTTCTCAGTATAACAGTATTCTTTTCTGCTACTTTTGATTCAGTAGACGGTGATAACTTTGTATAAGATAATGAAATAATTAAATCAAAAATGAAATTTAGAGGTGTAGTTATATGTTAAAGACCATTTTATGCATTTATTTTTGTACTTGTGCTGAATTTATTGTAGTGTCTGTCTTGCTTTACCATCCTTGGTTACAATACTTGCGCATCAAGTAGGGTCGTTGATGGATGTAAAGAGGGTGTGTTTTGCCACAACGTTATGATTGATGCTTAGTGATCATGAGGTCACAGGTTCAAATCCTTCCTAGACCCCACTACGTGGGAACCTCGTGCATTGGGCCCTAATACTTGTGTTGAATTTACTGGTTATTTCATATGACTAGTTTGAAAGGTTGTTTGTTTTTTTGTCAAGCACAAAATGAGTTTGTACTTAATATCCAATTGCTCATGACACTTTAATACTTATGCTAGTAGCCTAAAAATTCTATTAGGTTCTAGATCATGAAGAACAAAGTTCAATAAATGGTAATATGCAAGATCTTTCAATTTTACTTGCTATTGAAGTCTTAAATGCAGTCAAGGTTTATTTAATAATATTAGAAGACATAAGTTCAAGGTGTTGTAACTTGTATGAGCTGAAATACTAATACACATATTATGTTTGATATTTTTTTGGAGGCCAGTATACTTGTGTGAAATGTATTCACCAACAGTGATCAAGCAGTAACTTAACTAGTGAATGTAATTGGATTTGTCAGAAAATATAAAACTTGTCTATTCCCTCTATATTATTTTAGTCAAACCAATATATCTTGTTGCATGTACTGTTATCTTTACTCTCCAATTAATTTGTCACATTCTGTCTTTTCTGTACCATATTTTTGTTATCGACTACAAGTCTTTAGATTCTTGGACTACTACTGTAGTTGTACTATTATAATCGGACTTATTTGGTGTCTTACTTCCAGGATGATGATAGTGACCTAGAATGTGAGATGGAAGCATTACCACCCATAAGTGCTGACTCTGCGTCGGAGGCTGCAGCATGTGTGAAGGTGAATATATTTGTCCTAATTAACTTATCTCAACCCTCAGGGTTCATGCCTCTGCTAGTTACATATTACTTATTTGATTATCGTATGGTTTGGTACTTCAGCTTGTATTAAAATGAAATGACAATGGTATTCCTTACGCATTTTCCAAAATTTGCATTTCTATAGAATGTGTCCCTTATAGAACTACACCTTTTAATTTTAAATTTCTTTCTGATTGTGGGAAGCCTAATAATTATAGTGAAAAAGGAGGACCTTTGCAGATTAATATCTGATTGCAAGGTGGCTTTCCATCAATAGTTATACGACTATTGATGCTATGTACAGGGAATTCTAGGCAATGAAGTTCCGACAAGAGAAAAAATATGTGTAGTGGTGATGAGAACACTGAGGTAGATGAGTGACTGCAGAAGAAAAAGATGAGATTAGTAATGCCTTTGTATCCAATAGATCAAGAAATGAAAGTTGGAGTAGCAAATATAAAGGAGACAATGTTGGAACCTCTCCTAAGTGTATTAATGAATGTCGGTGTCGCACATATAAAGGAAATGATGATAGAAACTCATCTAAGCTGTTTTACTCATATGAAAAGACCAGCAGATGCTCCATTTTGAAAAGTGGATCAAGTGAAAGACAGATAGTGTAATTAGTATGGGTAGAGGAGGACATAAGGAAGTATTAGGAGAATCTATGAGAAAAGACCTTGTTAATAATGTTTATATTGAAAATTTGGTTTCCTATAGTCCATAGAGCTTGGTGATGTTGAGACCCTGTAGATCACCTCATGTAGTGGAATAACAGTTCTCTTTACATTTTCGTTGTTTAAATAGCTGATTTTGATATTTCTCGCTTTTCAGTTTTGACCATTTTGTTTCTGGGAATTGTTTATTCATCAGGTAATGATTGCCTCACGCATGTCAAGTACCCCTAGTAGCTCTACGATCGAGGCTCCATTGACTGTAAATGTTCCAGTTTGCCATTCATCTAGAACTTCTAATGATAGTTCAGAGGCCTCCAATTTGATGCAACGGATGAACATTATTTTCCCAGTTACTGTTCAGAGAACACCACTGCCAACTGTATCCTCAACAGAAGGTATAGAAACAAGGGGATTAGGTGGTGGCAACATGGCTTCGAAAAGAAAAAGGTGGTCAGAGGAAGAGGACAATCAACTACGAGCAGCTGTTCAAAGATGGGGTGAAGGGAATTGGGAAACCATGGCAAAAGGAGACAGTTTTACTATGAAGAGAACTCCTATTCAATTGTCTCAGGTGTTTTTTCGACCGTTCTTTTTTTTGGAATTATGTGACCATTTATACACTGCTATTGCTTCTTTCTTAGTGCATGTGGATGGTCTTACTCACATTGAATAGTATGTATTCTTACACATTATGCTAGTCTTTTTGTGTGGATGTTATGTTTGATTGGAATATCATGGCTGGTGGCACTAAAATATTTACTTTAATCCGTTGTCATCTAGTAAGGTCAGGATGTCTGGTATCACCCAGTATTTCCTGGGTTCAAATCCCAGCAACGGAGTTTTACGTGGCCAAATTTTCTTGTAACTTTTCAGATGGATAACTCTTGTGTGATGGTTTGGGTCATAGTAAAACTAACCTGTGGTTGGGATTCAGGAGATAATCGCCGTGAATACATTTTCTGGTTCTGATTGTTTTATGAATATGTTTTTAAATGTGGTTTAATAAATATTCCATTTATCTTCATTGTTATTTACTTTTGAAGTTACATATTGTCATGGATTATCCAAATATTTGCAGAGGTGGACCCATTTACGGAAGAAAGATGCCAGTACCAATCCAGGTACCAATTCAGTACAAAATCGGCGTTCGACTGCTGAACAGCTGGCAATGAATAACGCAGTATCTTGTGCCCTTGATTTGCCATCAAATACGCTATTCAAAAAGTTTAATGCCCCTGGAGCGACTAATCCTGGTAATTTTCTTTTCCATTTTATATCAATAATATAGTTTAGGAAAGTATTAATGAAATTGCGGAATCCATTTGATTATGGTGGGTATATTAGTGCCTTGTTCTGAAGACCACATGTCATCATTGAACTTTCTTCAACACCTGGTCTTGCTATGAAATGCCCTTGTTTATTGCTGTGTTCTGAAACACTGATTCCGCAAACTAGAAATTAATATGCAATTTTCTTTCTCTTAGGTATGACTATTTTTTACGTAGTTTAATTTATGTCATTTAATATATCTAATTGAGCTGTAATATGAAAGCACCAATGTGGGGAAATAATGGCTGAGCACATTGCCATCACCATCCGGTAGGTGGTCTTTGTGTAATTCATGATAGGAGTTGAATAGCCAAATAGCTTGGATCTTGAGTTAAAATCAGTTTTTATCCTTGTGCTTTTGTGTTGTACAAAGGTAGTGAATTTTAGAGAACACTTTGATAGATGTGCCATGTTCTTTTACTTTTGTACTGCTTAATGTTTTTATGCTCTTGGAAACTTTTTTATAACTTAAATAATTTCTCAATACTATCAGTACTACTTTTGTACAACCTTAGCGGATTTCATAATCTCTCAATTCTATCAGATAATATTACTTTTCCACTATTAGATGTGACCTCCGACTGAACATTACTATTGTATCATATATGTTGAGTTTTATTTAATTGTTATTTGTATATTTTGAATTTTAGATATCTTTAAAAATAAGACAATGGTAATAAATTTCTATTTCTTTTAATTTAATTGATTGGTAGTTAAAATAAATGTATTCCTACTTGGTTGACAAAAGCATAAAATCTAGACAATATTGACACATGAATGTTTTGGAAGATGGGTTATTTATAACTGACTTGAATATTTTGATGGTGTTATACTGAATCCATCTTGAGGGTATGTTTAGCATTTGAATAACTTCTGGTTTAAATGGTTGCAGCTAGTTTTAACAAATCAATTAAAAGCCCTGCACAACCTTCTAATACTGCTGAAGTTCCAATAGTTCGCAGTAACTTAGCTCCAACTCTGAATCCTTCTCAAAAAGTTGTATTGGGATCTTCTGATTTCCCTGCAAAGTCTAAATCAATCCTTGAAAAAACAGTGAAGTGTAATCCAACTCCAGATTCTACAATAAAAGCTAACAGAGTTCCTTCTGGTGCACGTATTGTTTCTTCATCAAATTCCGTGCAGTTTAAGGTTGCTCAAGCTACAAGTAGTTCTTTGGCAAAGTCAACCATTCCTGTTGCTTTGGGTTCCAACCCAAAGTTATCTAATCTTCGCACTGATTCAAGTGTTGCACCTGCATTTGTTCCCTCCAAATCAACTGCTGTTGTCACATGTCCTGCTCCATCCATTAGTACTGTAAAATCTGTATCATCTACATTGAAGAATTCGCCTGTAGCTTTGTCTATATTGTCTGAGTCAGATAAACATGTTGTTTCTGTGGTTAATAAAGTTCCAGTGAAGCAAAAAGTGATTGCCACAGAAGAATTAAAAGTTCCAGTTCCAAGCCCTACAGCAAGTCACAAGGTCCAAGCAGATGAGACTTGTACAGTTAATACTAACAATCATCGCATTCCCGTTCATAGCAACTTGAACGAGGGTAGACAAGATTTGAATCAAGATAAGAGCGTAAATTTGCCTTTACATAAAGGAGGTGAAACTTCTACTGTGAAGAATACAAGTAAGGAAGTTTCAAATGATAAAGCAATCTCACAAAATTCAGGGGTGTGAAGAGCAAGGAAATGTTAAGGTTACTGAGAATCATCAAATAGCTACTGATAGCAACCTAGACAGGGGAGTCAAAGTTTAATGAAGAGTTCAATTTTTTCTGTAAACAGTGAGTACCACTCTACAATTGATGGAAGTTCCAATGAGCAAAACATGAATGTGAAATAGGAAGATGTTCCAAATGTACAAGATTAATGCTACCAAGGACTTGAATTGGCAAACTAGCAAAAATGGGTTGAGGTGGAGTGTTTAGCTTGTGCAAATGAATGATCTTTTTCTGCTGCTCTTAATTCTAACTATAGTAGTGATGGAATTGTGGTTCAACCTAGGAGTTTTGTATAACATGAATGTATTGTAATATTTAGAATCTTCGTTTGCTGGTAAATATATTTGATATCATGCAAATTCTCATCATGATTGTGAAAATGTTTCTCCACAATATGTCCTGTCAAACCAGCTCTCTTATTAAGCCTAAAGTCACTGTCTTGGGCATTTTCCGACCCAACCATGCCAACACTTCATACTAAACCAAGTTCACTTCAAGTTACGTAGGAAAGGTTTTTGTTGACATACCTTACCGAGGAAAGGTTTGGATCAAAATAGTCCTACAAGTTAAAATAAAACTAATATTGGAAGAAAAACATTAAATTCTCAATCAGATTATACTGTGAATCTAGAGTTGCTCAGGTACTTAAAAAGAAGATGAAAGTGTTAGGGCTTTTAGCCTATGTTGAAGCACCATTACCACCTCTTTTTATCTATGCAGTTGTGGATTTGTAAATGAGAACATCGACTGTCTTTGCTTCTTTAACTTAATTCCAAACAAAAAATACCTCAATGGTATTTCTGAGTGTTTCATCACATGGTCATGACTCGGTAGTAATATAGGATTTGAATAGTTTGCATGAGTACTTTTATAGCCTAATTTGACATGTAAGCTTGAATGCATTATTATTGTTTTTAGGAAGTCTTCAAGAACCAAGGATTTGAGTAGTTTGCATTAGGTCATAGTTACATATTAGTCATCATGTGGAGCTCAGAAGATGTCCAGTAGTGCTGATTTAGAAATTGGTCCATTTGATGACACCATTTTCACTGGTTCTAGAGCAATGCCAGATTACCCAAATATTCACACATCTTATAAAGTTAACCCTTCAAATCCTTCAACTATTACAAATGAGAAAGATGTAATGGTTGATGAAAACTCAACATCTGATTTCAAAGTAGGAAGTGACTATTGCAGTGACCCCCACATTAACTGTTAACTCCAAGGATAAATTCAGGTCAACTAGTGAAGCCAAAACCCAGAATATGGGTAGTTATCATTTGGTCCAGAAGACCTCCAAACTGATGCATCCCAAAAAGAAAAGAGCAGGAAATGCAAGATGAAGCAAAATCTACTGTCCTGCAGAAAGCTGAATCACAAGAATTTGTGATCCAAGAGAATGGGAGTGTACCTATTCCTTTTGAGGATAATAAGAATGGTTAGACCCAGATGTTTCCATTTCCTACTTCTCAACAGTGATTAGCTATTGATGTTTTAATGTATGTCATTATAAAATGTAGCAAAAATGATCCAACTCTCATTTTTTAAGTTGGACACTATGCATTGAATTCTCCCTTATTAATTGATCATATGTACATAATTGTGGGATTTGCACCCTAATAATCAAAACCTCTGGATAACAAAGGAAAGCATTCATGGTTTTGGGTTGCTCCCTATTTAGGCATCAAAACTCTTCCAAAACAAACCATTAACATTCAAAACAAAATATTATGTTCTTATGTTCATCATTGGAAAATGCTTGATTGACAATATCAACAATAGGAACGTGGGTGGAAAATAAGGTTAGACCAGTTTAATTAGAATAATGTTTGTTGCACAATATCATATAACAGATCCTCATATTAAGTGAAGGGTAGGTGGTAGAATCATGTACAAAGATTATTAAACAATCAAGATTGCACAGTTATAAAAGTGATATATGTCTTGGTGTATATGTGTGGCATTATTTTAAACATAGTGAGTTGCCACCTCTAGTGTCATGGCTCTGAAGCCATTGAAAGTATGTCTGATACACACAAGACAGGATAGTAAGGGTGATTGTGTGAGTTTGAACCACATCAAACTAATAGTGTTTGGCAGGTGCATGCCACAAAGGTTCTACCAACTAGCTGAACAAAAGGCCTATTTCTAACACCAAGAATTCAAGCATCAGTGATGTAAATTAAAAACTTCTATTACTTGAACATGTACTTTTGAACATCATATTTCACATGCACATCTCAACCATACATCATGAAAACAAATGGGACCACATTTGATGTCCATTTTTGTTGTACCAAAAATATTATTGGTACTTCATAACAACTCATCAGAGTTCTTTTTATTTTATAAATCCCGCGAGTGAGAGTGAACATTGCAGAAGCATACATAAGATGCAAATGGACAGTTTCTCCCATATTCCCTTTTAACGCGGTTAGGGAGGAAAATATTCCGTTACCATTAAAAACTTGCATTCAGACATGAATGATTAGCATATTTAGGCAATGTAAAAAAACATTGTCTCCTCTCTATCTTGTTCATTTTTAGCATGCAACAGGGGAACATAAAATGCAGACAAAAAATTCGAAGTTATCATAAATCCAATTGCAAAGCAATAATCAAGGTCTTGTAAAAAATATTCTAAAATAAAACAAACCTGCATTTATACTACAAACAAGTAATTAAATTAAAGTAAATAACTAAACTGTAACAAACAAAATCCTACAACTTTGCTACAGACTTGTTTGTTCATTGTTCATCATCCATACAAAGCCATTTCCCCATAATAACTCAAACCACTTTCCTCGGCCTCCCTCGCTTCTTCCCGCCAGATCCCACTCCCAAACCAATGCCATTCGAAACACCACTACCACCACTGACCCTCATCACAGGCTCAGCAAAATTCCAACCATTGTTATCATCCACAAGTTCAACCGGTTCATAACGCGGCTGCGACATTACCTGCGGCTCCTGCTGAGCCTGTGGCTGATGCTGTGGCCACGGCTGCGGCTGCAACTGTTGTTGCTGCGGCTGCGACCACGGCTGCTGGTTCCAACTAGGAGCCTCAGCCGAGTTAGCATTCGGGAACGGTAACGCCCCCTTAGTTTCCGAACCCGGAGTCCCAAACACAAATCCCATAGGAAAAAACCCCCAACTACAATAATAAGCCTCCTGGCCCGGCACAAGTGGTGGCATTGACGGAACCGCGACACCGTGAAACGATTTCTCACAATTTTGACACCTCAAACAACAACCCTCATAACCCCTATGATACTCATACATGTAATAACAGTACGGACAAGCAGTCCAAAAATTACTAGTGCTATTGTTACAGTAACCGTAACTGTTACCTCTCCGAACCGGTAACTTATCTTGTTGCTGAACACCTAAATCATGTTGAACCAGAATAGCGATGTTCTGATCATAAAGCGGTTTCTGAACCGGGTCTGATAAAAGAACCCAAGCATCAGAAACAAGCTTAAAAGCGTGTTCAGCGAGAGTGAAAGGGTTCTTATCAGGGTGAAGAAGAAGCGCCAACCTTCGATAATTCTTCTTAATCAGATCCATGTCTTGGCACCTTCGATCTACTTGAAGAATGGAGTACCAATCGAGGTTATTGTTCAGTGGTTTCTCTGCGGCGGTGAGAACATCGGCGATTGCCAGGATCTGATCAGAACCTTCTAGAAGCGGTTCGGTTTCTTGAGCTAGAATTGCGAAGTCTTTTGAACCGGTTAGATCGCGGTTCTGTAATAGCTTTTCCGCTATCCCTAGTAACCGTTCTGCTTCTGCTCTGTTTGGGAACTGCATTTTTTCTTTTTCGCTTATGCTTTTTTTCTTTGGCTTTTTTTTTGTAATTTTCTATATGGGCCTTAAGTTGTTGCTTTTAAGAAACCTCACAGTGTAGTTTGCAGGGCCGAAGTTGAAACTAGAAGATAAGTGAAGATATGAAGGGTTTCAACAATAGTCAAATGGTCTTAAAAGGTAAGAAATGTTTGCTGCTATTTTTTTATTATAAAAATATAACATGTATAATAAATAGTTGTTATGGTTTTAAGTTGTAAATTGTAAATTGTTATAAAAAGATTAAGAGTTATATTTATTAAGAGTGATATAATACATTTAAAATGAATTAGTTTTTTACTTATAAATAAAATATACTCTTAGTTATATATAGGATATTTTTATCGTAATTAAATAATGGACGAAAGATATTATAATATACCTTTAATATTTAGTAAATTATAATAAAACTAAACAACTGTTATTGTTATATTCCTAGGAGAAAATAAATGTAAATTGTTGTATATTATGTTTTATGAGAGGGATAATGGTGGGTAAGTGTAAATAGCTGGCATATTCTATGACCCAACTTTCCTAGTTAAGGTAGTTGGTGCACATAATGATCTTACCTATTGTGGAATGGAATTATTTCATAAGTATGCTTTTATGTTCTCACTATGTAATGCTATATGTGATGTGCTCCTATAGTCCTATTGGATAAGACAAGTAAATTTATGTATGTGTGATATCTTTATTGGGGGAGATTTATTTGGACATTATCCATACACAAAAATGTATTACTTCATATATAGGTTATATGTTATGATTGGTTAAAAAATATTTAATTATTAAAATTTTAAATTAAATATATTTTTAATGGAAAATGATATATTATCCTACAAATTTTTCTAAAGCATAAGAAAAATTACATGTTTCACAAATTGATATTTTATTTATTAATAATTAAATTATAAGTGATATATATCACTTTCTTGTTGTATTAGTATATGAGGATTTAGTAGATGATATATTATTTCCTTAAATTCGGGAGATAACTTATTTCCTTAAGTTCACTCATTGTTTGACATGTGTCTTATTTTTTTCTTTTTATAATATATTTTAAAATGAATACTTATAGAGAAAAGGTAAATAAAACATATGTCAAACCATAAGTGAATTTAAGAAGATAAATTATCTCATAGTATAATGAGAAATTTTATTCTCATTAAAGTAAATAACACATGAAATAACATATTTTTTGGGATAACGAATATGTTTGACACACACAAAAATGTTAAGATAAAATATGTAATTGATAATGTGATAGAACTTTACTAGTTACAAAAATATAACACCCAAACAATTGCTATAGTTACACATGTTAAATTCATATTAAAAAAACACATGCAAATTGTTGTGGTTTTATTTGACAATAATCACAACATAAGTAAATAGTTTGTAAGTATGCAATAGATGGAAAGTCTATGATTCACTTTTCTAGTAATGATGATTGTTACACCTTTTGATCTTTGTAGAAAGTTTTTTAGAAAGCTATGCATTTAATATTTTCACTAGAAAATACACATATATAGTTATATATTGACAATTAAACATAAATATAAGGTAAAAACGAATCTCATTACATGATGTACCTTCCTTAGTTAGTTATGATAGTTGGTGCACCTTATGATTCTTCCTCTTGTAACCAATTTTTTAGAAAGTATATGCTATTTTTATTGGAAAATACTCATAAATAACATGTAAGTATGTAATAATAAGTAAATCATACTATGTATTCCATGGTTATGATGGTCGATGTAACTTATAATTTCACACCGCATAATAATAAGATTTTTTATATAAAGGTATATATATATATATATATATATATTATATTTTGATTAGAAAATACGTATAAATTGTCACATATGAATGTTTTTAGTGGACTATTAATTTTGTGGGGTTTAAATCAAATTTAACACAAATTCATCACACTACCAAATTGATTTTTGAAATGTCTCCCACTAATACACCAACCAACCCTTTAAAGAAGGAATCGAACATAGAAGTGATATTTTAATTGTAGTATTCATACTATTCTTTTGTATTATATTCTACATTTAAATTTCAAGGTGAGAATGATCGAAAATGTGATTGAGTTTTACAAAATGTGGTGTGCCACCAACACTAGTACCACCAACACCCCCATACTCAAAGTCTCTCTCAAATCCCAAATCATTATGGCTTGATGGGGATGGTTCATTTTTAGGTTATGGTGTTTGTTCAAAATTTATTTGGCATGGCATATGTGATGCCCCAAATTTTGATTGAATACATGTTTCACAACTTATGAAGATGAGGATAGAAAATATATTATCTTTCGAATGATACGAAATCGTCATTATATTTTTTGTAGGGAAAACTTAGAGAAAATTATATCTACTTTGGAATGTATTGTTCTTTAAACTAGATTTCTAAGTTTGGAAGTTAATTGCAAGTCGGATAATGTATTAACACATTGTCTATTTGTATTAAAACGATATCTTTCACTAATTATATAGATTAATGCATATTCTAAACTTATTATTATTAAATGACTAAAATTATATTTTTATTTTATTTTTATGTTTATGAGCGTTTATATTGCTCTTACAATTCCTATATGCAATAATAAAGAAATTAAGATTTATATAGTTATCGGTAAGAAATATTTTGATTGATCGGATATGTTTTCATTATTTTAAGAAACAAAATCGTCATATCACAACCGTTCAAAAGACAAATTGATAAGAAGAAGTGAATACTCACAATCATTCTTTCATTCTTAATATGATTAATAATTTTTATATTTTCTAAGATTAACTAAGAAAATGTTTTTATCTATTTGATTTTACGTTCATTATTTATTATTAGAGAAACTATTTATTTTTATTATTATCATCATCATTATTACCTATTAACATATTTTATTTATTATTATTGTGATTGTTAATAATTATTTGTTGTATGTAGATGATTATTATCTATTACTTAATTTGACTTGGGTAAAGAACTAATCTCTTTTGGAGTGTGTCGCAACAAGTGTCGTTTCCAAGAAACGAACCCTTGACCTTTTTGGTCATCATGAGAATCTAGTAGAGTCTTACACCCCTAAACCAACACATTGTTGATAAACACTACTAATATAAATAAGTCTATTTTGCATATAAAAATATATCAATTAAAAATCTTAATTGAAATTGTAAAAAAATGTATATAATAAAGTGGCATCATTGTGTTCGATGTCAAAATTTAATAATTTTAAGTATAGTGTATGCATTTCGGAGAACATTACCATCATTTTATGAAGAATTTATAAGAGATGAGTTTTCTGTTGATTTAGAGTTATCCATGACATAAACATAAGTTTGTTTGCCCTAATCAGTCAAGTTTAGAAACATCTGATGTCAAGATAATTATATCTATTGAGATAAGTTATTTATCCTTAAATCAAGAATAATGGTTGCAAACTTGCAATTGAAGTACTTTTAGATGGATAATTGCAATTTGAATAACACTTCATATGATAAAAATTAATAAAAATATTATCTTAAACTCAGAATCCACTTGTGCATACTATGGTTGTCAAATTTGTGGAGGGAAGGTAAATGCTAATTATGAGTTTATGTTTTTTGGAGAAGTTTGATAGTGAATGATGCATATATGTTTGTAAGGAAACACTTAAATTGTATCACTACAAAGTGATAAAAAGAATTTAGGATAATTGTTGAAAGTCCCACATTGGCAAGCCATTTGCCTCAGTCTAAAAGGTATGGTTTATATACCTATGGCACCACTCTATTTTATGCATCACTCTCTTTTAAGGTAGAATCATTCTCTTTTAAGGTAGAATCATTCTCTTTTAAGGTAGAATCTAAATGGGATTAGAGATGGACCCAATTAATCTATCGCATGTGGTTGTCCATAGCCTGCTCGATAGATATCTATGAAGCGGGGTGTAGTGTCGTAAGTCTTATATTGTTAACCTCAATTTGTGGTATACATTTTATATACCCGTTAGGGAACCTATTATTTATTTTGACATGCATGAATGGAGGCAAGTGTTGGAAATTAAGTCACAAATCGTCTGTCTTAATCTATGGGGTGTTTGCGGTTTATATACCTATTGGTATACTCCAATTAATGGCAATAGATTTTTAGACCATGTCTAACTAATTCAATGCTAATTACTAAGCAAAAATCATGACCAAACTTCTTAAGGAAATGCAATTAATAGTTTTTGTTGTTTAGATGCAAATGGTGAATCACATAATTGAATAACTTGATGATGATTAAGTTATTCAAAATTAAAAGGAGTTGTGATATGAATGCATCATAGTGATCATAGTTTTTGTTGTTGGTCCCAATTAATATGCATTCATATTAATTGTCATAGATTGGGCATTATACCTTTTCCTTTCAACAACTCCCACCAATTTATCTCTTTAAGTAGTTAGTTGATAACAAATTTGTTTTAGAATAATTATGTTATCCATCATTTCTAAACAATCAAAGGCAACAAATAAATAATTTCTCATAAATTTAATAAAAAATATTCAGCTTCTTAAAAACTTTTTCTAAAAACAAATATTTATTTGGTAACCAGGTAATGTTTTTTTGAAGAAGAGAGAGGGTATGTTAGTATATACTTGGAATCAGTAGTAGTGGAGACTGGAGAGCAATGTTTTAAAAACCGTGCCGCACCGGCCGGTTCAACCGGAAAACCGATACGTATGTTATACCGCATATGTAATAGAACCGGTCAAAACCGGTTTAAACCAGTCGGTTTGTACATTAATTTTTTTTTTTTAAATTTCAAATTTTCAATTCTTTTCCAATTCTTCAACTTCAATGATTGATATTTGAGTCATTTATTTGTATTTTGCGTTTGTTAAGTGATAATTTTGGATTAATATATGTTTTGCACTTTAAGCTTTGATTTTATTAAAAACTTAATATTGTTTGTTTGTGTGAATTTGAAGTAAATTATGAATATAAATATCTACTTATTTGAATTTTTTTTATAGGTTTACATATATATATATATATATATAAAAAAAGTATGTCCGGTTTAACCGACATGCGATTTAATTACTGAACCACTGGTTGAACCACTGTGCCACTATACCACTACCCTGACCGGTTTCATAACAGGTACGGTTTTATTAAAATTGCAGGAGAGAGAACACCACTGTTTAGCTTCACTCTCTTATTACAAGGTACTTCTCTCTCTCTCTTGTTCTTGTTTAAAGGACAACACAAGTTCATGAATCTAGACAATGTTTTGATGTAGATTCATTACCTGTACTATAATAACTCATTTTACATGATGTATTCAAGTGGGAGGGGCCATCAATCTCATGAATAATGAATGCCATAAATGTGTTTGTTAAAATGTTTTCTTGATTTCCCAGGTGAAGAAGTGTGAGGAACAAATTGTTTAGGTTTGATTTGAGAACAACATAGTTGTTTTGTTTGTGGGTTTAGTTCACTTGTTAGTGCTGTGAAACCAAATTGGGACCTTTGGGTTACTTTGCTGGTGATTCTACACTATGAAAACTAGGGGTACTCCTTGTAAGAGTGAGAGTGGGAAGAGTAAGGTTAGTGAAGGAAGGGGAGAGCAAATTAAAATTGATTCAATCGCCTTCGGCGATGTCATATGGATCAAGCTTCGTCATGGCTCATGGTGGCCTGCACAGGTTTTTGAATTTTCGTACTTGCCGATTTTATATGATCTTCATCAAAGGCTAGTTTTTCAGCTTAATGTTAACGAGTTCATAATTAATTTCCCTTTGAAATGATTGCCTATGTTGCAGGTTGTTGATGGCAAGAGTGTTAATAAGAGCATGAAACCTAGAAAAAGATCAGTTGGGGAAGTCCTTGTTAGGCTATATGGAAGCTATAAATAGTCAATGCCTTTTCCCGTTTATTTTCTTTTACTTGTCTTCAATTTGCCTGTTAATTTGCAATTACAATGACATGCTTTGTTTCCTTCTGCAGCTCGTACGTAGATCCTATTCAATCTCGAACCGAGTTTGAGACAGTAAGTTGGTATTTGGCTTTCTGTTGCTTTTGAAAATCTAATGGTGTTGGCATGATTTCCACCGTGCTTATAGTAACAATTATTTGAGCTTTCAGATACTCAAGAGTAATAATGGTTCTTATAGAGATATACTTCAGCAGTCTCTTGAAAAGGTAACCATACCTTCTTTATTTGGAGTACTAATAATGTGGTTATACTTATTCATGTTCTTCGGCCTTTTCACCTTTTTATATAGCAAATTGTCTTCAACACTTTGAAATAACCATGTCTACTGTGATTTGTTTTTATGGATATAGGATCTTCCTAGCAATAAATCCTCCAAATCGAAGGGATCATCATCTAAGGGTAAAGGTTAGTCAATTTCCTTGTTATGCTCATGGTTTTGCACTACATAATAGAAATGTCATATCTATGTTGTTTTTGTTTACAAATTACAGGGTAAGAGTTTAGTCATAATGGCAAACCCCTTTTTCTTTTGCTTGCTTCTAACCTTTTAGACTTTCATCATGTTTTGAGTATTTTAACTAGATTACTGAATCGAACAGACCAATTTTACTGATTTACATATTTAGTTGACATTGACATTTGTGGTTCGTCTAGCTAGTGTCTGAAAGATTTGTTTTGTAAGTTTGCTGTCCATTGTGGTGGAGTTCATGCTGAAAGGACACTCTAGGTGTATCTGCTTTTCTTTCAAGTTATTGTTCATCATTTTTGTTATTTCCATCCTTCATTTCCTCTCTCGTTTGTCTTTTGCTTTGTATTGTGTGAATCCTTGCTTCTGGAGCTCGCTTTTAGGAAAAGTTAGTGTACCGCACATTATCTTATCCCAATTCTTTTATATAATGCCCTCAGCTTCCTAGAACATTCATTTTAAAATAAGTTTCTATATTTTGAAAATGCATTCATATTCTTGACATTCAACAAACAGGATTCAAGATATTACTAACTTCACTTCAAAGTGTAAGTGGAACTCTAGATAATCTACTGCCATTAGTTTGGCACATTTAATGGGGGGAAAGCAAATATTCACAATCTTTATGGCTTAAGCAAAACTATGGTTGATGTGTTATGCTTGATCCAATTGATTATGAAAAAACATTGTACGGGTGTTCACCATGTTTGCTGCTATTCTGTATTGGGGATATTTTGTCTTATATTTTCATGGTTTGTTTATATTTTTTGTCTGTTTGCCTATGTTTGGCTTTGTTTGCAATTGTTCAGCTTTGTTTATTTGTTAACAAGCTAAGAACATAGTAGCTTCAGTTTGAGGGGAGTATTAAGAATTTGGTTTTTCTAAAGTGAGGGATCATCTCAACCATTGATGAGAGAATCAAGAGACCGGGTTCTAAAAAAGTCATAGTTTGTCAATTGTTATGCCTATGCATGTATTTAATTTTATCATAATCTCAATTGTTGATTTTCTCATTCATGGTTGAGAGTCTAAAGTGAACTCTGACTTAAGAGGAGCCAAATTTTATCGTAATCACAAGTGATGCACTACGTCTTGTGTTGGTCGGTCGTTGCGCAGCGTTGGTCACAAAACAATCAAATAAAGTGCATAGAATAAATAGAAGAGAAGAAACAAAGAATTTGGTAACGGGGTTCGGCCAATTGTGCCTACGTCCCCAGGAGCGCTGAGCGGCTAACAAGATATTATTAGAGAATAAGGATTACAAACCATATCACACTCATGGGCCCAATTGCCAATGGGATGTTTCTATTAGTTGCTTATATCTGGTGCACATTACAACAAGGGACCTGAGTCCAATATATAACATTGGTTACTCTACTCTATTCCAATACTAGGCGAGGTGTGACTAATCTAATAACATATTTCAAGCATCCCAACATTTTGAACTAAAACTTGAAGGCATTAGTTCTATGGGCTTTTTCTACTTATAAACTCTTTTACTCCTCACCGCATATCCAATGTGAGATTTCACACTTAAATAAACCCAACATTAACATTTATGTTAGATTATATAGTGAACTGTATATTTATGTTCATATTAGAACTATCTGCTAAAGATTTTAGATTACTCATTGTAAATCTAGCCATCAACTCGGGAACATATGTATAACCTAACACTTTCTCTCAAATCATACTTCCGACAGGAACATCAAGCAAGAGAAAATCCTGTCAGAAAGATGATGATCTGGATAATGAAAGTCCTGTAAGTGCATGGAATCTTTTTTATTTTGTGTTGGTTAGTTCTTTTATTGGAAGGTGTATTAGCTTACTATTTATACTTAGGAAACAGCTGCATTAGGGAAGTCGCAGGAGTTGAGCGCGCGAAGGGTAAGAGTGATGGCAAGCCTCGGTCTCATTGCTCCACCTGGGTCACCATTCCACAAAGATGGTCAAAATTCTATTCAAAATTTGTGATTATGGGTATGGTAGAATTATTAGGACGCGTCGAGAAGAGTGTGCTTAAACACATTGTCTTTTAACATAACTTGTTTCTTTTGTCTAATGGCTTGTTCAGAAATGTTTAATCTGTACTTTAGAGGCATCTTATTTAAGCATACACCACTTAATCTTCATTTACTATGACACTCATTCATGCATAAAAATGCATGAGATGGTCTAATGTTAACTTTTGCTATGGAATATGCCAGATGCTGATGGTAAACATCATTTTGTTTAAGTCTTAAGGTAAATGGATTTGATTCTTCAACTATTTTATAAATTAGAGGGTTAGGATTAGGAATAGTGGTAAACAAACTATCCCTTAGAGTAAGACAAAAAGTAGGTGAAAACATGGCTTAATAGGTGAAAGTGTGGTAGAGTGGTGTGGTCATAGGTGAGAATTAGAATGCATGCATCTTCTTTAGGACAACACTTAGACTATCTGCATGGTTTAGTTTTAGTTTTGCCTTAATAGTCCACTATGACATTATTCTACCACATTATGAGAAGCCATAAATAGGGATGACAAAAATATCAGGACCCGTGGGTACCGTCAAAATACCCGTAATGGGTATCCGCAAAAATAACTCATGGGTGAGAATGAGTATACTATTGAGATAAAGATTATATCATGTTATACTACAAGTAACTAGATTTATGTATCTTGAGCCAATCATATAATACGTCAGTGAAATTGAGATATGTAAATCATATGGTTGAAGCGTAGTGGATAAAATGGTAGAGTGTTTCATATGTTGTATGTGATAGAAAGATGTCAATCAAATTTAAGAGAAATGTTTCCATACAACCATAGGATCCCCAATGTTATATGAGATTATATGTTTAGTAATAAAATGTCAACAAGATAATAAATGAATGCATGCATTAGGAAGAAACTTAATGGGCATGTATGAGAATATTGAATAGGATTGTGAATGAATGCATTACTAAGAAAGTTGAGATAATTTATATTTTAGGGAAAAAAAAGTAGACACGAGAATCAAGGTTTGCAAACAAAATAGAGGGAACATATCACACTCTCATTAATCTTGAACCACTTGTTTGGGATATTCTTCAGGAAAACGAATAGGCTTGTGGAGCTTCCCAAATTTACTAGATTGCCACTCAATGTCACAAATATAACAAGCATAATGTTTTTTTGTACTACTAAGAATATCTCACATCCTATGGATAACAGACTAACCCCTTTCGAGAAATTAATATAGTTTGAAGTAACAAAGATTTGTTGACGGGATGATCTATTCAGAAATTTTATATTGTAGGACAAATATAATATACAAGTAAAATATTTATGTAGTGGAAGCAAAAAACAACCATCAAATTTCATTATCAACATATTAACAAGTACTATATTCGATCATTAATTGTCCATAAGTACGTATTTGATAATATATATACTGAACTATGCTCCTCGTGAATGTGTGTTGGCTTTGTCCAAGTGGGGTTCTCCAAGAATAATTATGGGAATTAAATGTTGAAGTTTCTATTGGCTTTTTGTGATTCTCCTTCTTCCTTATTGATGGAAACTAAAAAAATAAGTATAGGGGACATAAATATAGGACCAACTAGATCCAAAACTATTCAGCAACTTGGCTTTTTTCTTCTTTCTATTTCTTAGACAAAAGTACCATCATTTAGATTGAGGCAATGAGGTTAATATATTCTATTAGATATTATAATTTAATCTGATTTGCATGTTGATTCTATTAGATATTATAATTTAATCTGATTGCTTGATGTGCATGTTGATCAACACAGCTAGTAGTCATGCCGAAATAAAAGAGCGATATTGTTAGGGTGAGAGGTTTAAGGAGTGAAGTGATATTGTTAAGGATTCAACTTCTAAATACTAACATACTAACATTTGCCGATAAAAAAAAGTAAAGAAAAAGTAATCTATAAATAGAAATGGGGGCCATGGATGCATGATTTTTGGACCAAAAAGTGTTAGAATGCCCGTGACCGACAGAATTATCCAGTTCTGTATTTATAATCCCACCACAAAAATGATATCACGAGAGCTTAAATCAATCTAATTTGTTATTGTCCACCCAATCCAACCACTGCTTTTCACATCAAATATGCCCCAAACAAAAAGGTACAATAATATTTTTCACAAAGAACAAAGGTCCAATAATTTTAATAATCTACCTGAGATTTTTGTAGTGTGTGCTTCTGAAACAGCTATAATTGTGCTACATTTAGCATCTCTCTACTGAACCTCAAGTTTGTCCACTTTCATGATCAGAGATTTGTCGTGTTGTCTCATTATCATTGGTGCGGAACAGTGTATGAGATAAGATTTAAGACAACAGATCTATTTCTTGGCCTTTCATTCCAATCTCGATTGATCCACTTGCATTATCTTACCATCATACTTTATATATTACTTTTCTGAAATTCTTATATAGCAAAAATTAATAATTTATATATTGCAACCCAAATTCAACCCTTCATGGGACATTGTTCTTGATGCAAGTATAATTGGATATTGTCATTAGCCACATGCAAAGTGTACTTTGAAAGATAAAGTATAAATTATCTCACCAATGATTGTTAAATCAATGGTCAAGATTGTGAAAAGATATATTAATCATGTGAAGATATATTCAATATGCATAATTATGAAGAATGTAACATTTATGTGTTGTGAGCGTAAAAATTTATACACAGTCAATATATTATCCACTATTTATTTGGATTACTTTTTTTAGGAGTCAATAATGATTAAATATGAATGGTGAATTATGCACTACAAAACTCATCATACATTGTCTTAAAGCAAATTAACAAGTATTTCATCCCTGGCTCTTGCGTATAAATTAAAGGCCATGCATGCACTTCTACAAACCCTTCTATCTATATCCCATCAACCATGAACCTTAAGTTCATCTCTGCTTTAATACTTCTCTCTTTACTTTCCCTCACTACTACCACTTCCCTTGACCCTTGTGCCTCTCAATCCCATGACTCAAACCTCAATGTCATTCCCATCTATGGTAAATGTTCGCCCTTCAATCCACCAAAGGCTGACTCATGGGCCAACACCCTCATCAACATGGCATCCAAAGACCCGGCCCGAGTCAAGTACTTGTCCACCCTAGTGGGCCGAAAGACCATCACCTCAACCCCAATCGCTTCGGGCCAGACCTTCAATATTGGTAATTACATCGTCCGAGTCAAAATCGGAACCCCGGGCCAGCTATTCTTCATGGTTTTGGACACTAGCACTGATGAGGCCTTCGTCCCGTGCGTGGGTTGCATGGGCTGCTCCACCACAACCTTTTCACCCAATTCCTCCACTAGCTATGGCCCATTGGATTGCTCTGTCCCACAATGCGGTCAGGTCCGTGGGCTTTCTTGCCCGGCCGGAGGTTCTGGCACATGCTTCTTCAACCAATCTTATGCGGGTTCCTCTTTCTCTGCGGTACTTATCCAAGATTCACTAAGATTAGCCACTGATGTCATTCCCAACTATTCATTCGGATGCATCAACGCCATTTCCGGTGGATCCATTCCAGCACAAGGACTTTTGGGCTTGGGTCGTGGGCCTCTATCGTTGCTCTCGCAATCCGGCACACACTATTCTGGTGTATTCTCCTATTGTCTTCCTAGCTTCAAATCATACTATTTCTCTGGGTCACTCAAACTTGGGCCAGTGGGCCAGCCCAAGAGCATTAGAACAACCCCACTTCTACGTAATCCACACCGCCCTTCACTATACTACGTGAACCTCACGGGTATCAGTGTGGGCCATGTACTCGTACCCGTGCCTAAGCACTATCTCGCATTTGACCCAACCACCGGATCCGGAACCGTGATCGATTCGGGCACGGTAATAACCCGGTTCGTTGAGCCTGTTTACAATGCAGTAAGAGATGAGTTTAGGAAACAGGTTTCAGGCCCATTCTCAAGCCTGGGAGCATTTGATACATGTTTTGTGAAAACTTATGAGACACTTGCACCACCAGTTGCACTGCATTTTGAAGGGTTGGATCTAAAGCTTCCGTCGGAGAATAGCTTGATACATAGCAGTTCAGGGTCGTTGGCTTGTCTTGCAATGGCGGCAGCACCAAATAATGTGAACTCGGTGTTGAACGTGATTGCCAACTTGCAACAACAGAACCTTAGGATTTTGTTTGATACAGTTAATAATAAGGTTGGTATAGCCCGTGAGCTTTGTAACTAGATGCTACTACATTCGGCTAAGTAGTTTTTACTGTGTTTTTTGAATCTGGTTGTGGTAATAAATAAGCCATAGTTTTGGGTATTGTTGTAATGATAGTTGATTAAATTAATCTAAGAGTAAGGGTGTTGTTTATTGTTTAGTGTTAGTAAAGTCTGAAGAATTACTCCAGAGGTCACATTGCACTCATGTTTCTGCATGTATAATGTTTTATGATGCACCTTATTCTATTCTTTATGCATGTATGCCTCTTTTGTTCTTTCTTTTTGAAGAGGCCTCATTTTCAATATTGAATGTTATATAGTCTATGATGGAAATAAAGTGGGAAAAATGCATACCCACATCAATAAAAATGTCTATTATGCTGGTATGCCATACAACTCAGCATTATTGCAGTTACAACTATGATAATGTATTTGCAAAACCATGATGCTGTTTACTAAGCTAGTAACAAAATCAGCAATGTTATATTTCAAACGGTTGGGATCATGTTATGGAGATCCTAGAACTATTAAACTGTGAATTGCACATCCTGCTTTTTGGGGTAAATGGATTGTTTTTGTCTCCTTTGAATATACATCTAGTGCTAACCTTGACAAAGAAGGGTTGTATTTCATAAAACCACACAAAATATTGTTGAAGACATAAGCAATGGCAGACTTGGACAAGAGAAACTCTAACTGGTTGCAATGGCTTCACATATATCATTCTAGAATTTGTTGTGTAACAAAAGATTGGCCTTGTAATCATTGTCCTTTATCAACATTATAAGGTTGATGATGTCCTTCTGATCTTCCTCTTTCCAATTGTTTTGGATATTGATTTGGATTCCATCCTTCTGAGTGGTAGCCTGGCTGACTATCCGATTTCCTCAATTTCTCTGAATTTTGATTTGATGATTTACATTTGCCTGAGTGGGAACTCTCTAATCCTCTGCCCTTTTCTGGGTTTGACACATATTGAGTTTCAGATCCTTTTCCTTTTTCCAGGTTGTGTGCAGAATAATTTGAATCTCGATCGCGGCCTTTATCCGAACTTTGGCGCACCTTCAAAAAGTTCAGCCTGGATGTCAGTTTTGTCAATGCAGAAGGAGTGGAATTTGCTCCCTGTTGTGAAAGCATTTAAATAAATAAGTCTATCTAGTCTAACTAGTCCTGTCAATTTTGCAATGTGTAGTTAGCGCAGTGGAAAACAAAAGATAAATTAGTCATAACTTATGAACTCATGAGGCTAACAAGTACTTAACTACCTTCCATGAACTAGTTTCATTTCTTCATAGAACCTATTGAGCAATGTTATAGAACTATTGAGCAATGTTATGTAAGTGGCAATGATGCAACAAGGATAACAATAACATGGATAAAAAAGCAATTGAGACTATCTTTTTCATGAAAAATGCTAGATAGCTAGAATTAATTTAACAAAATAGGAGCCAGCAAGAGGTGAGGTTGTTGTTATTGATTCACAAATGGATGAGTGCGCTATTCGGTACTAGTTCTAATTATAAAATTTAAAGAAAATGCTAATTCCTATTAAACTCAGTATATGTAACATACCTCACCCTTTGAACCAGATTTCTTGGAACTAGTTGGTGGCTGTTTGTTTGAAAATGGTATTGATTCTGACTTTTTCTCATTATCATTTTCTGCTCCACCAAGATTAGTGTCCTGTAGCAACATTACCAAATATCCATGGTTTACGGGGCGATTAATTACAAAGTATATGATCAATATTCAGCAAGTAAATTTGCTTGTTCCCCCCCTATAAAGACACCTAAGAAGATAAATGAGGAGAATCACACATTCAAGTTACAAGGGAAAATGGGGAAGTTGTTCAGTTGTGTGAAGTTATCTACATTCATTCCTCAACTTAACCAGCCATCAAAGAAGGTGCACTTTTTATCTCTATATTTTTACCAAATTTATTCACCGAAAAGATATGCACTGGTTTCTTATAATAATAGTATACATACAGAAGATACTGAAAGACTTGATTGTTTTTGAAATTATATTGTCATTGCTTTAAAAAGTATTGCACCAATGCTTAACACACTACGATTTATGGTCTCACTGCAATATTGCTCTTAAAGATTGACGGTTGTGCTTGTTGCAAAGACTAAGGAGCAAATCTTTAATGACATGTTAGATTTACCTTACTTATTGACCTGTCAGATTGTGATGTGGCAGCAACTTCAGTATGTGGCTTATTTTTCCGGTCCGTATCTGGCTTACTTTTCCTGTCAAACAGATTCCCCGTGGCGAAAAAATCAGTCAAGTTCAAAAAATACCAAAAAAGCTGCTGCTCTTTCCTGGCAATCTATTTTGAAGTGCCAAAAAGGCCTCCAACAAAGATGTGGGAAGAGATATTGTGAACATAATTTTTTTCATGAAAACTCAAGCAATTAGGAGGCTGAGATTGTAAAATAAAGGAAATCACAAGCTTATAGGTAACGATAAACGTACCATTTTCTTTCATCATTTGATATCTGTTCCGTTTGATTATAGGAATCCAAAGTAGATCCAGAATTCTGTTCAAGTTGTGCATTGAGACGGATCCCGAGTTCTTCAACCTTGTGCTCCAAATCAGTGAGATCTACTTCTACCAAAGCTAATTCTTCAAGGTCTGATTTGGTCTGTACAAAACATAAATTACCAATTAGTTGCATGATCAAAACACATTGACCATCATTTTAATCAATATTGGATAAATCAAACAGGCTTTCCGGAGGAAATTGCATCAAGCATTACCTGAGACTTCTTCTCCTTGTGCAACTGTTCTTGTAGCATAGCCACCTGTGAAAAGAAATTTTAGAAAAAAGAATGTCAATTCATATATTAAAGAGAGGGATATGGGACGTGGAAAAATTCTCTCATATTGAACATACATCTTGCTCAAGAGCCAGACGGCGCTCTTGCAATTCTTTCTTTCTTCTATCAATATGAGATTGCAGCTTTACATTTGCCTCCACCTACAACAGGAAATAGAAGCAGTCAATTGGTTTCAAAGAATTCTAAAACACATAAAAAAGGTTATCGAAAAATGAAATCTAGAACACACCTCCTGTGCAATTTGAGTTTGTAATTCTGTCCTAGTTGCTTCAAGCCTTTCAATTTCATCTCTATTGTCAGAAACATAAATTAGTAGACATTAAAAAAACAGAAGAAAGTGAAGAAACTAAGCCATGCACACCTTAAGGAAATGCTCCACATCAAATAACATTATACGCAGCAACGTCTAATTGAGATTTGTAACCTTTAAAAGTGAAATTTTCCTAGTTCTTAAAACAAAAGTGAATTGAAAGGTAACTGATGGGGGCCAGGGTTGACAATAAATTGTGACTACAAAGTCACACGACTGGTACATGTGTCTTTAGGATTAGTAGTAAGTGGACAAAAGATAGTCTTATAAATGAAATAGTATTTTAATTTAACTATATGATTCATTTCTCCTCATAAACTGAACTAAATTTAAGCGATCAAACAGTACCTTTTTTGTGTGTGTAAACAGACAGTAGCCTTTACTGGCCACCAAATAATGAAACGGTTTTCAACATAAGAGTTTCAAGGATAAAGCAAAGAAATATTTGTATTCATTCCATGTTCTCACAGATAAATTTAACTTATTTGTTTAAAAGACTCTATTTCCATTGAAGAGTTCTGTAATACTAGAGTGACAAATCATAGTGAAGAAACATATTCAACCTGCGTGAGTAGATGCTGTAGCAAATGGATTACCAAACTTGCTCAGTTAGCTAGTTCGAATCCAAATTCTACCTTCTCAATAGATTCAAAAGTGTGCAAGAATGACACGATTTACAAGCTTTGGTCATGTGATTCATGAAATTTTGAAGTTGAGGTTCTCAAAGGTGGGGGTTAGGGTTCATGACTTTTGGAGGTGATGAGTTTGAGCCAACAAATATAAAAGGGCGGCTCAGTGTATGAGGCTTCCATCAAAAATATGATTATAAAATGTTTGATAAAAACTAATCCATTGTATTTAAGAGATGGATCGGATCCATCCATTAAACAAGATGTTCCAATCCAATTCAGCCAATTGATGGATGAATTGGATAGGTTTTATTATGAATGGACTGGATGAACCCATGGTCATGATCAATTTTGCTAGGCATAGATAAGACCATCAATAAGCACAATGCAAATGGCAACAAATAAGATAAAGTAGGAGCCACAAAAATATCACAAGAGACTTGTAAGAGAATTAGACACAGTTGGTTGTTGTCAATTACTTACTCGTCGTCAATAGGAAAATCAATGGATTCCATGGAAAGATTCTTCCTTGCCTGGATATAATACAAAGGAAGAGTTGAAACCTTGAACTAATTAGTATAAAGTCAATTGTAACAATGGGCAACCCAGTTCATGAGGCTCCCACTTGGTGGGGCCAAGCAGTGTATATGTACACAAATTTGCTCTTGCAAGTGGAGAAGTTGTTTCTAGGATTTGAACTTGTGCATGGTCACGAGGGAAACAGCCTTACCATTACGCAAAGACATGCCCTCTAAAATTAAGAAACTAAATGAAAATAAAATTTAATTCAAAATAGAAAGATTTAACCAATTGAGGCAAGTGACAATGACATAATCGGCAAGTTAAAAAGTCACATAATTAATTTTGAACAGATTTACTCACAGAAGTACGCCCCAACATGGTGCGGCGCCGAGGTGTTGGACTTTGAGCACCACCATTGCACATGGTCATAGATTTTTTTATCTGTGAAGGGTTAGTAAAATCTGAGTTATCCATTGTAACATGGTCAGTGGAAACACCTCCAACAATATCAGCAGGCTCATTGGACTGATCTGCACAGGCACTCTTAGTTGGAGTAGTGAGATTTTCACTGCTTTTGATATCTTGATGCTGAGGTTGTGAGCCTTTACGTGACTTTGATGGTTGAATGACTTTAAATTCTTCACTCGCACCCGAGGATTTTGAACTTGGACCAGAACGATCATGGTCCTGTACATAACAAAAAAAAAGTGTCTGAAATAAGAAGTGAGCACTGAAAGAAGAAAAAACAGCAATATTTAAGGCAAGATAATTAATCCACCATGTTCAACTTGATGAGACTACACATTTCTTCTTCTAGGAACTAAGGTTGTTCGTACTATTGTTTTATTTTTATTTTGATGCATCTATATCATGTGTGAAAACTTGTTGACAACCTTGACACTGATAGTCTGATTAAATATTTCCTTGAATGAACATTGACAAAAAGTTACGGCCGACTAGTATTTCCTATGCTTGATCACTTCTTTCCATCCTTGAGCCAATTCGACTTAGGTTTTGTAAATAAGTTGATAAGTTATGAATTTCCATAAAAAAAAATTTCAAGCCAATGAAATGAATGTTCTTAGCTAAAAAATGCTTATAATTGCATCAATTTATCATGAAATAAGTAAATAAGGCTTAACCTTATCATCATTGGCCTGAGATTCTCCAGTGTCGCTATATGATTCGCTAACAAGATCATCTTCTACATCAGACTCGTGTACCGATCCATCTTCTTCATCATCATAGGACAAATCATCATCTGTACCCTCCTCGCTCTCAGATCCACTCTCTTCTGTGTCGGTGTATATATCAGGGGATTCAGAACCCTCCTGCTAAAACACTCATAACTTAGGAACCATGTACACATAAAAGAAAGAAAAAAGATTAAGAATCTGAAGAGACAATGATAAATAACTACAATCAAGCCCTATCCTTTTGGGTGGAGTGAGTCAGCTACTTGGATCAATAATTACCATTAAGCTCTATAAAATATACGGTAGTATAGAGAATTAAAAATTTATGATCAGAAAACGAAGAATGCATTTTAATCAGATAGAGGCGTATAGTCCTCTGCTTAGGAAGTTCAAGCTTTCATGAGTAAAAAAAACTACACTAATTTTGACCCTTTTACAATTGACAAGGGATTTTGGGTTAGAGATCCAATGGGCAAAATATATTCGGAATCAAAACTACAATCTGCTATTCTAAACCGATATAAGGAACATAGCTAGTTCATCAAAAGATGTACCTTATCGCTAGTTTCAACTTGAGAACTACCGATTCAAATACTTGCAAAATTAAAGAGATGCATGCAACATAGATTTATATGCTATAAATGGAAGCCATACAGACAGAAATCTCAAAACATAATTACCCCAAATATGCTGTTATATTCTTCTAATAAAGTTATACAAATTGCTTGAGCATGGTTTGCTGCAGCAGCTGCTTGTAAAAGTTGTATTGAACCATCACCACCGACATCAAAATCATTTTCAATCTCACAATCTCCAGCTAGAAGGGGGCGAAGAAGTAATGGTGCCATGCAAGCTGCTACAGCTGAAGAGCTCATCCTATTTAAAGCTTTGCGGGAAGCAATAACTTGCATCATCAAGAGTATTCTGTTACATTACAAGAAACATGATATAAATAATGTTAAGGTATGGCACAAAAGAAAAATAGGCAACAAAAATATGATTCGTATCATTTAGCCAATTGTGTATCCATGTAGCACAGAATATAGTCATCATCTCATAAGCACATGAAAGAGACATTGGCAACAAGGCTGAAAAGTAAGCCCCATATGAGCTCAT
The DNA here is from genome assembly GCA_009771035.1 of Lupinus albus. Classification (NCBI taxonomy): domain Eukaryota; kingdom Viridiplantae; phylum Streptophyta; class Magnoliopsida; order Fabales; family Fabaceae; genus Lupinus; species Lupinus albus. Next base: position 3,202,933 of record CM020021.1, read on the forward strand.
TTACTGTTGCTGGTTCGTTCATAAACAGAAGGTTCATCAAATATAGATGTTTAAATCTCATTAAGCCTTAATAATCCTCTTTTATTAGTTATTTAGCGAGCATATTAGAAAAATAAACTATTTTGGATCTTTAAAACTTCAATGTGTAACTTCTTAGTAAGTTCATAGTTCACTAGCAGGGTTTTGAAGCATTAGGGACAGCAATCCAACATTTAAAAAAGGTCCATTCACTTGAATTATACTCTTTTTGGTTCAACAGGTTCTTAACCATAATCCATGAATTCAACATAGCCTCTTAATAAGTAGATCCTAAATGTGGGCATATTTCATTTACTAAATTCTAGAAACATCTTTGGCTCAAAGTAACACCTGCAAATCTGTAATGTAGTAGGTTTCTAAACACAAAAGACTGTCCCAAATCAACTAACTTATATTCATTAGTTAAATTAGGAAATTAAATAAAAAGAAAAGGTGTAATCTTAAACCCTTAAGTTCAGCAAATAAGATAACCAAGATAGCAATCAATAATTTATCCCAAAAGGAAAGAAATGGGTAAAAATGAACAAAATTAATCAAATACCTTTGCAATAAGTGGCGATTTGGCTCGGGGAAAGTGTCATTTATTGCCGTACGCATTGCAGAAACCCTACTACCTCGCTCAGTTCCTAATTGTTTAGCCAAGTTTGAACAATGAAAGAAAATTAAACTTCAAGAGCAATTCATACAAGTTGAAAATAATAATAAAAATCAAGAATATATTCTATTATCCATTAATATTTAATAGTTAAAGATAATAACCAGGATGTTTGGAGTTTGGTCAACAAACTATCACACATTGTATTTCCTCATGATGAGGAAGAAAACAAAGATGAAGATAGCTGTAGGTAGTAGGATGGATACAAAAACTGAAATAATACTTACGGACAGCTTCCAACAGTGCCTTGCAACAAGAAGCAGGGACCGGAGAAGATGGCAATAGCCGAAGTACATGCTGAAAAATTATAATAAAACAATCATCATAATGTATAGCCAGCCAAGCTGCATAAACCAATCAGCACTTGAGTTTACCATGAAGATACCTTAACACAATCGCCGATAACATGTGCATCCTCATCTGGAGAAAACTCAACTTTTCCTGCTAACATTTGGACTTAATAAGTAATATTGAATTGCAACCCTAGAAAACTTCCACATTCCTCACCCATAATATTCTGTTCGATATAGGATATCAAATTCTCATGCGAAGATTTAAGGAAATTCCACTTAATCCAATATTAATGCTTTACTAACTTATATATTTGATAAAGAATTTTCTTTGATACATAACAGTACACATGTTTCTCACAGTATTTGTGTGGCAAAACCTGAAATGTTGTGAAACTTCTTAATGGCTATACATATGAGAAGTTGAGAACGTTCTTCAGCACACAATCAAAATAGGAAAAAGGGCAGGCTTTCAAGGTAAGGAAGATGAATTCGACAGAAACATACAATTCAAGTACTAGCCAAGAACAAAACCACAAACCTTGTTCATATTCCCGAACCCGACGTTCAACATCATCAACATCAGCTGCTTGTCTCAAAATCCCTTCTACATTGGATCCTGTTTCATAATACTGATTAGATTCATAGAAAACAAATTGACAATTTATATTACGTGTAAGCAATACCAGAAGGGTCATTAAGAGTAAGTATTGGTTCAAAGAAATTAGTATATCCACAACTTGCTCCCTTTCACACTCCCTCATTTCCTAGGCCTTAAACTTCTTTCCATATTTTTACTGATGAGGTTAGTATTACTCTGAGACTTTTCTTTTCTTCATTAATAAGAAATACAAATGCAATAAATTAGCCAGATGAGGCAAAGCTTTTATACAAAATAAAGAACTAAGGTTTGGGCTAAAAGGCTTCCATCAGCATTGCTCTCCGGATTAAATGCCTTTTATGATGAACCGTGCATTTATTTATAAAATTATCAGATGCATAAGAAAAACCAGTTTAATAGAAGAGTTTAGAGGTGCACTAAATAGCAGTCACATTTCAAAAGTACGCGTACACACACTTGAATGCAATGGCAAAAGCATTTTCCATTGCAAAGAAAAAGAAATAAAAGAAAACATACCATGCTGTTCTAAGAACTGTAGGGCTTTCTCCAAGAACGATGGAGTTCCATCAACGTCCTCCAGGGCAAGTAAAATTGGTCGGCCAATGACTGTAGATTTCATTGGTTCTCTATCCTTCACTATAGAAGAAGTGCACAAAATTGTACAAAGGAAAGCAGACAACTTACAGACTTTTACAGCAATAAGCAGAAGCATCATCTAATAAAAGCTTACATTTAAGGAACTATGCAAACATAACCATGAATTATGGGAAAGGGAAAAAGACAAGGCATAACATACAGCAGAAGCAAGCCAAATGTACAGAAAACACAATCAATCATATGTTACAAGTTTTAGAATTACTGCCACAGTCAAGTGACATTATATAAATGGATATTTAATCTTCAGAAAATCAACTAACTTAAAAATATCTGTTTGACCAAACATTTACATGATGATGATTAAATTATCATGAAGAACTGTATCGAGATCATGGACAACATTCATAGTGTATGCACCACAAAGTGCAAACTATGGGGTCAAATGGCATATTTAAAGCACAAATATAACAAGAGCATACACTGTTCCATAGAATTATCAATTGAATCAGTCTGTTCGTTCCTGAAGATACCATTTTGCTCTGTCGCATTGGCAGCACTGGGTGCTTTTGCCAGAGCATTCTCGAGAGCAGTCTTCCACTCATACAAATCCTCCGTAGTTTCAGCCTACAGCATCAACAAATGAAAAATATTAAAGAATTTCCATATTCTCCATCCTCTCTCTACATTTATCTCAGTACGTGTTGAACCAATGAGTGTAATATCATTAGATGGAGAACATCATCTTGGGAGGGAAAAAGGATAAAGCAACCACAATCAGAACATTGGATAAATAATTTGTCTTGAAATACAATTCAAAAGAACAAAAACACTAATTTTTTAAGGAAAAAATCTGAAAAAAGAAGAAAACTACAGAACCTTAAGTGTGAAAGCTCTTCCATCATGAGCATCAGGAAATTGTACAGTCAAAAGTTTCTTATCTGCTTTGACCACAACACTACAAAATTTGACAATGTAAGTAGTAGGAAGTCATGGAACTTCATAAATCATGTAAAATATTGACATTATGGATACAAACAAAGAATTAATAATGTGTAGTTGTGGAAAACAAGCCAACCTGCCTGAATTGTTGAGGTCAATGCCACCAAGGGTCAAATTCACTTCATTTCCCTTCTGAGGGATAGCACTCTGAAAAGCATAAAATGGAATGATAAAGATAAATCATAACAAGTTCACACAGTATAACAATCAGGTGAATATTTTAGAGTTGCATGTGTGTGTATGAGTGTTGATAAGGTTTCTTTTATTCTGATATTGCTAGACTAATGTTATGGTGAAATAGGGAGTTAAAGAATCTAATCAATCTATTATGTGTAATGTATAATTGTTCATAATCCATCTTCAGATAACAAAAGCTCTTACAGAAAAACTGTTAATTCAAGAATTATAAATGATTAATTAATATTCTGTTTACTGTTTCCAGTTCTTATCAGTATTCTTGTAATCAAATGCAAACGCATGCTAAATGCTTACACAGTAAAGGAAAACCCAGAAGGAAAAAAACAGACACTGAAACAGAATTACTTACTGGATCACTTCTGAAGAAAACAAGTGAAGTTTGTGTTAGAATAAACCACCTTTTCTTCCATGATGTCCATCCGATTCCTACACATCAAGAAATGCATACTATGTTATTGACTTTAATATATAGTAAAAGTGCACGGTGCAGTTAAATTTAGAGGATTAGAAGTAGAGTCGGCAAAGATAGAAGAGTCCAATACTGACAATGTAGCATGTTTATTTACTCAAATACTATTTATCTAATACTGGTTCAGATCTGAACTACATTTTCTAAATATACTTCGAATATCAAGCATTACAAAGTTTAACCTTTTTACTATAAATTACTAACCTTCCCCTGTCTTTTGCATTTACTGTCCATATCTTTTCTTACTACGGAAACCGATGTAAAACTCCCCGCATTATAAAGTGCTATGACTAAATCCAAAATTTTATCAGGCCTTGTATGTTGAGAAAATGTGTAGAATGCATTAAAATTTAAAATGGTGTGGCTGAACTTCCAATTCAAATGGTCGGACATTGAAGTGAACCTTTAATTACCTTACAACAAATTCACTGTTCCCCTTTCTCAAGATATAAGGATGAACAAATGTGTTAATGACATTGATCACAAAACATCCATGAGTTGATGTTTCTATTAGCATGAACTACCGAACTAGGAATGGCATATTGGAGCAAGTTGTAGGCTTGTAGCTTATTTTATAAATTTTATAAGATGTGTTTATCAGCTTTCATAATTGAGGAGAGGATTGTGTAGGAGTAAAATACATGGGAAAGGAGAGTGATTTATTCTGTAAAGGGGAAATAAAACTATCATTCTATCACATTAGTTTTCTCTCTTGGCTTTTTTAACCATTTAGGATTACCATTTGTGCAAGATGTAGAAGGCACTAAATGTGCCTGTACTCATCGCACTACAAATTACACTAACATATAGTTGCTTAGAAGAAAATACATAAACTAGAGTGAGTAAATCATACCTTTGGAAGATATGAAAAGTGGCCCACTCTTGAAAATCTGCAGAGATATGAAATTACAGGAATTTAAAAAATTGAGGTAATAGAATGGCAAGGAGTATTTTCCATTGGAAAAACAACAGAATAATGATATGAAAAGCTGTATGAACTTCAATTCAGCTAAATTTAAAAGTGACTAAAACAATCTCAATTCTCACACGCCTTTCATCATCTGTGTAAGCTCAATTAAGGTATGATCAAACTGTGATAAAATAAAAATCTAGAGAATGATCACCAAAAAAATCGATTTACGATCGTGCAAAAGCTCAACACGTGAAAAATTTGGCCATGGTGATGATGCCATGTCTGCAAAGGACAAGAATTACCGTATTGCCACTGCCAACATGAGAAACCTGATGTTCTGGTGGTCCAGGCTGAGAGTTAGGAGGGGGAAGAGAAGCACCACCATTTCCCTACAAAACAAACACATAACCAAATAACATTCTCCGTAAACTTACATTAGCAACAACCCCTATATATTCACAACTCCATATTCTTAATCAAGTTTCTAAATTGCGGTTGTGAACACTATCAAAACCACAACATTTTGGCGACAATTACAGTCGTGGGCTACAATTTAACACCTTGTTCTTAATTGATTCAGAACTCATCATAGACAAAAATATGTATGCCAAATACTATTATATCCAAGGAATTTATGCATTAAAAATGATTGAAACTGAAATTAAATAAACAAAAAGAGTGTGTTACCTGAGACAAATCTGCAATTGTGTTGGTCATATCTGTGATCCCAAAATCACAGAAGTATATCTTAGATGATTATCCAGCAGAGTTCACAACATGCAATTGACAAATCCCTGCATCCACATTAAATAAAAAATGACAATGCAGCTTCGAAGATCATATACATAATCAGAAAATAAATAAAACAATAAAGGGTGGGAAAGAAAAAGGACAACTTTTTATTTGAATCTACATTGTGCCATATACCTGATGCAGAAATGAATGAAACAAAACAAAGTTTGATGAAAGGGAAAGGTACAAAAAAGGGTAAGAGATAAATGGGAAAGCGTGAAAGTGGAAAAAGACAGTAACTTTGTTTGTCTGAATTGTGATTCTCTCTCATCTCGAAATGGAAAGTGAGAAATGTTTGGGGGAAATAAGGAACGGGTCTTCCTAATCTGCACAAGTTGTACACATCAACCTTAAAAAACGGTCATTTCATAATACTCTAATCCATAGCCATGTTTATGAAGTTACTCTATGTCTCATTTATTGTATTGGGTGGGAAATGATTAATAATTAAATATTCTTTAATCAATTATATGAAGTTACTTTATTTTTGTAATTCTCAATCTTAGGATAGCAAGTCTATAAAGTACACTCTCATGTGGACACTAGGTGATGATTAGATATCATACTTTTAAGTGTGTGTATATGTAGACACCTTATGTTCTTGAGATATGTCATGTAAGGATATGGTATAACCTTATAAGCTTTTTTTAAATTACTTTTGACCACTCATATGGTCTCAACTTATTATTTTCTAAAAAAAAATAGGTAGATGTTTGATTAAAAATGTGTCAATTGTGGGACCTAAATAAGAATAAAATGATGTTTGTCATTGTGAAAAAATAGTAGATGTCGTTCTTATTTTATATGAAGTTATAATAAATTATAAAATAATATGTGAAATCTAAATAAGAATAAAAAATGTTTTCCATTGTGGTTGCTCTTACTACTTAGTAGTATTTTTTTATTATTTTTCAACTAAAATAAACAACTTTAACTTGATTTTATCTTTAATCACAATTAATTATTGATAGAATAGATGTAGTGTTGGAATAGTTTGGATTAAGATATAATGTTAAGTTCTCTTACATGACGTGGCTAGGAAAAATATCTCTCTGCTTTATCCCTCCAATCTAACACACACAATAGCAATTGAAGGTATCATGATGCTAGAAAGTGGTATTAGGTTAGTGGTACTATAAATATGTCATTTTGCAATTATTTAGTGCATAATATATTAGATGTCATGCAATTGCAGTTTATGAATCGTCCATAATCTGTGGCTGGTATTGTTATTTGAATTTAGTGCAGTCCGAATATTCTGAAGATTATTTATTCTATTGTCCCTACCTAATTATTGTCTCTAGCAAATACATGTCCATAAACTAGGAATAGAAACTCCTGTAACATGTCCCTGCCCTTATTCATATGTAAAATGAGTTAAAGTATGATATTTAAACTACAAGTATTTATGTGAGTCTACTAATTGTATAATTTTAACTTCAATTAATGAAACTTCAGCCTACTCATCTATTATATTTCACCAAAGAAAATCCATTGTAGCCAGAATGGTTATTCTTTCACCTAGTGAACTTTAATATTGAAAGATGAAATAGTAGTAATTCTGTAGATATTGGGAAAGCTGAAATCAGGACATTGATAAAAATGAGATACGAGAGAACACTTCTGTTTTTTAGTTTTCAGGTTTTGAGTAATCCTACAGTGAATCCCAAGGAAAAGAAATTTGAGTTGTGACGAACAATGTCGGATCTCGACAAACAGCATTAACGATGGCTAAAAGAAGTATACTTTAGAGCTGGTTACCTTCAGAAAGGAGTCAGCTTCTTATATGCCACCATGACCCTATAGAAGTATAATATACAGCAGCAACTTGATGCAAAGTGCTTCTCTTCTTTAGAGAGTGCATGCATCTACAGGAATCAATCAATCACATTTCAATAATGTTTTGTATGGTTTTAGCTTTCTCTTCTGAACATAAGATTAAACAGTCCTATTGGACCGTCTATGTCGGGGAGCCTCCAACCACCAGGGAATCCCATTGTTACCAGATATGGGAAGAGTGAAAATCCACAAGTGGGACACCAAGTCTTGAACCAAAACCTTAAGGCAATGGTTCCATAAGTCTTTTCCACCTATAAACTTGTTCACTCATCCCCTAATATCCAATATGGGATTTCACACTTGAATATACCAAAGTCATTTGCATTCGCACCACTGTTTTTACTATGGATAGCTGCTAATGATGTTAATAGTATATCCCCTTTGAAGGGTTGAGAAGTTCAGAACTAGCTTCACAAGGTTGGGACGGGAGTGCTAGCTTAAAATTGATACATGGAATTCCCTCTTAAAATTGTTGACAGGATATGGCATATTGCCTTTCATCAATCGCATTGCCTTGGGTGAAGGATTCTAAACTACAATTGTTTCTGAAACCCCGCTACATTCGAGAGGTAAATATCAAGAATTTGTGATCACTAACTCATCAAGCAGCTCAAAAACATAAAGTAACTTTCTGTCTCTGCAAATTAACTCAATCAGAAGTCCCCAAGAATCAGGTCCTGGCTGGAAACCCATCTCAACCAAGCCAAATAGAGCCATCGCAGCATCATCAGCCATTCTAGCCTTGCAAAGAGAAACCAATAATTCATTTGAGGTAGCATAATGGGGTAGAAATCCCCTACCTAGCATTAGTCCTAATAATTTATTTGCCTTGTTCAAGTCACAATTTTGGGTTAAGGAATTTAGCACTATCCTGTAACTGCCTTTGTTCAAATAGACACCCTCATGTGGAAGATTCTCAACCATATCTAGAGCCTCCTCAAATCTACCTTCTCTGCACAGACCTCCAAGTATCACATTAAATGTAACAGTATCAGGCTGGCATTCATTTTCCTTCATTTCTTTAAGCAACTCTATAGCTTCATCAATTTGCCCATTTCTACAAACATAATTGATCAAAGAAGTGTAGCAAACTGTATCAGGCTTCAAACCAGAGCTCCTCATCTCAGCAAAAACTTCTTTAGCATCTTGCAGTTTCCCCACTTTACTTAAACCATTTACGAGGGCAGAGTAATTAATTACATTAGGACGACATCCATTATTTTTCATAAACTCAATCACATTTCTAGCATGATTAGGTTTACCTCCGCGGCAAAATCCATTGATCAAAACATTGTAAGTCATTGGATCAGGAACAATCCTATCCTTTGAGACCATTTCCTCAAAAATTTCAAAAGCTTCTTTGAGCCTTCCGTTTTGACAGAGGCCATTCATCAGGGTTGAGTATGTAATTAAATTAGGGTAGGAAAACTTTGAGTTCCTCATTTCTTCTACAACTTCAAAGGCAGAGTCAAGGTCTCCATTTTTGCAGTGGTACTTCACTAAAATATTGAATACGCAGACGTTTGGCTTATGCGTTAGACTCCTTTTGGCATGCAAGAGCAACTGTCGTGCCAAATCAACCTGGTTAGAATCAACCAGGAGATTGAGACAAGTGCTAATGGCTTTCGGAGATGGCTTTTCACGAACTACTGGCTGAATGTTGAAGAATGTTTGAAGCACTTTTTCATACATAGAGGATTTTGAAAAATGCTTCATGAGGTTAATAAATATACCCTCATGAAACTTGCAAGCTTCATAAGTCATTTGATGCAACACTCGATCAACGGCTTGGAACTTCTTTGACTGAGCAAGCTTTTCGAGAATTGTTGCATATGTAGCATTATTGTGATTGAAACCCTTTTGTTCAGATACCATGTTAAATATTTTCAACGCATGTTGTGGATCTTTCTCTCGTTTGATCAAGTTAATAGCAGTCTCATGAGAGAGATAATTGCGCTTCTTCCAAGTTTCCATAGGTGGTTCAGGTGGAGGATCTGGTTTTGGTTCTGCAGCTTTTTTTAACTGAAGGGGAGATATCCACGGCAATGAAGACAACGACCGAGACAAAGAGGCATAGTTGTGCCTGCTAAAGCAAGTTACTGAAACTTTCATGAAATCGAGGTATTGTATACAGATTCCTGTCATTTCAAAGTAACATAACAATTAGTGACTATCTCAGAGCAATTGATTGGAACAAACACAGATGAAAAATTAACCAAGGTAACCATCAACTTAAACATATGAAGTAATAAGAATTTTAAATGCTAACAGTAATATATAAAAATGAAAACAAAAATACAAGCAAAGGGTATAAATTAAATAGGAAAATGAGAGAATGTTGCAAATAAGGACACACAGAAACAAATCATGAACTACAATGTAAAATCTATGTATATTCTATGATAAACATGCAATATGAGATATTAATCTATGAGAAACATGAACTATAAGAAAAGAAGTAAAATAGAGAAGAAACAGAACTACACAAAATACCTAAAAATTATTCCTATGCAGTATTTATAACAACAAAAAGGAAAAGGATTGAAACAAGTTTATTGAATTAAATTACCAGAGTTTATGAAGTGGCTATGATTGACTGCAAATATCATAAGATATTTATTATTAATATTATTATAAGAATTGAGAACAGTGATAGAAATATGAAGTTCCTTCTCAACTATGCACCCACGAAGTTGAAAACAAAGGTTCATTCTACAATACGCACCGTTTCAAGTGGGCCTAATGCCTTGCTCTTTTCAACCTGGCCCAACAAGAGTATGACTCATCTCCATTAATGGAGAGTCAATTAACTTTTTTATGTGTCATTCTAAGGGTAAAAATATAATATTTTTTTAAATAAAAGGATATAAATGTCAATGCATGTTGTCTTTTCTTTGTTTTTTCACATTACTTATCTTTCTATTAATGGAGAAGAGTCTCACTCGCCACCAAAGGAATTACAAGTCTTCCTCAATATCATTATGAAACTGAAGTAAAAACATATACAAGAAGTTATATTTGGAGACAAATTTATTTATCTTTTTTATGCTATTATTTATGATTAAATTATAGAATTTAATTTTTAATATGTTTTCAATATTTTATTAATTAATTATATATATATATAAAAAAGGTAAAGGTAAGTGTTTCTATGAGATATCACTTAGGAGATGACAAGTGGCATCAATAGGGAAGGTGACCAGGACAAGTTGGACAGCAACATGTGTTATGATACATGAGAGATATCTATATAGAGACAATCAATAAAGTCTTGATAACATATTAAAAATTTAATTTTAATTAAAATTTATTTTCAAATGAATATCACTAATATATATATATATATATATATATTTGTCTTTAAATATGACATATTGGATAAGTCTTCACATGAGTTTGGTGGGCTCTAATTTCAACTAATCCTCCATTTGCTACTAATAGTGATGAAACTCCTATCTGTCCAACTCATGGATGGTCACAAATACAGCTCAATCCTACACATGATATACCTTTATTTATTTATTCACATTTTATTATATACTCCAAAAATATTCTACACCTCAACCAACTTATGATTTATTATAAAAAGTTTAATTATTCTCAACCTTAAAAAACAATTCAAATAAATCTCTTAACTTTTTTTAAAAATCAAATAGATTTATCTTTCTTTTTTGAAATTCTTATAAAAAATATTTATAAATGACCCAAATTTAAATAAATAAAAGACGAAAATTATTTATAGTTCCCTCAAAAAAGATCATTATAAAAGGTTAATTATTATATAGGTTCAAAAATAGTTCACATAAATCTCTAAACTTTTAAAATTCAAATAAATTTTATCTTTATTATTATATTCTTACCCTATATATGTGATTCATATTGCATGATATTAAATCTTCAATTTTTATATATTAGAGAATTAGAGTATATTTTTTGTATTTGTTATACTTATATTATAGTTTTGCTTGCCAATATTATAATGTTAGTGATTAATGAGTTGGTGGAGATTATCTATCATTATATTATTTTTATATAGAAATTAAATAATGTGGATTCCTTAAAAGTCAAAACATGAAAATGGTAAATTAGACATTATTTTGTGTTTATATATAACTAGAGTGTTGGCATGCACTCACGTGTCTGTCAACTCGTTTTTCTATTGAGTGAATTATAATTGATTTGTATATTTTTATTACATTTTTCATAACTATAACAAAATAAACAAAACATGATTTGCAATTTTGCATATTGTCTTGATCTATATGGAAAACTGTCATGTTCAAATGGAAAACTGTAAAACTTACATAAACAAACATGTAACATAAAATGAGGAAATATGTTATATGATTTTTTTGGGTAGAAAATATAGATTAGTAAGAGCAAAATAGGAAAACACATAAAATGAGTGGCTATTTTGTATTTTCCTTTATATATTATATATTAGTATAAATATAAATAAACAAATCTCTATACAATTTTTAGTTATAATGATATATAATTGTTTTTAATTGAAAAAACTATTTAAATTTCCTAATAAAGCATACATTAGTATAACCCTAATAAACCCCACCAAACATAAAAACACACACACTCTCTCTCCTCTGTTTCTCTCATAGTGTGTGACAATCCCAATCCCCAAATCACAAAAATCAAAAAATGGTTTCTTCAATCTCAGAAAACCTAACCAATGACCAATACGTTTACCTCGCAAAACTCGCCGAACAAGCCGAACGCTACGAAGAGATGGTTCACTTCATGCAGAAGCTCGTTACCTCTTCCACCTCCGAACTCACCGTTGAAGAACGCAACCTTCTCTCCGTCGCTTACAAGAACGTTATCGGTTCTCTCCGTGCTGCATGGCGCATCGTTTCTTCCATTGAAATGAAGGAAGAGGGTCGCAAGAACGATGAACATGTTGTTCTTGTTAAGGATTATAGATCTAAGGTTGAAAATGAGCTTTCTAATGTTTGTGCTAGTATTCTTAATCTTCTTGATGTTAATCTTATCCCTTCTGCGACTTTGAGTGAGTCAAAGGTGTTTTATTTGAAGATGAAGGGTGATTATCATCGTTACTTAGCTGAGTTTAAGATTGGTGATGAGAAAAAATCTGCTGCTGAAGATACCATGTTGTCTTATAAGGCTGCCCAGGTTTTCTTTTTCTCATAATTGCTTTAAATTTTCAATTTTTACTTGTTTAGATTGGGATTTAAGTTCTGTTTCTCTAACCTTGAAAAAAATTGATTTTATTTAAAAAAAGTGATTTTTTAAAAAAGTGATTTACTTTTCATAGATGTATGTCTACAGAAGTTATATGGATTTGATTAAAGTAAAATATATATAAAAAAAAAATCAAATTTTTACTTGAGAAGGGCTGCTTCTCAAAATAATCAGAAATCTAGTTGTTTTGATACGATGCTTATTAAAAAAAATGTTACCTGAATATAAGTCATGTCCTGTAAAAAAATAATTTTGTTAAGAAATTAGTACAAACTTTTGAAGTTCTGATTTTGGGTTGTTTTTTAATTTTTTTTCATAGGACATTGCTCAAGCTGATCTTCCACCCACACATCCAATTAGATTGGGTCTAGCTCTGAACTTCTCTGTGTTCTACTACGAAATTCTGAACCAGTCTGATAAGGCATGTGGGATGGCTAAACAGGTATGCATGGTTCATGATTTTCAATTTGAGAGATAATCTGAGTTGTGTTATTTGATTTAAACTATAGAAGTTTGTCAAGTTTTGTTCTGCTATTGTTGTATCGGTAGCCCGCAACAATGGCACGAAATAATCCTTACTCTCTGAGTCACGACCAGGTCATAAATTTCCAACAGCTATAATCTGTCCAGAATTGCATGATTTATTGATATAGGAATTTAAAATCTGATTTATTGTAATGGCATGATTTGTACTTGCACCGAGACTGATTTATTGGAATCTTATAAAAGTAAGAGGCAGTGGTTCTGTTTGAGTTGGGTATATGGTCCTTTACCTCATGAGAAGATTGGTGAAAACTAGGAATTTTGTTAATCTCTCTAGTTTGGTTTGCTTTAGGAATCTGTTTTCTCCATATATGCTATATGGTGAAGTTACTGAGGATCTAGTTTAACATAACTTTTATTCCATGCGGACCACAAACAGAAAAAATGGTTAACATGGATAATAGTTCTTACTTACAATAACTTAGAAATCTGACTTTCGCATTCGGGTTGTTTGTAGTTTCACAGGTGAGGTTAAGGTTATTGTGAGCGAAATTATAGTTTCTCAAAGTGATTGTGTTCAGTGTGAATTATGGTACTACATTGAATGAATTTGTACTAGTACCGAGTCTTTTTAACTTGAAGCTTGGTAATTTTTTCACTTCAATTGAACTATAGACAAAAGGGGAAGTTGCATACAAAAGCAAGTTAACAAAAATGCTTTCGCTTTGTTTCATCAGAACTATTTTTTAGAAATAAATTGTTACTATTTATTTACAATGATGTTATTATGCTTTCCCTGTAGCAAAGTCCTGATACTTTAACTCAAAATTGAAGATTCCCCCCATATAGTAAACCAGTCATGTCTTGCTGCAACCCTCATATAAGACACATGATTCCGTGTTTTGTTGTATTCTGTTCATGTTTGGCTTCTATTTACCGATTACTGCTGCAGGATCACAGCCTTATTGATCCTATAAATCTACTGAATCTTATTGTTTCCAATTTTTTAAGGCTTTTGAGGAAGCAATTGCTGAGCTGGACACCCTGGGAGAAGAATCCTACAAAGACAGCACTCTTATAATGCAACTTTTGAGAGACAACCTCACTCTTTGGACTTCTGATGTTCAGGTAAATGTTGCTATAACAGAACCCCACACCCATTATAAAATATCCTCATCTTCTGTAATAAAACATTTTGATAAATCTCTATTTCCTAAACCTGAGTTATGCTATATTTGATTCCCTGCAGGACCAACTAGATGAGCCTTGATATTGATTTGAGGGGTCATATTCTTCCTCTGAAGGAGGTGGGCTTTGAATGTCATTTCTTTGTGCTGATTAAGAATTGCCCTAGTTTATATAAGATTATTGACAATCTGTGATTATAATGTTTTGTGAACAGAAGACACAACCAAGTTTTTTTATTGTGTTATGTGATTTGGAATGGATTTTGTATAATGGGAGATCCAATTAAATATACTTGTTGCATTATTATCCTCACATGGAAGTAACATCATTCATATCAATTGTGATGATAGTGCATGATGCTGACATATATATATATAACGTTTTGCACTATAAATATCTAATTTGTTTGTTGCATATCAAACAACATAATTTCTTAAAGTATCCAAAAAAAAGACTAGATTTTTAGGACTAGATTTCAATACAATTTGGCGCAATGTTCAATGTATCAATAGTTTTTTGTTCCAACTAGTTGAAGATATTTTCCTTCTCAATATGTCAGAAGATCTATGTTGATGTGATTATATGCTATATACTTACATGAGTTAATAAAGAAGCAATTCTACACATCCTGATGCTGTTCTTTACTCCTCTAGTGATAGCAGTAATTGATCTCTAGAAACTTTGGAAGAGGGTCATAACTTTTGATTGCTCTCAATCTGAAAGGGAGTTCGATTCTGCATGAACATTTTCTGGCAAAAGAATTCATCAAATGTTTCTTATGCTTATTAGATTGAAATAAAAGTGATGGTGATTAATTTGGATGGTGATTGAAATAAAAGTTCATAAACTTAGTAAGGTACTGTTGGAACTTGTGTAGTTTGATGCCATTAGTGTGGACCTTAGGATGTGAAATTGAAAAACTCACAAGTCCCACATTATAAGTTTTTGTAAAAAACCTCACAAGTCCCACATTGAAAGATTTTGAAAAAATCTCACAAGTCCCACATTGGAGGATGCAAGAGTAGTGACAAAATCTCATTCTATAAATAGAGGTCCCCTCCTTCATTTTTTTTTTTTTTTTGCACCTGAAGCTTGTACGCTTATACAAGCTTCTTTCTTTCTCCCTCCATAAATTCTGCCGACGCAATTCCGGCCTCCTTTCTCTCCCTTTCTTTCCGTGGCACTAGAGTTGGAACATGAATCCAATATTATGGGAAATTCCAATACTGACAATGGTAGTCAGTTGTTGGAATAGAATTGGCATGAGAAGCCAATATTGTGGGTATTTGGAATTGGCACTGGAAGCCATATTTTTTGGTGTATTCGAGAACGATTCTTACAGTGCAGTAAGAAATCGTATAACAGAGAGCTGGGCTGTTTTATCCTGGGGACGGCGTGGTTGATAGTCTGCTTGCACCTTGAGGCAGTACCACGAAACGTCTTAAAGAGAGCGACCTGGTCGTGACTCAGCCAGTAAAGATTATCTCGTGTCATTGTTGCGGGCTACCGATACAACAATTTTAAGACGTTTCTACTGCAATGGCACTCGTAGATAATATTACTGGTCCGAACAGCTTCGACCTAAGCAAACCATTCAGGTTTGACGGGACTAACTTCAAACGCTGGCAAACCAAGATGAAATTTTTCCTAACGGTTAAAAAGGTTGCCCACGTTTTGAAGGAAGATATTCCAGTAGTCCCTGAAGAAGCTGAGAAAGAGGAAAGGGAAAAACTAGCTATGGATATTGCTTTGTGGAATGATAATGACTACTTATGTAAGCATTTCATTCTTGGTGGGTTGTCTGATGATCTATATGATTATTACATCCCATATAAATCTGCCAAATTAGTTTGGCAGGCACTCAAAAAGAAATATGATACTGAGGAAGCTGGGACTAAGAAATATGCTGTTAGCCGCTACCTCAAGTATCAGATGACTGATGATAAATCAGTAGAATCTCAGTCCCACGAGATTCAGAAAATTGCTCATGAGATCATCACTGAGGGTATGCCCTTAGATGAGCAATTTCAGGTAGCTGTCATTATTGACAAACTGCCACCTAGCTGGAAGGACTTTAAAAACGTCCTAAGACATAAGACCAAAGAATTTTCTTTGGAATCTCTGATCACTCGTCTTCGCATTGAGGAAGAGGCTCGTAAGCAAGATCAGAATGAAGAAGTGTTGGCTTTATCAAGCCATAGCACTAGAAAGAAATTCTCAGGTGCAGTTCTGAAGCCTTCGGGCAGCAACTTTAAGAATCAGAACCGCAATGGGAATAAGGCTAAGATCACCGGCCGCAACAAGAATTGGAACTCTAAAAAGGTCCAATATGTTAAACCACCCGCTAAGAATGACTCTGGCAACCTATTTATCTGCTTCAAGTGTGGGAAGCCAGGTCATATGGCACGAAAGTGCAGGAACCAACCAGTGGATCATACTCCACAAGCTAACATGGTTGAGGATCCACTTGTGGCAGTGTTAACTGAAGTCACAATGATTGGAGGAAGTGATGGGTGGTGGGTAGATACTGGTGCATCCCGCCATGTCTGCTATGATCGTGCTATGTTCAAAACATACACGAATGCTGATAACAAGAAAGTGCTGTTGGGAGACTCTCACACCACTACTGTTGCTGGAACTGGTGATGTGGAGCTGAGGTTTACATCTGGGAGAACTCTGATACTCAAAGATGTGATGCATACTCCAGAGATGAGGAAGAATCTAGTATCAGGTTTTCTTCTTAATAAGGCTGATTTTACCCAGACAATAGGAGCAGACTTGTACACTCTTACTAAGAATGGGGTATTTGTAGGGAAGGGGTACGCCACTGATGGCATGTTTAAGTTAAATGTTGAAGTTTCAATTAATAAAATTTCTGATTCTATTTACATGCTGTGTGATTTTTCTATTTGGCATTCTAGACTTTGTCATATCAATAAACGTGCT
Organism: Lupinus albus; assembly: GCA_009771035.1. Taxonomy (NCBI): domain Eukaryota; kingdom Viridiplantae; phylum Streptophyta; class Magnoliopsida; order Fabales; family Fabaceae; genus Lupinus; species Lupinus albus. The sequence continues at coordinate 3,220,180 of CM020021.1, forward strand.
ATTACAAATTTGAGTAATTTAGGATTAATTCCCAAGTTATCTAAAAATGATTTTGAAAATTGTGAATCATGCAGTCAAGCTAAAATAACAAAAAAATCACATAAATCAGTAGTGCGAGAATCTGAACCCTTAGATTTGATACACTCTGATATATGTGAATTAGATGGAACGTTAACCAGAAATGGTAAACGATATTTTATAACTTTTATAGATGACTGCTCTGATTTCACTTATATTTATCTTATGAAAAATAAAAGTGATGCACTTGATATGTTTAAAGTCTATGTAACTGAAATTGAAAATCAATTCAATAAGAAAATAAAGAAACTCAGGAGCGATAGAGGCACTGAGTATGATTCTAGCATGTTTAATGATTTTTATAAATTAAAAGGCATTATTCATGAAACAACTGCACCATATTCACTTGAAATGAATGGTAAAGCTGAAAGAAAAAATAGAACATTAACTGAATTAGTAGTAGCTATCATGTTAAGTTCTGGTGCAGCACCCTCTTGGTGGGGTGAAATTTTATTAACTGTGTGTTATGTGCTAAATAGAGTCCCCAAGACTAAGAACAAAATATCCCCATATGAACTCTTTAAGAATAGACAACCTAATTTGTCTTATTTCGGAACTTGGGGTTGTCTGGCTTATGTCCGGATACCAGACCCCAAGAGAGTTAAACTCGCTAGTAGAGCCTATGAATATGTATTCATTGGGTATGCTATAAACAGCAAAGCGTACAGGTTTTATGACCTTAACGCTAAAGTAATCATTGAGTCTAATGATGCTGACTTTGATGAAAAGAAATTCCCTTTTAAATTGAGGAATAGTGGGGGCACATCATCTAGTCACACACCTGTGATTAGAGATAGTGATGATGGGTTAGAAGTAGAACCTAGAAGAAGTAAGAGAACAAGAACTGCTAGAGAGTATGGACCTGATTATATGGTCTATACATTGGAAGATGATCCATCAACTATCCAAGAAGCTTTGACTTCCTTGGATGCTGATTTATGGCAAGAAGCCATAAATGATGAGATGGATTCTCTAGAGTCTAACAAGACTTGGCATTTGACTGACTTGCCACCTAGTTGCAAACCGATTTGTTGTAAGTGGGTTTTGAAAAAGAAACTGAAACCTGATGGCACAGTGGATAAAAACAAGGCTCGCCTTGTAGCCAAAGGTTTCAGACAAAAAGAGAATGTAGATTTCTTCGATACATTTTCACCTGTTACTAGAACAACATCCATTAGAGTACTAATATCGCTCGCTGCGATACATGATTTAGTAGTACATCAAATGGATGTTAAAACCGCTTTTTTAAACGGTGATTTGGAAGAAGAAATCTACATGGAACAACCTGAAGGTTTTGTAATCCATGGGCAAGAAAATAAAGTCTGCAAGTTAGACAAGTCATTGTATGGTCTTAAACAAGCACCTAAACAGTGGCATGAAAAGTTTGATAACTTAATCATATCGAATGGGTTTAAGGTGAATGAAAGTGATAAATGCATTTATTACAAATCAGAAAATGACATTTACACTATCATATGTCTCTATGTAGACGACCTACTCATATTTGGTTCCAACATTCATGTTGTGAATAATGTGAAATCAATGTTGTGTAACAACTTTGATATGAAAGACCTTGGAGAGGCAAATGTAATCCTTGGTATAAAGATTACTAGGTCAAAGGAAGGAATTTCTCTGGATCAATCACATTATGTAGAAAAGATCCTAAAGAAATATAAATACTTTGACTGTAAACCTGCTAGCACACCATATGACCCAAGTGTAAAACTTTTTAAGAACACTGGTGAAGGTGTAAGACAAACAGAATATGCTAGCATCATTGGCAGCCTTCGGTATGCCACTGATTGCACTAGACCCGACATTGCCTATGTTGTTGGACTATTGTGCAGATTTACCAGTAGACCTAGTATGGAGCATTGGCATGCTATTGAAAGGGTAATGAGATACCTTAAGAAAACTATAAACCTTGGTTTACATTACAAAAGGTTTCCAGCTGTCCTAGAAGGATACAGCGATGCTGATTGGAACACTCTTTCAGATGATTCCAAAGCAACCAGTGGCTATATATTTAGCATAGCTGGTGGAGCTGTTTCTTGGAAGTCAAAGAAACAGACTATTTTGGCTCAATCCACTATGGAAGCTGAGATGATAGCACTAGCAACAGGTAATGAAGAAGCAAGTTGGCTTAGAAGCTTGCTAGCTGAGATTCCCCTATGGGAAAGACCGATACCAGCTGTGTTGATCCATTGTGATAGTACCGCGGCTATTGCAAAGATTGAGAACCGTTTTTATAACGGTAAGAAACGACAAATACGTCGTAAGCACAACACCATTAGAGTTTCTCTCTACAGGAGCTGTGAGAGTGAATCACGTACGCACTGAGAATAACTTAGCAGATCCTTTGACGAAAGGACTAGCTAGAGAGAAAGTCCATAATACCTCTAAGCTTATGGGACTATTGCCTTTAGAACGAAGATCACTCACGATGGTAACCCGACCTAACTGACTGGAGACCCCAAGAAATAGGTTCAATGGGTAATAACAAGTTGTGAAGTGATATGAGAATGGACATGCTATGAAATTTTGAGAAGCATGAATCCTGCAGTATATGTAAGGATGAGTTAAACTCTTAATGAGATCTATACTCCAATTGGAGTGGAGTACCTAGACTACAGGAGTACTCTTGATAGACTCACCTATGTGAATGTGAAAGTGGGGGCCGCTTTCTATGAAATTTAAGAGGCATAAATTTCTAGAGCGTTCACTAAACTGGGATAGACGTGCATGGCCTTTAACGCACGGGCTTTATTGAATACACCTGTGAAAAGGTTGTGTGTGGTTTGATGCCGGAGATAGAGTTCAAGACTACGAGTCACTCTAGTAAAATCTGGATCTTACGCACTATGCAAAGGTTCAAGTCGAACGACACCTTTGTTTATGCACAATCTTAATGAGACCACAGAAATTCCCGGAAATCGTTTTTTAATTTCAAGTGGGGGATTGTTGGAACTTGTGTAGTTTGATGCCATTAGTGTGGACCTTAGGATGTGAAATTGAAAAACTCACAAGTCCCACATTATAAGTTTTTGTAAAAAACCTCACAAGTCCCACATTGAAAGATTTTGAAAAAATCTCACAAGTCCCACATTGGAGGATGCAAGAGTAGTGACAAAATCTCATTCTATAAATAGAGGTCCCCTCCTTCATTTTTTTTTTTTTTGCACCTGAAGCTTGTACGCTTATACAAGCTTCTTTCTTTCTCCCTCCATAAATTCTGCCGACGCAATTCCGGCCTCCTTTCTCTCCCTTTCTTTCCGTGGCACTAGAGTTGGAACATGAATCCAATATTGTGGGAAATTCGAAATAATTTCCCATAATATTGTGGTTGATAGTCTGCTTGCACCTTGAGGCAGTACCACGAAACGTCTTAAAGAGAGCGACCTGGTCGTGACTCAGCCAGTAAAGATTATCTCGTGTCATTGTTGCGGGCTACCGATACAACAGGTACTTATTTTACAAACTTAGTTACTTATTACTTATATTCATGCAAATACAAATTGAAGACGATATTAAAAAGGTTAATATGTTAGTATTTTGTAGTGGAAACCTTAACCAGATTAATGGTATTTGTTTATCTAGACAATGAAAAGTTGTTCTGAATAAAGTTGTTCTAAATTATTTTGTTGAAGTTCTTTTTTCCAAGGACTAGTAATGAAAGAGTAAGACTCCTCTACATTAATGGAGACAAGTACCCAAAAAAATCAAAGAAAGTGGAAGATGCAATATCACTTTTGCCTTTTTTATTTAAAAGATGATTACATCTTTACCTTTATAATACACATAAAAAACTTAATTGTGTCACCATTAATGGAGAGGAGTCCTACTCATAATGAAGACATGTTATAATTTGGCCGGTTAGGATGAGACGAACGCTTGACCAATGAGCATAGTACACGCGTCCAGACCTAATATTTAATTTTGTTTAACCATTATCATTTCTAATATTATTAAAAAAGTAAGTTGATGTTAAAAAGTAGTTTTCTAATATTTTGAAAAGTGTTAGATTTAAAATTTCAATAATAGTGTTTTTTTATATTTCTTAAATAATTTTTTATGACCCTTATTAATATAACTCTTTTAAGTTTTGCTTAATTTTTTATGACACTTATTAATATAACTCTTTATAATTATATATATATAATTCGGGTTCAATGCGAATTTGTGGTAGAGTATCAACTATACCAAAGTTGAACTCAAGTAAAACCTAAACCTGAACCAAAACACATCAGATTTTCTTCGAGTTTAACCAATACTTATAGATTCTGTTTTCATTGTCGTCCCTATATAGAGGTAGAGTATAAAAATGATATTGGTAAGTAGGAAAGTTAAGAGAAGGATATTAGATGAACGTATGTATCTCAGTGACCAATACTTGCAACGCTCTATATGATTTTGAAACTATATTAGAATGTTACTTTTAGGTTGAACGGCCAGAAATTAAGGATGAGACACGTTTTAAAATTAGAAATCGGTAATTGTGATTTATTAAATTAAATAAATTTATTTTAGTCTTGTGGTGTAAGCCACTGCTAGAATCTTAGTCACTAAAATGTCAATAATTCAATTTTCGAGAATGACATTTATTCGGAGGAATAATCACTCATCCTAAAATAAATTAATTTATTAGGATGAATGAATACACTTACTAATAATTAAATATTAATATTTAACGGTACAAAGTTTTGCAAGACAATTGGACCGGATATTGAGAAATTGGTGGCCATCCTTAAATTCTTACTTTAAAAAAAACTTGTTCATATAAAATATAAGACTTACATGATATTTTATAAGTTTAATATTTAAATATTGTTTGGGCAAATATTGTTATCATACATCATTTATTACTTATACCTCATTACTTTTTTATACGACATTTATTATTATTTTTATTCATTTGTATCATATTAAATTATCCATATTTTTTATTATTTATGGTAAGAGTATCAATTAAAGAGAAATACTTAATGAGGATAAGATGTAATCTTCTACATTTATTAAATAAATAAACAACAATTCAATTAAAAGTATTGGATAGAATATCTTCCTGGTCTTGCTAGTTTAGTAGCCAAAAACACAATACCTTTTACTGTGTTTTTTTATTAACGTCAAATATTGTAACACTACTAAATTAGTTTTTAGGGTCAAATATAAAAAAGAACAAAAACACAATGTCCATTAATAATTAATACTTTTGCACATATATCTTTTCTTTCAATCCATCTCACACAAAATGGAAAAAATTGTTATAAAGGAAATAAGAAATTAATAATAAACAAAATAAAGTAAATGAGGTAAATTTAAGAAAGTAAATAGAGTTGCATAATTGGAGCGCTTAAATTACTTAAATTGTTTGAAAGAGAAAAGAAATATAAAATGACCCATTTAAGAACGAAAGAAAGGCATTGAACCCTTGTGGAGGATGGAATGACCCATCCCTTGGATTATTTAACAAAGATACACAACACTTCAAGCACCCTTTTGTATTCTATATATGTGCCTCTTACCCTAAGATGGGGTTTTCATTTATTTCATATATATATATATATATAAGCACAGTTTTTTCGGTCAAACTGAAACAACAAAGAAGAGCAAGAAAAACAAGAACATAGATAGAAACAAAGAACTGATTGTGCTCCCTCTATTCTGCTTTTTGTTCTTATTCATCCACAAATTATCACTTACTAAAGACCCCATCGTCTATAATCTCAAAAAGACTCAATTTTTAGCATCAGTGATTGTTTTTTGTATCTGGGTATCATTTTTTCCATTGTGGGTTATAAGTTTTTACTATGGCACCTAGTTTTGACTGTGTTTCAAGCCTTCTCTGTTCAGAAGACAGAGATAGTGTTTTCGAAGAAAACTCTTCTGTGTACGAGGATACGTGGCAGCATATTAGGAACCATCAAAAGCATCACTTTGGTGAATCACATGTGTTGCCATTGCAGGATGATGAGTGTTTTGCTTCATTGGTTGAAAAGGAATGCCACCACTGCCCTGGTGTAGTTTACTTGAATAGGATGTATAATGGGGATTTGGATTTTGGTGCAAGAAAAGAGGCTGTTGATTGGATTGAAATGGTGGGTTCAACACTTTCTTTTGATTTTGTTTCCTTACTCAATTCAAAATCTGTTTTTTCTGTTTTTTAATTGTAAAAATTGGGATGTTTCTGAAATCTTAATATTTGGTTATGTTGGTGTGAAATGAAATTGGAACCATGTGTGTTTGGTATCAAACTAATGAATTCAATGTGAATCTTCAAACTTTATTCATTATTAGATTTTGATTAGAGGATGATGATTTTATTGGTAAATTTGAGATGCTCCAATTTTCCTTATAGTCTTAAGTTGATTGAATGAAATGAGATCCTTTTTTTGCATGCATTTTAAGATGTTCAAAATTAGACTTAAATTTCAGTTTTGCTCTCATATCTTGGATTTACAATAAATTATAAGGATCAATCTTCATATTTATCTAATTATCCTTTGCTATGTATGGTATAGGTCCGATCACAGTTTGGTTTTGGACCTCTTTGTGCATATCTATCAATAAATTACTTGGATCGCTTCCTTTCTGCGTATCAATTACCGGTAAGTCAATAACGAAGAGGAAAAAAGAAATTTTTATGTCATTTTTTCTTCCACTGGTTTTGATGTAGTTTTTGTGCTTGCATAAGGGAAGAGATTGGGCAATGCAATTGTTGGCTGTGGCATGTTTGTCTCTGGCTGCTAAAATCGAAGAATGTGATGTTCCAATGATTGTTGATTTGCAGGTAGAAAAAAAACTTCTCTTCAATTCTTGGTACTTGTTTGATAACATGTATCTATCTATTATGCATTTTCTGAATTTTGTCTTTCATGTAGGTAGGTGAATCCAAGTTTGTGTTTGAAGCTAAAGCCATACAAAGAATGGAGCTTCTTGTGCTGAGCACATTGAATTGGAGAATGCAACCAATTACTCCTTTTTCATTCATTGATCGTTTCCTTTACAAGATCAATGACGACGATCAAAGTCAATTAAGATCTTCAATTTTGCAATCTACCCAACTTATACTAAGCACTGCAAGAGGTAGCTCTCGGTTCACTTCTCTTAAATCTTATTTGCATCGCACAAATGATTACGAATAGGTTGAATTAGATAAGGTAATTTGGTTGGTGTTGTTAATTGAATGCAGGGATCGACTTCTTGGCATTCAAACCATCAGAGATTGCAGCAGCTGTGGCTATATCTGTTGTAGGCGAAACCAAAACTATTGACGCTACGAAAGCAATTTCTGTTCTGATTCCGCAGGCTGAAGAGGTAAAACATGGTGGTTCATTCAATAAGAAAATAGCTAACATATAAAGTTGATTTTCCTTTAAGGACAAAAGCTTCGCTATTCTTTAGTTGCTTGTGGCGCAATTTTCCAACATAACTATCATAAATGGCGCGATTGTTACAGTATATGTTATCTTTTCATTGATGGACTATTATGTTATTTCTTTGGCAGGAGAGAGTGTTGAAGTGTGTTAAAATGGTTGAGGAGCTGTTACTGAACAATGGGATCTACAAGGATTATTCAAGTGTTATTGTACCATGTATGACCCAAAGTCCAATTGGGGTGTTGGATACTTCAAGCTTCAGCTACAAAAGTGATTTCACAAATGCTGATTCATGTGCAAATTCATCACATAATAGCCCTGATACTAAAAGGAGGAAGCTAAACAACACATATGGATCATAGCTATTGTAGTTGTGTGTGTGGGTTGGACTTTTACCATCATTCATAGGATGCTTTTATTGTATATTTTTTCATGGCCCTCTAAGAAGATAGTTAGGAAGAAAAATTATATTAAAGGATACATAAATTATAAGATCATAAGATGGGTCAAATCAAAATAAATAGAGATCAGTAGCAACTAGGGTTAAAGTTATTGTTTTTGTAAGTGTTCCTATGGTAGTTTTTAATTTTGTTCAATTGTTCATGTACATTTTGAGGGAACTATTTTGTGTAACATTATCTACTATGTCATTTATAATTTCATAATTTGGTAATACTGTGAAATGTGATCTAAATTACTCATTAACTTCGTAATTTATCATATTTTGTTACTCATTATCTACTATAGTAAATTAATTTGAGTGTAATATCTATATAATATATATAGAGTTATGATATCATTTATTCACCATTAATTTATATTACTTTATTGAATAATTAATAAAAAATTATAGATTATACAAAGATAATATATAGAAAGTAAGTTTTGATAGAAAAATGGAGAAATATAAGGTAAGGCTTTGTTGATGGGAGTATAAGTGCAACCGCCTTCAGCTGCATAATTGATAACAGCGATCACTACAACTCTCTCTCTCTCTCTGAGATTCTTCTTCAATGGATTCCATTCCCTTTCACGATGGCAACGTACATACTTTTATTCAGTCCCGTTACCTTCACACTCGCTATGTATTCTCTTCTTACCTTCACACTCGCTATGTATTCTCTTCAATTCGTTTTCCGATTTTCATTCTGTTTTGATTTTGATTTAGATTGATCCATCGATAAAAATAATGTGCACCAAAATTCGCTTATGAGTTTTACAATGTTTGTGTTTTTTTGTTTAGGATGTTAATCATAGTTTGCAGACACATTCCTCGTTGGTTCGGAGGCTTTCTCAAGAGCGAGAGTTAGAGGTTGGTAAGATTACTGTCAATTATTACACGTCTATCAATGTAATATCATCCGACAATGTTAAAAGCGCTCAGATTGCATGAGATTCTCACCTAGTATGGTCTCGGGTGTAGGGAGGATAGATATACACAACCTTACCCACGAGTGAGAGTCTGTTTCTGGTATTTGAACTTGTGACTTCTAGGCAGTAGTCACTAGTAACCAGTTTCGGTATTCCCGACCCAGACCTGTAGATTTCAAGTTACAATGTATATTATGTTTTAGTGTTTCTACCTGTTTGCTTTATTTGTTTGCAATGGGTACTCAATCTGTCTGCCTTTTTGTTAATACTCTTTTGCTCATGATTTGGACAGGGGCATCTTGGTTGTGTTAATGCAGTGGCTTGGAATTCCAAAGGTTCATTATTGATATCTGGATCAGATGACACACGAGTATGTTCAATTTTTTAGTCCTCTGTACTTTGTTGCATGTTGGGTTTATTTAAGTTTGAAGTCTCAAATTGAATATGCGGGGACGAGTGAAATAATTTATAAGTGAAAAAGGTTCATGGAACTATTGCCTTAAGGTTTTGGTTCAGGACATGGTGTCTCACTTGTCTCTCCATACTTCTCATGCCCTGGTAACAATGGAAATCTCTGGTGGTTGGAGGCTTCCGGGTCGCGGTCGGGTCTAACATATCAGTTACTGATATTGTGCAGAAGGCTGGAATGTTCGATAGATGTTAGTTTGTATTGTACTTGAGATTAGTAATGACTGAGCTGAAAACAAGAACTTTTTTCCTACCCTTTCCTTCAATCATGAAGTGGTCTAACTAGTGTCGATATTTTGAAGATGTATGTATCACTGAAGTTTAACTATATGATATGTATAATTAAAATTTCTTATGATTCACTGTACACCACACTACGCTGTATACAAACTAATTAATACACAATATGATGACTTTGACTATTTCGTATAAAATTTTCACTCGTTAAAGTACCCTATGTGTTAAAACCGAGTTTATTTTTTCCATGATTAAGTGGGCAGTTCCCTTTTTGCTTTTTACAAAAGATTTTGACATCTCTTCTACATATTGTGCTTGTTTTTTGTTGTGACTGTTTTTCTAACGAAACTAAGAGATAAATGAAGAAGGATCAAACAACTGAGAACATCTATTGTTCGGATTTTGTTTTGCCCGATAAAAATTATAATTTATATTTTGAAATAATTAATTGAGGATTAGTTTGATGAGTTCAGTCTTAGAAGGCTGCAAACAGACAGATACAGTAAATTATTATCGCCTTTATGTTTTCTTATTAACTTCTACTGGCTTCTCTAGCACCGTAAGGCATTGAATTGTTTGAATGAATTTCTGCAGATCAATATTTGGAGCTATTCTGACCGAAAACTCTTGCATTCAATTGACACCGGACATTCTGCAAACATATTCTGTACTAGGTTTGTACCAGAAACTTCTGATGAGCTTGTGGTCTCTGGAGCTGGAGATGCTGAAGTAATATGCCATGATCCATTGAATAACTTTTGCAGCTTATGTGATTTTAATTCTAATGATGTTGTACATGTTTCTTTTTGGAAGGTCCGGTTGTTTAATTTGTCTTGCTTAAGTGGGAGAGGGCCTGGCAATAATGCCATTGTTCCATCAGCTCTTTACCAATGCCATACTAGAAGAGTAAAGAAATTGGCTGTAAGTTGTATGAGGTCTTTGATAATCCTAAATTAGCATAACTTCAATCATGTTACATCAATTGGGAGAACAATAGAAAATAATTCACATGAGAGTATCACATTTAATCTGTATCCCCGTAACTTTTCTTGTCTTCTGTGTTCCTTTTTTGCAGGTTGAAAATGGAAACCCCAATGTGGTATGGAGTGCTAGTGAAGATGGGACCCTGAGACAGCATGATTTTCGAGAAGGTACATCTTGTCCTCCAGCAGGGTCTTCACACCAAGAGTGTCGAAATGTTCTAGTAAGTGGTTTAATTCAGTTGTAGTCATTCTTACTTATCAGTTTTAATTCAAATGAAACTTCTCTGCCATGTGGACAAGTCCTAACCTGTGCATGCTTAAATATGAAAAAAACTTTAGTTGGTTTTGATGAAGATTAGTTTATCTTCTATATTAGAGCTGCAGCGTCATCCTGTATTATGAAACATGTTAAACTGATTAGTTAACCCTTCTCTATTCTATTGAAGTAGAAACTTGCCTTGATTGATGATTTCTTGTCATATGTCAATTATAATCATTTCTGAAGTTAGTATGAAAGGCTGGAGGAATATACTCGAACCTGCTTTAATATATCGTTGGATGCAATCATGTGATAAAATCTTACACCCTTTATAAAAATGTTTTCCTTTTTTTTATCTATTATGCATTTTTCTTAATTTTTACGTTCCTCTTGGTTGTAATGTAGGCAATGAAAAGGTCAAATTTGTTATCTGCTTATTCATCTAGCGGTGATCAGTATCCAACGTGGTTTTGCTCTACAATATTTTCTCCAAAATTTTCTAACTATGATGTATTATTAACTATTATTGCTCACATTCATCCTAAAACTATAAGTGCACATGGGAAACCTATATGACTAAGGATGTCAAGGGAAATCAACATCGAGAACTTCATAAACAACTTTATGCTTGGGATTATGGGTTGTGTTTTAGATCTCATGATGCTATACTGTTTTCCTGTCTTGATGTTGTGGAAAGTAAATGCCTTTGATACAGAAGATAGTTAGGATGTCTACAATCTCTCAATAATGTAGTTCTTGTGGTTTTTCACTGAAAGTTAGTCAGGAAAACTATGATGTATGAACTGTCAGGAATCAACTTCCCAAAAGCTTAAGCTATTGGGTGAAGGCGGATGATTTTATATATCTAATAAACTGTGACATTGTTTTCTAAAGCTGAAATCCTTGGTATTTTAAATTTATTGATTTTCATGCTTAATGCTTGATGTCAGCTTGACCTGCGGAGTGGAGCTAAGAGGTCACTTGCTGATCCCCCTAAACAAGTCCTTGCTCTAAAATCTTGTGATATTAGCACAACCAGACCACATTTGCTCCTTGTTGGTGGGAGGTAACTATTTTTGGCGACACTATGTTTATTTAATTCATTTTATATTTCAAACTAATGTTAGATACTCTATTTCTTGCAGTGATGCCTTTGCACGTTTATATGATAGGAGGATGCTACCGCCTCTAAGCTCCTGTCGGAAAAGAATGTCACCACCTCCTTGTGTTAATTATTTCTGTCCAATGCATCTTTCTGATCGTGTCAGTCCTCTGCTTTACTGATCTTCCATTATCTGTTTTTGCAGTGTTTATATTCCATCATTTCATTCATCTGTTTAATGTTGGGAATATTACAAGTCTTCTCTCTCTTTTTTTCGATAAAAATAATTCTTTGATAGGAGAAAGGAACACAAATCACAATTCAATAGGATAAGGGAACCTCCTAAAACAGAAAAAAAAAACAATAAAGGGAAAGTTGGATATGTTGGCAGCTGTAATAAAATTTGCTCCACTATTATATGTTTTTGTTTGGAGGGGTATATTGTCCTTTTCTCTTGAACTTTTTTCTTTCTCGTCTCTGATAAAAGCTTTTTCTTTTTTATGTATGCAAAAATTCATATCTTTCTGTTATTTTTTGTTTGGAGATGATGACATTGTGACTGTGGAATGGCAGCCATGGACAGAGTAGTGATTTTGTTGTTTAATTTCTATAGGTAGTTTTAGTTAAAGGATTTAGACCTGAATGGGCTATTGTAAGATTTGGTTTCTGCAGCCGATTCAACCTATTGGGAAAAGGCTTTGATTGTTGTTGGTTTTTGAAAAAGAACTCTAGCATTCATAGAATCTCAATATGATATGATGCTGTGTAAAGAGACTACACAATGCTTTACGTACATGAAGAAAGATAATCAAGAGAGAAATCTGAAACTGAATTGTGCATTGAATAATCTGAGTTTGTTCTCAGTCTGTTTTATATTTATACAACACTGTTAAGAAGTTATATAACAGCTGGCAGTGCTTAATGTAGTAACCACCTGCTAACAACTTTTCGGTGGGGTTGAACTTGATGGTGTAGTGCAGGGAATGCACAATAGGTGCAGGGAGTTAATTAGTAGTCAAACCTAATGCTTACTCTGATATGCTGCAATCAGATATCCCATTAGTAATAAATACATACCTCCGATGAATGCCTAAACCAAACTCAAGTGGTTGGAGATAAAAATATTTCATTCTTCATATTGATGTCCTGTAGGTTATCATGTTCTCTCTTCCATTATCCTCATTGGCATGTTATGTGTGTTTAAGGCTTTCTGGTATTTTAAGCCAAATACTGTTGCACTCAAATTGTTGATTGTTTCATCCAGGGACATCCAGGTGTGCACTTAACTCATGTTGCATTCAGTCCTGATGGATATGAGGTTCTCCTTAGCTATAGTGGGGAGCATGTTTACTTGATGGATGTAAATCATGGTAAGGTTATACTGTTCTATATTGAACTCTGTCTCTTGTTTATTAATGTGTTACTAATAGTACAGTGTAATGCACTTATTATGTTTTCAAATTATTTGGTTTATTGGGTGAAATTTAGAAGTATTTTTTTACCGAACAATTTAAATTATGAGCAGCAGGAAGGGGAGTAACTTTTTATTCTATGGTGTCTTCTTATATAGTAAGCTTGTCATTTTATAATTAAATGGATATGGTGGCCAGAGACAGGAGAAGAAGACTACTACATTGTATTAAAAAGTTTGTTTAGATATTGAAAGTTTGAAAGATTAAATATATATTTTTAAAGTTCATTTGTTTTGAACTGGATTTTGCGAAGGCCAATTGATGTTCTGTTTTCACGTTGAAGTCTTCAATGATGTGAATGCACATGTTAATTTTGCATATGCTTGGATTCTTTTCCTCTAGCTTCTCAACTAGGGTTGACGGTGTATTTTTTTCAGCCCCCATGAGTATTTTTTTAACTTATCAGTTTGATTCCTATATTACATTGTCCTAAATGGGAATCCCCTTCATAAAATGATGCCTATAATTGAACAATATTTATTTTATCTGCTGTCTAGTTTTCTTTAATGAATTGGCAAATTTAGCTATTTTCTAGCTTGGGTATGATGTGGATTTGGGTGTCCTCAAAATCTAAAGAAGGTGAGCCTCGGTGCAACTTAAGGTTGCTTTTTTGTGACCTGGAGATCATGGGTTCAAATCCTGGAAATAGGCTCTTGGCTTGCGAGGGTATGGTTGCGTACATCTACCCTCCTCAAACCCTACTAGGTGGGTGCCTCATGCACTGGGCCACCCTTTTTTATAAACAGTGTAGCTGTACTTCTGTTCTGTTAGTTTCTTGTTACCGTTTTTGTATATACTAAAGGATGTTGAGATCATACTTACCCATTGATTTCTTTCAATATTCAGCTGGTGCGAATGAGATGCAATATACTTCAGGAGATGTTTCAAAGCTAATGACTTACTCTCCAACAACTGTTGGGGTAGAATCGCAGCCTTTTGTGTCTAATGCCTTCCCAAATGGTTTTCCTATTAAAAAGAACATTGCTGAAAAGGTTTGCAGTGTGTGCTTCCTTGATTAATTTTGGGAATATGTAGATTAATGATTTTGCTATAGATCTGTGGTGTAACTAAGATCTCTTTTCTTTAGCATGACATTTTGTTGACCAATTGGGTTTTGCAGCTTGACATGTGCAAGAAGCTATTAAAATTTGCTAAGAAGTCACTGAACAAGGAGACGGCACCCCATTATGGAATAGAGGCTTGTAATGAAGTTTTGAATGGCCAGAGTCATGTTGTTGGGCCTGCACTAAAATATGAATGCCTGTGTATTCGTGCTGCACTATTACTTCAGGTCCTTATTAGTATTGCTAAACTAGGTCTTAAAATTTAGTTTTTTCTTTCATTTTTTTCTTCTTTCTGTTTGCCCCCTTGTGGAAACATGTTCTGAGACTGAAACCTTTGTGCAGAGGAAGTGGAAAAACGATGCTTATATGGCCATAAGAGACTGTCATGCTGCTAGGAAAATTGATAATTCCTCATATAAACCACTTTACTACATGTCAGAAGCCTTGTCACAGGTAATTTAGATGTATGAACTGCATTGTATAATGTGTTCACTTTCAGGCTTAGTTGAATCACTCAAATGTGTCATGCTGTTTTTTCGGACTGTCTTGATGCATTAAGCTTTGAATTCGAAATTGGATAAGTTAGTAGAGTCTCTCTGCACACACTCTCATTTGAATGAAGTTACTAGCGCGGGTTAGTTTGAACTAGTGTATTTTGTTTTTATATTTTTATTGTTTCTAGACTCACTTTGATGTATGTATTGATTTGGGTTTCATAAAGATACTGCAGTAGTGAAAACGGGAGAGGGAATTGATGTGGGAGCACCCATCATTGACATATTTTTATTCCTTTCTTAATATACATTTTGTAAGGAGCAGAGGATTTATGTTGAAACATCTGAATCCATATCATTTGGACATTTCTATACCAGCTAGGTCTGAAGGTTATACCCTTCAAAGTATTTGATTAGGGAATATCAATTTATAGCCTTAAGACAGGTGATTAAAGAAAGGAAACAATGCACATTCAAAGAGTTGGTTAAAATTTGGTTGGAGGTTGAGGGTGAAATGGAATGTCTATGCAGGGCTTCAATAAGCTATGGTTAAAATAAATTTGACATTAAGGCGTTTATCATCCAATAACCCAATTACCAATTTCTGTGAATTTATGTTTTTAATTTTGACCTGAGGAACTATTGGCAATAAAATAATAAATTGCCTAGTTGAAGATATCTCTGGGACTCATTGGAGTCTTTGTTCTTTTTCTTATACTCTGAAATGTTTCTGTTACAAATATTACAAGCCTACATACATTGCAAGAGCAAATCTATTTTTGTAACTTGTAACAAACATGCCACATTTAGTTTCTAAACGGAACATATATGGGTCGTTCTACTTCAGTTTCTTGCCATTTGTTTGCATCACATGCGTTCCTGTAAATAGAACATGTTCATTCAGTTCTAATACTTAACTCTGAATTTTTTTCCACTGCAGTTGCATAGACACAAAGAAGCTTTAGATTTTGCTGTTGCTTCCCATTCATTGGCCCCATCCATATCTGAAGTTTCAGAAAGAGTAGAGAAGGTGAAGAAGGATATAGCTTCAGGTATGGACAAGATAGCTTTGATGTGTGGAATCATATTTATGGACGTCTATATTGAATTGCTGCTCTATGATTTTGTCTGCGTGTATGTGAAAATTGGCCAATGTTTTAATTACTCTTATGCTTTTCCTTTGCTGAGTCTTGTGAATGATGCTTCCACTGAGCTCATTGAAACATGCTCTACTTTTTTCTTCGAAAACCATTGATATTATAATATTTTGTAGTGGGGAGGGATCCACTTACTCCAAAAAACACTTACTCTTCATCTTAGCCATCCAATCTTGAAAAATTCAATGGCTTAGATGTACTCACCAATTCAAACCATTGGATTTCCCAAGAATGAATGGTCATGATGTGGAGTAAGTGTTTTTCCACTTGCTCTTGGAGTAAGTGGATCCCTCCCCTTTTGTAGTTACTACATTGTCAAAATTGTCAATATTTGATGTACAAAATTAATCTAATTTCCAAATATTGCTTTTGATGTTTAGAAAATGACATGCCATTTCTTCTTCATTATGATTTTACGAGGATCTAATTGGTTTGTTGTTTAACCAGCTGAATTTGAGAAGAGTATTAAGGCAAACCGTGGAGCATCATTTCATACTCGAGGTGGAAGAATATTATCATTGAATGACATGCTCTATCGTTCAGAAGCTAATAGTGATGCTTCACAAGATGGTGCAATATCAGAGAGGGATGATTCTGATTACGATGAAGAATTGGAGTTGGACTTTGAAACATCCATATCTGGTGATGAGGGACATGATGATGAATCCAATATTCTTCATGGGAGTTTAAATCTTAGAATTCATCGGAGAGACGACTCCGGAGAAAATGCTAGTGCAAATGGCTTGTGTGAATCACCCTCATTTTCATCACAGAACAATGGAGCTTGTTATCAGGTTTACATTCTTAACTTCCAATTCCTTTCTTGTTTTTGCTTTCACATTAATGTGATTGTTCAAAAAATATATTTTGTATTTGGTTTTGTAATGGCTTCTTTAGTTTATTTTGCATTTTTGCTTCATTTCTATTGGTTCCAGTTGTATGACCCTAAGCTGTAAGGATTATTGTGTGGGAAGGGCATAAAAATCTTCAGATTTCAAGTGCTTTAGAGGAACGTTGAATTGTTATTTAGATATAGGTTTCATCTGTAAGCCTTTTTGATTGCTTTATCTTGGTACCTATATCTATTCTTTGGTTGTGCTACTTACATTATTACACAAATATATATTCTTGTAATTCTGGATTATCTTTATTCTATTATTAATCATGCAGGCTGAAGCAGTTATTGATATGAGGCAGAGATTTGTTGGCCACTGCAATGTTGGAACTGATATAAAGCAAGCCAGTTTTCTTGGTCAAAGAGGTATGCTAGTTTATTTATTTGTGCTTTTTGTACGTGAGTGTTTGTTTTTATACTATGGCAATGAATTCCCTCACTTTGATTGTTCATCATTAGAAGATAAGTGATGAGTTGACAGTTACTCCACCATAGTTGTGATTTTTATTCAATATCTCCTCACTTGTTTATTTCTAGGTGAATATGTTGCCAGTGGAAGTGATGATGGTAGATGGTTTATTTGGGAAAAGAAGACTGGTAGGCTTATAAAAATGCTGAATGGTGATGAATCCGGTAATATTGTTTTCCCTAATGTTTTGGTATTTAGTAGTCTCTTGTATGGTTGCTGAAGATATTTGTTTCTTCCACCCACAGTTGTAAATTGTATACAATGCCATCCATTTGATTTTGTTGTGGCAACTAGTGGGATAGACAGCACAATAAAGGTGAGAATGATGATTCTATGATGCATTGTGTCTTTTGGGTTGAATGAAAAGATTAATCACTAAAGCTTTGTAGCGGTGCATTATTCTAGATATGGACTCCCAGTGCTCCTCTTCCATCTTCTGTAGCTGGTGGTTCAGCAGGACCTGAAACTGGGGACGTGTTGACTGCTATGGAGAACAATCAAGAGAAGTTATCCCTTAGTCGTGATACTATTCTGTAAGGCTCACGAAACCCTTTTCTGATATAGGAAATATCACTAATATATTTATGCTTCTAGGTTAATGATCAGTTAGTTTATTATAAGCATCATGCTTGCTTTTGGAAAGAAATTGGATGATGACAATGTTTGGCAACAAGCATTATTTACATTTCTATCTATTTCTGTTCTTCTGGGATTCATTCTCTAACATGCCCAACTTTGCTTCTGTCAATAGAACTAATTTACTACTTCACTCTTTATGATACCAATCATACTCATGTTAGATTTCAGAAATTTGCTCATTTGATCACTGCTCTTGGAATTCATCCTTATAAAGTAGACTCACTTCTTTTCTTAACAGTGTCCCTGGGTGATACATTCTTGACAATTAACCTAGTTGGACTTATTTATTGCACTTGATATTTTGGTTCATATTCCTTTTTACTTCGGTGCTAAGTGTGCTACCATTTATCCATATAGTTAAAATTTGCCTCTCCCTATGTTAAGTGACTGTGTACTTGTGCAGACCCTTTGAGCTTTTGGAACCACTTAGAATGCATGATTTTCCTGAAGGAGCACTGCGCTTACGCCCATTTGAATGCGCCCAAAGCTAAGATTCTCCTGTGCATAAGTTTAGATATTGAAAACAAATCATGGAGGCGTTTGAAGGAACAAGTGTAGACATTGAAAATGAGTCATGGTTATTCACTTAATGTCTCGGATTTATTTCCTCAACTTTAATGATTTTTAAATGTTTTTGTACATATTTACTTGTCATGGTTGCTAACTGATATTAATATTTCTGTATAGCAAAAGGTGGTCTCTGTCAAAATATTGAATTTTGTTGAAATTGGTCTCTGTACAGCAAGTGGTATAATTACTATTATAATAGCCTGTTATTGGTGGAAAATTTCTTTTTCTTTTTGGTTTCTCTAACCATGTCACTTTTGTTTCTAAGTTGCTCTTTGATTCCTTGTTGTGTGCTTGTGTGTATTTGTCGAACTTAGCACTCACCTACAAAAGATTTTTCATTTTTTAAGGCCTGGTTGGGTTTTTTTTTGTGTAATACCAAAAGTATTCCCTTACCTTTTTAAGGTATGAATTGAACTTTTGATATTTTGATCATCCTGTGAATCTAGTATGTCTGGTTGTTTTGTGAAAATGTTTTCTATTTTTATTTCTCCAATATAAAACCCATGGAAACATAAGTAATTAGATATTATCTCTTTGATAGAAGCAAAATAATGTTCAATATCTTGAACCAGTTTCAACAAAGCTCAATTGCATGACATGAATCTAGTCTAGTAATTTAACACAAGCAAGCACAAGAATGGAGATGAAAATATGGGGAAAGTGCTAATCTCCCCAATTCTTCAAGTTCAAAAAATCATCTTATGCTCCAATTTTTAATGTAGTTTTCACAACTAGATTCCACACATTGTTCCCAATTATCAAGAAACGACAACAATTTTTTTATACTCTGCAAGAAACACAAATATTCATTCTTTAAGAAGGGTATCATGTCATATACAACCATTATATCCTTAACATATACCTTCTTAGAAGCTTCCATTAAAGCAGCACACAAAATCTTTGGTTGTTCAGAAAAGTTTGGAGGAGTAAGATGTGATGGTGGTTCAGGTAAATTTGGAGGAATATCCCTTTGCAATATACCAATAGTGGATGATGTAATGATTGTATATAAATCTATTCATTCGTGAAAGTATTTGAATATCATTGGTGGTATTTCCATGTTTCTAACATTGTGGGTTTTGGAGGAACAAAAGTCAAAAGTCACTCCTACTAATTTCAATACTATAACTCATCAACCATAAGTTGAAATTTTTGATGTAGACATGTTTCATTGCTATATAATATATTTGTAACATGAAAAAAATGAATTTGGTTTTTTTGATGAAATATATTATCCTTCATTTTTAAACATTGCATCCTGACTCCCAATAAAAAGTGAATTTGTTGTTAACAATTCACTTAGCCATTATCTCCTCCACATTTGTTTATATTGTTTGAACTTTTTTTTATGTCATTTCAAATCCAAATCTTTTGATGTTTTTAAAAATCAATACATATTTATACTTTTATTTTCTCATTATACCTTATTTATTATTCATTTTTTTCATCTTGTATTTCTCCGTTTTTTAATTCAGTTTCGATATATACTAATTGTGATTATATCAATCAAATTGTATTTTAATTTTTATATTATTGATTAGATTTTAAAAATCATATGAATAATCTTAAACATCAAAAGTTTTAGAATAGATAAACTATAACATTAACTTAAGAAACTACTTCATGTTGAATTGAATGTTTGCACCTAACCTCTTTATGCATTTGCCCATAGGCATGCCACAACAATAACGTGGTATGGGAATGCATAATTCCAACTTGTTCAAGTTTATTTTTTGAGAAACCCAAAACAGCTTCATTGTCAAAAGCTGAGAGAGAAAGCTCCACTTCTCTGTTTCCCATACTTTATAAAAACAAAAGCAACCAAACAGATTCTCTTCCCACGTTTCTGCTTAACCAAGTCACTGTGTCTTATCATATCCTCTATCACACGAACTATCCAGTACTAGAATGTGAGGTGTAAATTGATTTGGTGATTTATAATTTCCTTTTATGTAAAATTAAATTAAAATCTACACTATTAAAATTTTGGAAAGTCACATGTCATAATCTCCTCGACTTTTAGGGATACAGTTTGGTTTTTTAATTTGTCCAATTGTCCATACTCACTTTGTTTGTAGCACTTCAGCCACTATCACTAAAAAATGAATGATTTGGACCATCTACACTAAAAAATGAAAGATTTATATACAATTGTTATATTATTTATTATTCATTTGGATTATTTTTTCACAGGAATTAACGATGATTATATATAAATGAGGTATGATATAATGACAGTGTATAAAACTTATACATTGTCAATGCATACATTTTTTCTCTCTATAATATAATTTTTTTACTAAAGTATTCATATTAAATTTTCTTATATTTTCACTACCACAAACTAGACCCTAATTGCAATAAGTGAAGAAAAAATTGGAATAGAAGTTACAAAGAGTATTACATTGAAAAGTTAAGAATAATTGATGAAGAAAGTTAACAAAAAAAAAACCAATAACACCTCTTTCTCTCTCATTATTCATGAGAATTATTATATTTAAAGTGAAGGGTGAGTTGTGATTGATTCATAATGAAAAGCGTGGAAGAAAGATATGGATGGTAAAATCGTGATGAACAAGTTAATCAATTTTTTCATCATTCTTAAAAGTTAACGCATCCAATTCCTTCACTTATTAGCTAAAATAATTAATCAATTATTAGAAACAATGCAATATATTGATTAATCTATCGCCCGACATATTCAACAATAATGTGCATTAAAGCAAATCATATTCTTCTGATTTCTAATTGGGAGTTTCGGTTCAGACGGTCAAAGAGGGACAGGAATTCAACAAAGCAAACAAATAAAAGGGAACTAAAGGAGCATCTTATGCCTATTATTATTTCGTATGTCATCACTTGTAATTGGTTCGAAAAAAATTAATATTAAATTTTTAATTCAAATATATTTTCAACAAATCATAAGAAATATTAATATATAGAATGACACATTTTATAAATTAACATTGTAGATGGATACTCTTTCTAGTGATGGTTGTAGGGAGATATGACCAAGACCATGACATGTTCCCTCTTAATTTATTGACAATATTTTTTATATTTAATTTCTTTTGCGCAATAATATAAATTTTTCTTATAACATTTACATATTAAAAAAAATCATATTATGGAACATTAATTAGGTATTAAAAATCGTGTAAAAAACAATCAAAGTAATGATAATATAAAAAATAACTTCATACATTTTTCTGTAATTTACTATGTAAAAACAATATTTCTATCTTACAAAAACAAAATATAGTACTTTGTATTCAGTTTTTAGTTTAAATACTCAAACATAAACAATATAATCTCATAATTTATAAACTAAAATTAAAAACATAATTTATACCAAACATATGCTAAATTATGGTATTGTATTTGATAGTGTGTCTAGCATGTAAGCAACATGGAACCAAAACATTTGGATTTAGTTAATTAATTCATATATGTTTAATATCATTTGTTATGGTGATGAGCTTTTTTATACCATCAATATAATATTCATTATATATAATCATTTACTTATTGTTTATTATATTTTATTTTTAGTAGTTTTTAGGTTGATCAATAATAATTAATTATAAATGATGAAATACAACAAAAATTATAATATATAAAGTTGGAGATACACTTTTGTTCTCAAACATCATAATATATAAAATTAGTAGAATATATTTCATTTAAGGAATGGTCAATCATATAAGAAAAATGATATTTTCTTCTATAATTTTTTTAGGGAAAATATATATACTTATAATGTATGAGTTTTATATACTATCGTTACATTATCTATCATTTAAATTTAATTATCATGGTCTCTTCAAAACAGGTAATTCAAATGAATGATGTAATAAATATGTATAAATCTTTACATTTACAATGTATATATTATACTCTAAATTCTTTTATACCATAAGAAAAATAACACGTGTCACAAATTTTCACTTTGTTTATTAATAATTTATTTATAATTGATTTATATCACTTTTTATATGGATATAATAATATATCATTGCTCGTATAGAGAGGTGGACATACACTTTTGATTTTGGTCATGGGTTTTGCCACTCTCTGTTTTGCTTTCTCTTCTTTTCAATCTTTCTCTATCTTCATTTCTCATCTTTCCTTCCTGAAACCCTAATTATCATTTTCATTTCTTCATTTATGGGTTATTTCTCTTGCAATGCCGAATCTGCAATCGCCACCTGCGATCCCCATTACTGGGATCTCAACAAAACCACCACCACCACCACCACTCGCACTATCAGAATATTTCACTACTCCGACCTCGTCGCCGCCACTAACTCCTTCTCCGACGACAACTTCTTAGGCAAAGGCAGCCATGGCAGCGTCTACAAAGCCACTCTCGACGCCGGAAAACTCATCGCCGCCGTCAAAACAACAAAGCTCACCACCAAAACAACAACCTCCCGCCACCACCACCACCGCCACATCACAACCCCCGCAGAAAACGAGATCGAGATTCTCTCTCATGTAAACAGCACCCGAATGGTGAACCTTATCGGTTTCTCCACTGATCCAAATGGTAACAAATTAATCGTCGTTCAGTACATGCCGAACGGTTCGTTACATGATTTACTTCACTCTCCGGTTCGACCACCCGGTTGGACCGAACGAATCCGGTTCGCTCTCCAAGTCGCGAAAGCGGTTCATACACTTCACTCTTCTAACCCTCCAATAATTCATCGAGACATTAAATCCTCTAACGTATTAATCGACGACGATAGAAACGCGAGGCTCGGTGATTTTGGACTTGCACTAAGGGGACACGTGGAGGACGTTCGCGTTTTGTGCACGCCACCGGCGGGGACGTTAGGTTATCTCGATCCATGCTATCTTGCGCCGGAGGATCTCTGCGCCAAGACTGATGTATTCAGTTTCGGGATCTTGTTATTGGAGATTGTAAGTGGAAGAAACGCTATTGATTTGAATTACAGTCCTCCGTCGGTGGTGGACTGGGCGGTGCCGTTGATCAAGCGTGGTGAGTTCGGCTATATATGTGACCGGCGGATTGGAGTTCCGGCGGATGCAGCGGTGGTGAGGCAGCTGGCGATTCTGGCGGCGAGGTGCGTGAGGTCGACGGCGGAGAGGAGGCCGTCGATGGAGGAGGTGGTGGAGGGTGTTAAGAATGTGAGGAAGAGGATTGGTGCGGTGGCGGTGTGGAGTGGGTTGAGCAGGCGCGTGGCGCGTGAGAGGTATGGGGTGTTTGAATGTGGTGACGTTGATAGGAGTGAAGAAGTTGTGAGAGTATTAAAGGGTGGGAACAGAAGAAGGAATGGGAAAGTATCCAGTGTGGGAGGTGTAGAGAATCAGATTGGACCTTCTTCCAATCAAGTGAATCGAGTGGTGAGGTGTAAGTCCATTGGTTCTGGTTCTATAATGATACCGGGTTCGGATCACAACGCGGATGTGAACCCGACCCGAATTGAGATTAAGAAGGGTAACATGAGGCTGAAGAAATCTAAGTCTATGGGTTTTTTGCAAGGTACTACTACCCTTTTACATTATGGCAGTGAGAATAACTGGAATAGTGGCCCCATTCATTCAATAGATATGGCAATGTCCAAGTTGGTCATTACACATAAGTTGGAAGAAAAAATGGTTGAAGCACCACTAGTTAGGAATTTGAGTATCGCAGAATAATGAAGGTTTTTAATTGTGGGTCAGGTTACAAAGTATTGAAGTGTTAAGCCATTTTTAATTGTTGATAGTTAGAATTTGCAACTTCTATGGAATGGAATGCCTAGGCTTGAAAAAACTCAAATTAATTGTGTTTGCTGCTCCTTCGAAGATTGAAGAAGTGTGAAGGAAGGACCAATTCTGTGCATATTGACTCTGTTCAGTCTATTATAGGCTTAGAATCGTAGTGCTCACACCGTCCTCTCAACCAAATTTGTAGTTTAGCCTTGTACTAGTATTAACATTTTAGAAAATATAGAAATTTTGATTTCTTTGTTTTTAGTATAGTCTTGCTTCCAAGTTCCACCAACAACGCATGTAGTGGTGTAAGACCCTACTGGATCCTCAAGATTACCAAAATGTGAAAGGTTCGATTTCTGGAAGCGATGCTTGTTGGAAGGGTCAGCCACACATACCGAAAGATATTAGTTCATTGCCAAGGGATACCCTTGGTAGTACCAAAAAAGTTAGCAACCCTTATTCTTTCTTATTCTGTCATTTCAAAGTTTTATATTCCTTCAGGAGCAATATGGAGCTCAATTTCTTTTTAGCAAGATCTTATATTCAAGAGTTTTATGATTGATAATGATTGATGTTGGGAGAGTTTACATGTCAACTCATTTAGATGGGATTATTCAGAATATAATGTTAAGTAATTTCCAACTGTCTTTTGTATTCCTTTTGTTACATTTTTTTAGCAATCAATTAATTGTTGTGAAATATTAATAAGTATCATGAGAAAGTGAAAACTTTGTCTTATATTTTATCCGGGAAATGCTAGATTTACTTTACCTTAAACAATCTCCTTCAACTTCAAATATTTCCTTGGTTGAGTTTAGAAGCTATCCTTGGATATCAATAATCTATAATTAGACAAAGAAATGTGTGGTTTGACTTTAGGCAACACAGATTTGAACCACAATGTACTTACAGATATAGTGAAGCAGTTCTAGTGATGTAAAGCAACAAGTGCTAGAATTGGTTTTCAGTTGGCCAAAGATTTGTGGTTGTTTCAATATAACTGCAGAGAGTGTAGCTGTTGTCTCATTTTTCTTTGTCTTGGATCTATGCCTATAGTGGTCTTTGAATCTGTATACATTTAATGCATTTTGGATCATTATGGACCCCTCTGGATTACTAAAGAGAAATGAGATGGAAGAGGGTATAAGTACAGTGTTATTTTTTTTTTTTTTTACTTTTATCAGAGAGATAAATAAGTAGTACAGTAACCTGGTGAAGTTTCGGTTATTAGCTACTGTTGGCAAGGTTCTATTCTAGTAAGAATTTGGGAAACTTTGTCTTGTATTGTCTAATGCTTCTTATATGCATTAATTATAATTACTGAAACCAATGGCTGGCCACATAATACAGTTTGATAGCAACATTTCATGAGGAGTTATCAATTGAGAATATCAAGCTTTGTAGAGCTTCATATGAATGTACTCTCTATGATATAAAAATGAATTCTACACATGGCTTCATGACCTTTATCAATGTCTATATGTTATGGTTTTCTGAGTCACCGAAATCATATCATGACTATTAATTCTTTGGTCCTTCTTTCTCAAAGGCCCCGAATGATCCAAAACTTTTTTGTTGAACGATGTGCATACAGTGGATGTGTACCTTCAAAAACAGTGTGACACTCAAACAATTTTAGGTATAATATATTTTCTTGTGTTTAGACGAGTGTCAATAAATTCAAACCTTTATGAGGATAATCGCCAAGGAGAGAACCACAATAGTAACAACCAAGATGAGTAAAAGTCTATGAGCTACTATCATAGTTAAGGAAGGTTGTGAATCCTGACACGAGAATTCCGGATTTATTAAATGTATCATTAGTAAACATTAAATAAAATTAAATACACTACATGAAAACTGTGTTAGATAACTCGCATATGAGCGCGTGAATCTCACAATAATAATTGTTTGGTCCACTAAAAACTAATAAAATATTACTTATTACTTAAATACTATTTATTGTGTAATAATGTTAATATAACTTCTATTTTAGATGGGTTGATGATCATATCCTCTGTAATTCTATTATCTTTTACTTTAAGCTCAAATAAATAAATAAAAAGTATCAAAAAAATACATAAATAAACAATAAAAAGTATATATTATATATTTATTTCTTAGATTATTAAAATAATAAATAACCATTAAATATTTCATATTAATTATTACTGTAATATTTATGTATTATTATTGTCACACTAAAGATTTACTTACCATCGGTACATTATACATTATTTATTTATATTTTATTTAAAAAATAATAATAATAAATTTTAAATAGTGAATGATAGCGTAAATTTAGAGAGTATAAGTGCATGCATTTTTTAATTTATTATGACATCACAATTTATTTTAAATTTAATTTTGTTCAAACTTCCATTTAAAGTAACTATATATAAATTTATGAATTACACAAAAATACCAGTTAAATTTAAAGTAAATATGTCTGAATCATCTATCATATACATGTATTACAAATTTACGTGGGAATTAAATATGGAGTAAAAAAAACAATTTTGTCAATCATATTTGATAATATTAATTAATTTAATATTTGAAGTTATAAAAACATCAATTTAGTCACACGGTTCTTATATTGTTCATTTTGTTACTAACAATATATGTATTTTATATACCGTCATTATATCATTTATCATTCATGAATAACAATGATTGACTTTTCAAATAAAATACAAATGAACATTAAATAATATAATGATTATATATAAATCTTTATACTAATATTGAATAGATATTACACTTATCAACCTTCTTGATTTACATAAGTAATAAAAAACAACTATAAAAGACATATTATAAAAATCACAATAAATTAAATATGAAAGAATACATTTATTACATTTCTTAATGAAATATTTTATTGTAATGAGGCTAAAAAATAAAAACATAAATTTAACAATAAATAAATAAAAAGCATATAGAATATATATATATAGCATCCCTAATTTGTAAAAAATAAGAGTAAATGCTTTCATTCGTATTTAAAAATTAAGCATGTTATAATATCACTAAAATGTCACACAAATTAATAATAAAAAGTGATGACTAATTTGATATCTTTGAGGAGCATTTTTATTTTTCTATATTTTCAAGGATCAAATTGACACATGAACTTTTTTGAGCAAATAAAATGAGACTTTGTGAAGACTCACCAAAATCGTAAGGACGTGATATACTTTAGTAAATGAGATATTAGAAAATTCACATTATATTCAATATAAATGAACACCTTGATCACATTTTTAAGAGCATATTTTCTTATTATGAGACAACAAAATAAAAACACTACAACATTTTTGATCTACGGCAACGGCTAAAAACCATTGCCTTTAGTCGTTGCCGAATTTAAAAAAACCGTTCTCTTTGTCATAGGAAACGGTTTTGTAACCGTAGTAGTCTGAGGCATTGCCTTTTGTTTAGACAACAGTTTTTTGACATAAGGCAACAGTGCACAAAAAACCGTTGCCTTTATAATTAACATAGGCAACGGTTTTTTACTTTACAAAGACAACGGTTTTTGACCGTGGTCATTATAGGAAACTCCTAAAACTGTTGCCCTTGATGCTTTTTAGAACATTTATAAAACCGTTGCCAATGATAATTTATACAACACTTATAAAATCGTTGTCTATGTTTACATTAATAAAAAAAATAGTTATCCCAAACCGTGGCCTATGTTTGGCATCCCCAACATAAACTAACCTTGCCTATATAATATACAATTAGAAACCTGCATGTAATCATACACTTCAACATGAGGAATTATTATATAGCAAAAGAATACAAACCAAACTAACAAAAATCTATAATATACCATTCATTACAAAGGTCCAACCCAATTATATAAAATGGTTCAACAACACTCTCTAAACTAAAATTCATATTTGTTTATAATTTTACAAACCTTAAGGTACTCATCCATCTATATCCTAATCAAGTAACTGAAAGCAATGAATTAGTGCCGGTTTTGATGGATTTAGATATACTAAAATTCAGCTGAACCATCCTTTTGGGAGTCATTATTATTGTATCAACTAGCTGCAACAACGTCAACTCTAAGACTTGAATCCAGTAGTTGATTCACCTTTGCATCAGAGTTGTTGGGTTTCTTGTCATGGTAATTGCTTCTTGCTCGGAATGCAGTTCAACATTATCTCTTCTGTTTGTCCAAGTTTAAGATTTTTAAGTTTTTCCTAAGTCAAAAAATAATGAAATATAATGAGTCAATAGCAATGAGAGAATAAATATTTGATAATGTGTTTAGCAAGATACTTGTGAGGGATCAAAATGATTTCAACTTTTATTTAGGAAGCAACAGTTTAGGATTACAAACAAGACATGTCGAGAAGACTTACACTTATATGTGAATAAACATGTGAAAGAAGCCTTTCTTCTTAACTACTTTCCTTCAAGAGAATTTCTACAACACTTTTTCAGGTATCCCTCCTAACTGCAGTTATAAGCAAAAACACAGTTCTAATCATCACAAACTGAAAGTGCTCAATAAGGAAGAGGTATGATTTTACAGCTTGAGAACAGACAAATCAACATAGAACATGCAAAAAAGCACAACAATTATAGGAATAAAAATATCAAGCACAAATGAACAAATTCCCTCTTCTCATATATCACTATTAACTACTAAACATAATATATGCCCTTTTTACATGGCATTCCCCCTAGACTTTACATTTGATAAGACTAGCAAAGCACATAAGGGAAGCTGAACATTGAAGAAGAGATGGTTGGGAGAAGATGGTTAGGGTTCATATTTTGAAGAAGGTTTGGGTTAGAAGAATAGGATTATCTGTTTAAAATAAAAATAATAGATAGAGAACGGTTTTAATAGATAAAAATTATGGTCAAATAGAACAATGGGCCACGGTTTTGAGATTATTTATCACAACGCTATCAAAAACCGTGGTCCAATATAATGATTAGGCAACAGTTTTAAAACTGTTGTTGTAAAGTACATTAGGAAACGGTTTTAGAACAACTATTATAACACCGTAGTGTAATACAACGAATTGACAACGATTATAAAACTGTGGCCTATTGTACTTTAAGACTATGGTTTTAAAACCGTTGAGAGTGAAAGCGTTGCCATAGGCCAAAAATGTTGTAGTGGAACTAATAAAGCATATATAAATGGAGCTCCTTATTCTATAAAAAAATATTAAATATGGATGCTTGTGCAAATCTTGATGGTGAAATAAAAATAACCACCCCAAATTTATTAAAATAATAAAAAAATTGAAACGTACTCTTACACCAAAACTTAAACAAAATTGAAGGCTCGTACAAATTGTGAGGACTTGATGTTAAGAATAGCACTAAAAACTTTTAATTCTTTGGTCTTTCTTTCTTAAAGGGTCTTGGATGATTTCCCTTTTCAGCATCTACAGGGCTAGCTAAGTTTAATACTTTTGTTGGACGATGTGAATACATTGTATGTGTACCTTCAAAAACACTTTGACACTGAAACAAGTTTAGGTATAAGATATTTTCTTGTGTTTAGATGAGTAACAATAAGTTCAAACCTACATCGGGATAATCGCCAAGGAGAGGATCCCAATAGTAACAACCCAGATGAGTCAAAGTCTATGAGCTACTATCACAGTTAAGGAAGGTTGTGAAACCTGACACGAGAATTCCGGCTTTTTTAAATACATCATTAATAAAACATTAAATAAAATAAAATACACTATTGATGGAAACCGTGTTAGATAACTCACATCCGAGCTCGTGAATCTCACACTAATTATTTGGTCGACTAAAAACTAATAAAATAATACCTAAATATCATTTATTGTGTAATAATGTCAATATAACTTCTATTTTTAGATGGGTTGGTAATCACATCATCTATAATTTTACTATCTTTTACTTTGAGCTCAAATAGATAAATAAAAAGTACAAAAAGTACAAAATAAACAATAAAAAGTATATATTATATATTTATTTCTTATATTATTAAAATAATAAATAACAATTAAATATTTCATATTAATTATTATTGTGATATCCATGTATTATTATTGTTACTTACAATTAATATATTATACATTATTTATTTATATTTTACTTAAAAGTTTATAATAATTAAATTTAAATAGTGGTTGACAGGGTAAACTTAGGGAGTATAAGTGCATGCATTTTTTAATTTATTTGGTCATCACAATTTACTTTAATTTTTTTTTCTTTCAAACTTCCATATTCAAACTTAACTATATACAAATTTGTTAAATACACATAAAGGCCGGTTAAATTTAAAGTGAATATGTCTTAATCATCTATCATATACTGGAATTATAGATTTATGTGGAAATTAAATATGGTGTAAAAAACAATTTTGCCAGTCATATTGATAACATTAATTAATTTAGTATTTCAGATTACAAAAACATCAATTAAGTCACAAAGTTGTTATATTGTTCATTTTTTTACTAACAGCATATATATACTTTATATATTTTCACTACATCATTTATCATTCATAATTAATAATTATTGACTTTTAAAAATAATAATAATACAAATGAATGATAAATAATATAATAACTATATAAATTTTTATACTAATATTGAATAAGTATTACACTTATCATTATATTACCTTCTTGAATTACATAAGTAATAAAAAACAACAATCTATAAAGAGATAAAAGGCATATTATAAAAATCACAATAAATTAAATATGAATGATTACAGTTATATTTTATTGTAATGAGACAAAAAAATAAAAACACAAATATAACAAAAAATAAAAGAAAAACATATAGAATATATATACACGCACGAAGCTTATTTTTTATAAAAAAAAAGTTAAATATAAATTCTTGTACAAATTTTGGTGGCAAGATAAAAATAAGAACCCCTAATTTATTAAAAATAAGAGTAAATTGATGCATGAACTTTTTTTAGGGAATAAAATGAGACTTTGTGAAAACTCACCAAAATCATGAGGACGTGATATACATTAGTAAATGAGATATTACAAAAATCAAATATATTCAATAAAAATTGACACCTTTGTCACATTTTTTAAGAGCATACTTTCTTATAATGAGGTAAATAAATAAGAATGAATTAAGTATATACAAATGAAACTCCTTATTCTATTAAAAAATGTTAAATATGGACGCTTGTGCAAATCTTGATGGTGAAATAAAAATAACCAACCCGAATTTATTAATAAAAAAATGTGAAACTCTCACACCAAAACTTAAACAAAAGTGAAGGCGTGCTCATACAAATCGTGAAGACTTGTTATACTTTATTTTTAATCATTTTCGCTTGTTGGGGACTTGAAGTTAAGACTTGCACTAATAATTTTTAATTCTTTGGTCTTTCTTTCTTAAAGGGCCTTGAGTGATTTCCCTTTTCACCAACTTAGGGGCTAGCTAAGGTTAACACTTTTTTGTTGGACAATGTGAATACATTTGATGTGTACCTTCAAAAACACTTTGAGACTCAAACAAGTTTAGGTATAAGTTATTTTCTTGTATTTAGACGAGTGTCAATAAGTTCAAACCTACACCAGGATAATTGGCAAGAAGAGGATCCAAATAGTAACAACCAAGATGAGTAAAAGTCTATGAGCTATAATCATAGTTAAGGAAGATTGTGAATCCTAACACGAGAATTTTGTCTTTATTAAATGTATCATTAATAAAACATTAAATAAAATCAAATACATTATACACGAAAACCGTGTTAGATAACTCACATTTGAGCGTGTGAATCTCATACTAAATACTTTTTATTATTAAAATAATAAATAACAATTAAATATTTCATATTAATTAATACATAAATAAATATAAATATATAATGTATTAAAATATCTCATACCAAATATCTCATACTAAATACTTTTTACATTATATATCTCATACTAAATACTTTTTATTATTAAAATAATACATAAATAAATAATAAAAAGTATTTATTATATATTTATTTCTTAGATTATTAAAATAATAAATAACAATTATATATTTCTTATTAATTATTACTGTAATATCCATGTATTATTATTGTCACTCTAAGGATTTACTTACAATCAGTACATTATACATTATATATTTATATTTTATTTAAAATTTAATAATAATTAAATTTAAATAGTTTATGACAACGTAACTTTAAATAATATAAGTGCATGCATTTTTTAATTTATATTGTCATCACAATTTATTTTAAATATTTAATTTTGTTCAAAAACTTTCATATCTAAATTTAACCCTATATAAATTTTTGAATTACAGAGAAATACCAGTTAAATTTAATGCAAATATGTCTGAACCATCTATCATATACATGGATTGCAAATTTATGTGGGAATTAAATATGGAGTAAAAAAATAATTTTATTAAACGTATTCGATAACATTCATTATTTTAGTATTTGAGATTACAAAAACATCAATTTAGTCATAAAGTTCTTATATTGTTCATTTTGTTTCTCAGAGTATAAATATTTTATATACTGTCACTATATCATTTATCGTTAACGATTAATAACCATTGAATTTAAAAAAAAAAGTAATACAAATGAATGATAAATATTATACTGTTTATATATAAATATTTATACTAATATTAAATAGATATTACACTTATCATTATATTACCTTCTTGATTTACATAAGTAATAAAAAAACAACCATCTATAAAGAAATAAAAGGCATATTATAAAATTAACAATAAATTCAATATGAACAAGTACATTTATTACATTTCTTAATTAGATATTTTATTGTAATGAGACCAAAAAAAGAAAAACACAAATATAACAAAAAAAACATATATATATATATATATATATATATATATATATTTATATATTTATATATTTATGAAGCTCAATTTTTTTTAAAAAAAAGTTAAATATAAACTCTTGTACAAATTTTGAAGACGAAAAAAATAAGCAACCCTAATTTATTAAAAATAAGTGAGAATGGTCTCATGTTATATTATCACTTAAATGTAAAAAATGTCACAAAAAGTAATGATAAAAAAATGATTTGAGGGACTAATTTGATATTTATGAGGAGTATTTTGACTTTTCTAATTTTTCAAGGATAAATATGATACATGAAATTTTTTAAGTGAATAAAATGGGACTTTGTGAAGACTCAACAAATTCGCTAGGATGTGATATAATTTAATAAATAAGATATTACAAAAAATCACAATATATTTAATATAAATGAATACCTTTATCACAATTTTTACGGGCATATTTTCTCATAATGAGATAAATGAATAAGAATGAATAATATATATATAAATGATATATATATAAATATAAATGAAGCTCCTTATTCTATTAAAAAAATTTAAATATGGACGTTTGTGCAAATCTTGATCGTGAAATAAAAATCACCATCCCGAATTTATTAAAAATAATAAAAAATGTGAAACTCTCACACCAAAACTTAAACAAAATTGAAGGCTCGTACAAATCGTGAAGAGTTGTTATACTTTATTTTTAATCATTGTCGCTTGTTGGGGACTTTGTAACACCCCAAATTTATCCTCCTTAAAGTTAGGTAACAGTCCTGAGAAATAGGGCATACTGCCAGATTCTCGCTTGAGCGAGAGGAAGCATGTCGAGGCTGTGAGTGAATTATTGTTATCCTACCCGAAGTGGTTGTTAGGAATAGATTGCCACCTAAGAGGGGGTGAATTAGGTGTAGAGACTTAAATTCAATATTTCTACTTTTATTTTTAAAACTTTGCAAGTTTAAAGAGAGTTTTTCTATCAGCGGAAGTAATAAACAAAATAGTTGAGTAAAAGTAGAAGATAGTGCAAAATGTAAAAAGTTAAGGGAAAAGAAGATCACACCAAGATGTATACTAGTTCACCTTCAATTTGAAGGCTACGTCCAGTCCTTCTTGTTACCAAGAAGATTTTTCCACTATTGCAAGAACCAATGATACACCTTCTTCGTCTTCTTCCAAGACTACTCACCTATTCCACTAGGCACTAGGCTAACACCGTTCTTCACAATATACTGCACTTCACCACACTTGGTGAAATGTTTACAAGACACTAACTTGTATTCTTAAGATGGTTTTTACAAGGCTTTTGAATAAATGACTCTCTAATAGTAATTGAAACTTTAAGGATTGAATCACTCACTAAATGATCACTTAATTTAGAATCAAATAACTTGGATAAAGGCTTTTGTTTGTGACTTTGAATAATTTCCAGAATTGGAAAGATATGAAAATTGATATCAAAGTCTTAACACTTATGAATGAATGACAAAAATTATGAGAACTTTGTGACTTTGTGATTATGAAAGTTGTATTCAGAATTATGTTAAAAAACAAGTCATAAAACACCTATTTATAGTGTTTAATTCGTGCACATGAACCAGTATGAGTTTGTAAAAAGTTAAGAGCTACATCAGTTCATTCAAAACAGAACCAATATACTGTTCTGGTATGTGTAATCGATTACCATATGGTGTAATCGATTACACCAGTTAAAAATTTCAAAAACAAACTCAACGGATTGATGTAATCGATTACCAAACATTGTGTAATCGGTTACCAAACATTGTGTAATCGATTACAATGTAAAAAAATGCACGTATCTGATGCTTTTAATATGTTGTAATCGATTACGAGTATAGTGTAATCGATTACATCATGTAAAAATTTAAAATACAAAACTCAACGGATTTATGTAATCGATTACCAAAAATGGTGTAATCGATTACAATGTGTAAAACGTACATATTTGGTACTTTTAATATGTTGTAATCGATTACTAATATGGTGTAATCGATTACATCATAGAAAATGCACAGGTCTGATGAGTTTATCAACCTGTAATCGATTACCAGAGTAGTGTAATCGATTACATCATGGAAAATGTACAAGATTGATGAGTTTATCAATATGTAATCGATTACCAGAGTAGTGTAATCGATTACACTGTTTAAAAACAGAACACCTATGCTTTAGTGCAAATGATCTTGGTTTTATGCATGAGTTTTTCAGAATTTAGCCTTTATCGTATAGTTAAGAGATTTTAAGATTAAGTATCGTTTTACCTAGAAGACTTAGACTACACATATGAGCTTCTTTGACTTTTGATTTGCTAGTCTTCTTTTTGCATTTGATGACATAGTGAGCATCATCAAAACCTTAGCCATAGGTTGGGAAAGATCACCATCTTCATAGTAGTGAATTATTGTTGTTGTCCTACCCGAAGTGGTAGTGGATTATTGTTGTTGTCATACCCGAAATGGTAGTGGATTATTGTGAACTAGACCTGCCCGATGTGGTATGGAGAATGAACTAGACCTGCCCGATGTGGTATGGGGAATTAACTAGACCTGCCCGATGTGATATGGGGAATTAACCAGACCTGCCCGATGTGGTATGGAAAATTAACTAGACCTGCTCGATGTGGTATGGAGAATTAACTAGACCTGCCCGATGTGGTATGGAGAATGAACTAGACATGCCCGATGTGGTATGAGGAATTAACTAGACCTGCATGATGTGGTATGGAGAATTAACTGGATCTAACCGATGTGGTAGAGGATTATCTTCGTGAAAGAACTCGGTGAATATGATTGATGGTGAATACGATTAATGGGAATGAGTGTGTTCGAATGATAGTAATATGCATGCTATAGGATATATAGTATGAGATATATATACTATAGGGTGAATATGAAAGATGAGAAATGAGGATGTTTGGAATGAAAGTAATATGCATGCTATAGAATATATATTATGAGATATATATAATATAGGATGAATATGAATAACATGGAAATGAAAGAAAGAAGATATGAAGGTTTATTTTTACTTGTTTGTGGTTATAATTTATCTCAATGCTTAATCGTATTTGAAATGTGGATTATCATGTAATGTTAGTTTTCAACTAATGACTTACTCCCTTGTTTTTGTGTGTTGTTTATGATAATCTCATTATAGGTAAATGAAGGATTTGAGGAGGAAGTTCACTTAGGAATCCTAAGCGTTTATTAACTTGGATGTCTTTATCTTTACTTTGACATTGTAGTTGACTAGATAACATTTTGGGATGAATGTAAGTCTGATTTGGATAATACTGGAGATATGTGGTTATGGACATTATGACTCTTGGAAACCCATAATTGGTTGTATGCGGTAATTACTAATTGAATGAATTATGTTTTTCTGCAATATGAATGGTATGATAATATAATAGATTAAAAGGGTAGTTTCAAGGAATGACCCATGAGGGTTTTAAGAAAGATGATGAATGTATGTAAGGGAGGATTAAAATAAACGAAAAAATTTCAATGGTA
Source organism: Lupinus albus (assembly GCA_009771035.1). NCBI lineage: Eukaryota > Viridiplantae > Streptophyta > Magnoliopsida > Fabales > Fabaceae > Lupinus > Lupinus albus. The sequence goes on from CM020021.1 coordinate 3,256,885, forward strand.
GAATTCGGGTCCTTACAGACTTAATGTTAAGACTTGCACTAATAACTTTTAATTCTTTGGTCTTTCTTTCTTAAAGGGCCTTGGGTGATTTCCCTTTTCACCAAACAATTAGGGTTGGATAATGTGAATACATTGGATGTGTACCTTACACTAAAACAAGGTTAGGTATAAGATATTTTCTTGTTTAGACGAGTGTTAATAAGTTCAAACCTATACCGAGATAATCGCCAAGGAGATGATCCCAATTGTAACAACCAAAATGAGTAAAAGTTTATGAGCTACTCTCATAGCTAAGGAAGACTGTGAATTCTGACACGAGAATTTCGTCTTTATTAAATGTATCATTAATAAAACATTAAATAAAATTAAATACAATATACATAGAAACCGTATTAGATAACTCACATTTGAGCGTGTGAATTTCACGCTATTTGATTGGTCCACTAAAAACTTATAAAATATTACTTAAATATCGGTTATTGTGTAATAATGTTAATGTAACTTCTATTTTTAATTTTAGATGGGCTGATAATCACATCCTCTATAATTCTATTATCTTTTAATTTGAGCCCAAATAGATAAATAAAAAGTACCAAAAAATACATAAATAAACAATAAAAAGTATTTATTATATATTTCTTATTAATTATTACTCTAATATCCATGTATTATTATTGCCATTCTAAGAATTTTTACTTACAATCAGTACATTATATATTTATATTTTATTTAAAATTTAATAATAATTAAATTTAAATAGTTGATGACATCATAACTTTAAATAATATAAGTGCATGCATTTTTTAATTTATATCGTCATCACAATTTATTTTAAATATTTAATTTTGTTCACAAACTTTCATATTTAAATTTAAATCTATATAAATTTTTGAATTACAGAGATAGTTCGGTTAAATTTAAAGTAAATACGTCTGAACCATCTATCATATGCATGTATTACAAATTTATCTGGGAATTAAATATGGAGTAAAAAATAATTTTATTAAGCGTATTGATAACATTCATTATTTTAGTATTTGAGATTACAAAAACAACAATTTAGTTATAAAGTTCTTATATTGTTCATTTTGTTTCTTATAGTGTAAATATTTTATATATTGTCACTATATCATTTATCGTTAATGATTAATAACCAATGAATTTTCAAAAAAAACGTAACACAAATGAATGATAAATATTACAGTGTTTATATATAAATATTTATACTAATATTAAATAGATATTACACTTATCATTATATTACCTTCTTGATTTACAAAAGTAATAAAAAACAACTATCTACAAAGAAATGCCAAAAAAATAAAAAAAAACAAATATATATATATATATATATATATATATATATATATATATATATATATATATATGAAGCTCAATTTTTATAAAAAAAGTTAAACATAAACTCTTGTACAAATTTTGATGACGAAAAAATAAGCAACCCTAATTTATTAAAAATAAGAGAGAATGGTCTCATTAGTATTTAAAAATTAAGGATGTTATATTATCACTTAAATGTAAAAAATGTCACAAAAATTAATGACAAAAAAATGATTTGAGGGACTAATTTGATATCTATGAGGAGTATTTTGACTTTTCTAATTTTTCAAGGATCAATATGATACATGAACTTTTTTAAGTGAATAAAATGGGACTCTGTGAAGAGTCAACAAATTCACGAGGAAGTGATATACTTTAGTAAATATGATATTACAAAAATCGCAATATATTCAATATAAATGAACACCTTTATCACATTTTTTAAGGGCATATTTTCTCATAATGAGATAAATGAATAAGAATGAATAATATATATATATAATATATATATATATAAATAAATGAAACTCCTTATTCTATCAAAAAATGTTAAATATGGACGCTTGTACAAATCTTGATGGTGAAATAAAAATCACCATCCCGAATTTATTAAAAATAAAAAAAATGTGAAACTCTCACACCAAAACTTAAACAAAATTGAAGGCTCGTATAAATCGTGAAGACTTGTTATACTTTATATTTAATCATTGTCGCTTGTTGGGGACTTGATGTTAAGACTTGCACTAATAACTTTTAATTCTTTGGTCTTTCTTAAAGGGTCTTGGGTGATTTTCCTTTTCACCAAACAATTAGCATTGGATAATGTGAATACATTGGATGTGTACCTTACACTAAAACAAGGTTAGGTATAAGATATTTTCTTGTGCTTAGACGAGTGTCAATAAGTTTAAACCTACATCGATATAATCGCCAAGGAGATGATCCCAATTGTAACAACCAAAATGAGTAAAAGTTTATGAGCTATTCTCATAGTTAAGGAAGGCTGTGAATTCTGATACGAGAATTTCGGCTTTATTAAATGTATCATTAATAAAACATTAAATAAAATTAAATATAATATACATAGAAACCGTGTTAGATAACTCACATTTGAGCGTGTGAATTTCACACTAATTGGTTTGTCCACTAAAAACTTATAAAATATTACTTAAATATCGGTTATTGTGTAATAATGTTAATGTAACTTCTATTTTTAATTTTAGATGGGCTGATTATCACATCCTCTATAATTCTATTATCTTTTACTTTGAGCCCAAATAGATAAATAAAAAGTACTAAAAAATACATAAATAAACAATAAAAAGTATTTATTATATATTTATTTCTTATATTATTAAAATAATAAATAACAATTAAATATTTCTTATTAATTATTACTGTAATATCCATGTATTATTATTCCCACTCTAAGGATTTTTACTTACAATCAAGTACATTATATATTTATATTTTATTTTAAAAATAATAATATGGGAGTATGAGTGCATGCATTTTTTAATTTTTTTGTCAAAACAATTTACTTTAAATATTTACTTTTTTTCAAACTTCCATATTCAAACTTAACTATACATAATTTTGTTAATTACACAGAAGGGTCGGTTAAATTTAAAGTAAATATATCTTAACCATCTAACATATACTGTTATTAGATTTACGTGGGAACTAAATATAGAATAAAAAACAATTTTGTCAATAATATTGATAACTTTAATTAATTTAGTATTTGAGATTACAAAAACATCAATTTAGTCACAAAGTTCTTATATTATTCATTTTGTTATTTTATATACTTTCACTACATCATTTACCATTCATAATTAATAATCATTGACTTTTAAAAGCAATAATAGTAGAAATAAATGATAAATGATATATCAAATATATATAAATCTTTGTACTAATATTGAATAGGTATTATATTTATCATTATATTACCTTCTTGATTTACATAAGTAATAAAAAACAACTATCTATAAAGAGATAAAGGCATATTATAAAAATTACAATAAATTAAATATGAATGAGTACATTTATTACATTTCTTAATTTGATATTTTATTGTAATGAGACAAAAAAAACACAAATATAACAAAAAATAAAAAAACATATAGAATATATATATATACACACACACGAAACTCATTTTTTATAAAAAAAAAAGTTAAATATAAACTCTTGTACAAAATTTGATGACAAAATAAAAATAAGCACCCCTAATTTGTAAAAAATAAGAGTAAACGCTTTCATTAGTATTTAAAAATTAAGGATGTTATATTACCACTAAAATGTAAAAAATGACACAAAAATTAATAATAAAAAATGTTTTGAGGGAGTAATTTGATATCTTTGAGGAACATATTGATTTTTCTATTTTTTTCAAGGATCAAATTGATGCATGAACTTTTTTGAGGGAATAAAATGAGACTTTGTGAAGACTCACAAAATCGTGAGTGAGTACGTGATATACTTTAGTAAATGAGATATTACAAAAGTCAAATATATTCAATAAAAATTGACACCTTTTTCACATTTTTTTAAGAGAATACTTTCTTATAATGAGACAAATAAAAAAGAACAAATTAAGTATATATAAATGAAGCTCCTTATTCTATTAAAAAATGTCAAATATGAGCGCTTCTGCAAATCTTGACGGTGAAATAAAAATAACCAACCGAAATTTATTAAAAATAATAAAAAATGTGAAACTCTTACACCAAAACTTAAACATAAGTGAAGGCTCGTACAAATCGTGAGGAATTGATATACTTTATTTTTAATCATTGTCGCTTGTGGGGGACTTGATGTTAAGACTATCACCAATAACTTTTAATTCTTTGGTCTTTCTTTCTTAATAGGCCTTGGGTGATTTCCCTTTTCACCAACTACGAGGCTAGCTAAGGTTAACACTTTTTGTTGTACAATGTGAACACATTGGATGTGAATCTTCAAAAACACTTTGAGACTCAAACAAGTTTAGGTATAAGATATTTTCTTGTGTTTAGACGAGTCTCAATAAGTTCAAACCTACATCGGGATTATCTTCAAGGAGAAGATCCCAATATTAACAACCCATATGCGTAAAAGTCTATGAGCTACTATCGTAGTTAAGGAAGGTTGTAAATCCTGATACAAGAACTTCAGCTTTTTTAAATATCATTAATAAAACATCAAATAAAATAAAATACACAATACATAAAAACCGTATTAGATAACTCACATCTGAGCGCGTAAATCTCACACTAATTATTTGGCTCACTAAAAATTAATAAAATATTACATAAATATCATTTATTGTTTAATAATGTCAATATAACTTCTATTTTTAGATGGGTTGGTAAACACATCCTCTACAATTCTATTATCTTTTAGTTTGAGCTCAAATAGAAAAATAAAAAGTACCAAAAAATACATAAATAAACAATAAAAAGTATATATTATATATTTATTTATTATATTATTAAAATAATAAATAACCATTAAATATTTCATATTAATTATTACTGTAATATCTATGTGTTATTATTGTCACTCTAAAAGACTTACTTACAATCAATACATTATACATTATTTATTTATATTTTACTTAAAAATTAATAATAATTAAATTTAAATAGTAGATGACAACGTATATTTAGGAAGTATAAGTGCATGAATTTTTAAATTTATTTTTCATAAATATTTAATTTTGTTCAAACTTCCATATTCAAACTTAACTATATATAAATCTGTTAATACACAGAAAGACCAGTTAAATTTAATATAAATATGTCTTAACCATCTATCATATATTAGTATTATAGATTTTTGTGGGAAATAAATATGGAGTAAAAAACAATTTTGTCAATCATATTGATAACTTTAATTAATTTAGTATTTGAGATTACAAAAACATCAATTTAGTCACAAAGTTCTTATATTTTTCATTTTGTTACTAACCATATGTATTTTATATACTTTCAATACATCATTTACCATTCATGATTAATAATTATTGACTTTTAAAAATAATAATAATAGAAATGAATGATAAATGATATATCAAATATATATAAATCTTTGTACTAATATTGAATAGGTATTATATTTATCATTATATTACCTTCTTGATTTACATAAGTAATAAAAAACAACTATCTATAAAGAGATAAAATGAATATTATATAAATCACAATAAAAAAATAAGAGTGAATGGTCTCATTAGTATTTAAAAATCAAGCATGTTATATTATCCCTAAAATGTAAAAAATGTCACAAAAATTATTAATAAAAAATGCTTTGAGAGACTAATTTGATATCCAAGAGCATTTTAATTTTTCTAATTTTTCTAATTTTTCAAGGATCAAATTGATACATAAACTTTTTTAAGTGAATAAAATGGGACTTTGTGAATATTCACCAAAATCGTGAGGATGTGATATACTTTAATAAATGAGATATTACAAAAATCACAATATATTCAATATAAATGAACACCTTTATCATATTTTTAAGTGCATATTTTCTTATAATGAGACAAATAAATAAGAATGAATAATATATATATATATATATATATAAATAAATGAAGCACCGTATTCTATCAAAAAAATGTTAAATATGGATGCTTGTGCAAATTTTGATGGTGAAATAAAAATAACCATACTGTATTTATTTAAAATAATTAAAAAATGTAAAACTCTTACACCAAAACTTAAACAAAAGTGAAGGCTGGTACAAATCGTGTGGACTTTATATACTTCATTTTTAATCGTTGTCGCTTATTGAGAACTTGATGTTAAGACTAGACATAATTAATTTTAATTCTTTGATCTTTCTTTCTTAAAGGGACTTGGGTGATTTCCCTTTTCACCAAACCACAGCTGGTTGGACGATGTGAATACATTGGATGTGTACCTTACACTCAAACAAGGTTAGGTAAGATATTTTCTTGTGTTTAGATGAGTGTCAATAAGTTCAAAACTAAATCGAGATAATCGCCAAGGAGATGATCCCAATAGTTACAACCAAGATGAGTAAAAGTTTACGAGCTACTATCATAGTTAAGGAAGGCTGTGAATTTTGACATGAGAATTTCGGCTTTATTAAATGTGTCATTAATAAAATATTAAATAAAATTAAATACATTATACATGAAAACCATGTTAGATAACTCACATCTTAGCGCGTGAATCTCACGCTAATTTTTTGGTCCACTAAAAACTAATAAAATATTACCTAAATATCATTTATTGTGTAATAATGTTAATATAACTTCTATTTTTAAATGAGTTGATAATCACATTATCTATAAATCTAGGTCAAACCATTGGATTTTTTAAAATTAGATGTCTAAGATGTGGAATAAATATTTCTCATTTACTCTTTGAGTAAGTAGATCCCTCCACATAAATCTATCATCTTTTACTTTGAGCCCATATAGATAAATAAAAAGTTACAAAAAATACATAAATAAACAATAAAAAGTATTTATTATATATTTATTTCTTAGATTATTAAAATAATAAATAAATATTAAATATGTGATATTAATTACTGTAATATCTATTATTATAATATAATAACTATATATTATCTTTGTCATTGTAAAGATTTATTTACAATTAATATATTATATATCATTTATTTATATTCTATTTAAAAGTTAATAATAATTAAATTTTAATGGTGAACCACAGATAAATTTAGAACAAGTGCCTGCAATTATTTTACTCATTTAATTATCATCTTTACTGAAATTTCCTTTGCTTTATAAGAAGATTAGGAGCTACATACTCACTCACAAATTCCAAATAAAAAGAATTATTTGTAGAGAATGGAAGAAATGGAGAAGGACATGGAATTTGTCCAGCACCAGGAAACGTGCATCAAACTTCCGCCGCCGCCACCACCACCACCACCGGAAAACAACTCTCATGCCACCACTGAGAATGCCATAATCACTGCCCCCACCTAGTCAAAATGATGGACCCACTATGGGAACAATCAAATATAGAGAATGTCAAAAGAACCATGCTACAGTCATTGGTTGCTATGTGGTTGATGGTTGCGGTGAGTTTCTTGGGTCTGGAGAAGAAGGCACTCTTGAAGCGGTTATCTGCGCCGTATGCAACTGCCACCGTACTTTCCACCGTCAGGAGATTGACAACGGCGGTGTGCCATACCAGCCACCGATGCACCACCACAACAATCAAGTCTTTGCTTGCTGCCACTGTGTGCCACCACCACCACCTCCTTGTGTCGGCTACCATCACCACGTGGTGGTAGCTTCACCGGTGTCCCAGTACAGCCCTCTCCCTACCGCATACGACGGTGGTTCCAACCTTGAAGAGAAAGATATGTCGAACCCTAGTAGCAGTGGTGGGTCCAAAAAGAGGTTTAGAACGAAATTCAGCAAAGAGCAGAAGGATAAAATGCTGGCATTTGCTGAGAAAATTGGGTGGAGAATAAAAAAACATGATGGTGCTGTTGTGGAGCAATTCTGTGCTGAAACTGGTTTGAAGAGACATGCGCTGAATGTGTGGATGCACAACAACAAGCACACTCATGGAAAGAAAACTTAGGTTTCTGTTCTTCCTTGTCTTGTTCAACATCCAACAATATTTTCAGATTCAAAGGATGAGTAGTGAGACAAGATAAGAGTGTGTTTGTTTATGTTTATGTTATGCAATAAAACAATGCTGCAATGGTTTGCAATATGAAATAATTTTAGTTGAGTCTGGTTAAGGTTCTTAATTAGTAAGAGTCTTCCTTTCTCTAATAAAAATGTTACTTTCCTATGTTTAATATTTACTAGTATTTTGAGATTTCTGGTTTTACAATTCTGAATAATGAGATTAGATGAAGTGCTTTAATATTAATTGTGAATTCTCATTTCCCCTTAAATGAAAAAACAAGCAAAGACGAAATCTTGAAAGATTATGGAAGAACTTACAATACAAATTTACATCTCTTCATCATGTGATATTGAAGAGTTGTATACAGATGAGCACAAACAATAAACGAAAAGATTTTAAATTTCAGAACACAATCCTAATTACCATCACATATTCTAACAATAGCATTATAATCATGATTATGATCATATTAATTATTATTATGTATAAAAACAATTGAAGTGTATAATTATGATTATAGCCATAATTTAAAACAATTATAATCACTGATTTATAATATGAATCTAACATGTGGGACATGAAAATGCGAAGCTGGTTAAATTTTCTGTGTTGGTTCACATATGTCATCATTTTCTTCCCCCTCTTCTTAATCCCCATTTTTTTCCTTACATTCTGCAATACACTTAACTAGTGTGTATTGGCGAATTCACGACCCTGAGTACAAGGGTGCAAGTTGCATTTACTGCAAGGTTATTGAACTAATTTACATGATTAAACGACTAGATTATTTTACGCATAAAACCAAAACTCAGTCGGTTGAACAAGTCAAATTGAACATTTTATTTTTAAGAAAATGTCAAAAATGGTGTCCTCTTCGGAGGAATATGAATATTATACTTTTAAATTGTTTTTATTCATGTTTGTTGTTATTAGATTTTTGTTTGTCATAGTTTATCTTGCATCAAACTGTTAGTTATTTAATTAAGTTTAAACTTATTTGTCCAATTTTCTTGCAATTCTATGTTAATGTTTATTATGTTATATTATAATTTTATTATTTATTTAAGTATTTATGTGATAAAAATATTTTTTAAATTAAAATTATTAAATAATGTTAATTAGTATTATAAAAAGTTAGATATTTTTTATGTAAACCGAATTAACTAATTTAATTAGTGACATATTAATCGGATCATTGACCCAACAATCTGAGTAGGTTGATGACGAATCCAAATTTTATAACCCTGATTAAGTTGTCTATAATATATTATAATATGATAAAGGAGTGATAATGATACAATTTTATATAACTAATTATAAAGGTAATATACTAATAAATACAATTTGTTTTTGAACAAGTGTGGGGAAAAAATGTGAGTCTGCCCAGGTAGTGTGATTTGACAATTCATAAAATTTTCAAGTATATCTCCAATTAACCAATACACTATTTCACACCACAATTGGTGGAATATTATACTTATCTATGAGGATGTAAGAATATGGATCCTCTCTTGTAGAGACAGACATGTGTCAACTAATTTTTTTAATGGTACATATTTTATATTGTTTTAAATAAAGTTTTTATTAAATTTTCAAATCATTCTATGCCAACATTTTCTATGATGAGTGGTGTTAGATTTGTTGATCTATCTATTTTCTATATGGTAAAGTTTTTCTATTGTTTAATTTCACTTTTTGCATGTTAAATCTGATTTTGGCATCAAATGTGCACAAGGGTTCCCATCTAAGCAGGTTCAATACATATAAACCTGCCAATTCTCAACAAGTGTAATGCAAAGGTTGGACACTAACCTATGATATACAGATTAAAGGAGTGACAAGTCCTTTTAGAGAGAAAAATGATAATAAAGTTAAAATTATATCCACCATCTATATTCATTTAACTTAAAACTATTCAAATATTGGATCTCACTTTCAAAGAAGTCAAAAATGTAAAATACATCAATTCATATAACCAGAAACATTAAAGGAGTTTTAATAATAATATAACAGCTCCACAAGCTAGACCAGAGGAGTACACAATAGAGAAGAGCTAAAACATGAAATGTTTTTGTGAAGGATGATTTATCAGCATAAACCTCATCTTCTGTATAATACAATACATGGTGCTTTTGGATCCCATGTGTATCATTGAGGCTGCAATGCTCCTTGAATGCTTTTGACAGCAGTGTCATAGTGCACAAAGCCCAAAAACCAAAATTCATGGTTGTCGACCGATATAATCTGTATATATTTCTCAGACGGGTTGGTTTTGCTTGTTGATGGGTTTACTGCACTCAGCTGATGCAATGGAATGACCACCTAATGCATGAGAAGTAAAGCATGCATGTAAATATTTCAAAATTCAAACACTATGATAAAAAATGGAAACTTAGTGGAGTCAAAATATCCCAATATTAGGTAATCAAATTCTAGCCTTTGCTACACCGCTAACATGCTAACATTTTGTTAGACACTGGTATTATAGAATAGAGAGATAGAGAATGAAAAAGAAGTGTCCCAGGCCAAAACAGAAGAGTTCTTGGCTGGGCTCTAATGGAATTGTATTATTGAGTAAGGAAATAGAGAGAATTACAAGAGAAGATACTAGAAAGGGATCCCACGATCCAATTCCCCACTGATTGCTACAATCAGATTACAATGTTCTTAGCCCCCTCTGCATACATGTCATTTCTTCTACTTAAAGACTTGTAATCTGCCTAACTAACTTGTAACTGCCTAACTAACTAACAGAAAAGAGAGGAAAACTCAGTTGGTTAGTTAATTAACTAATCCAAACCTTCCTTTTGCCCCTTTTGTACACTGCTTTAATTCAGGCTTACATCTTGCCTTATCACATTTGCCTATAAAAAAAAGCTCTAGCCTTTGCTACATGTGCTTGTACTTTGTGCAAGAAAACTAGCATGAGATTAATCTCATGAGGATCTTATAGTGATGGGAGAAAATAGATGAAAATTATAAACTTGACAGTTTCATTCTTTAATTTGACCAAGTGCTTTCTCTACAAACATTCAAACTAAAATTTTAAGCATTGAAACTATTTGGTGGTGTGCTGTTTGATTAAAAATATAAAATACCTAAAATATGAATTTAACTGAAAGAGAGCTGAAAACTTTCAACATATGAATGGTCATTACAACAAATAGGCTTGCCAATTAATATAATAACTTGATTAGTAGCTAAGTTAAACATTATGTCAATCAATATTCGGGGTGTGGGGCGGGGTTTATTGACCAAAACCTGAACCCACTCCATGCAGGTAGAAATTGCCAGGCCTCTCACTAGGAGGCCCCCTGCCAGGCCCACAGCTATGTCTAGGCTTTACCCTAAAAAATGGCAATAAATTACTTCGATACCACCTTCAGCAAAAGAAATGAAAATTTTCAAAACATAAATTTGTTGCTCTCATCAATTTTTAATTAAAATTTAGCAGTGCAAATGTGAATACAACATTGGCACACTTCCTCAGTGCCATTTACTCAAAGAGCATGGGTCAGATGACCACCTACCAAAGAAGACAAACATCACTACTTCAGTAGCAAACAGTGCAACGCTACTCAAATTGCACCCAATCCAATCACCCATTAAAACAAAGCACACAGCAACTGAGCTATTTCATCATCATTGATGCAAGTTCAAAAACAGACCAAACTAAATAAATGTAATCACTTTATCACAATCTGCAAATCTTATCTTTAAATGGTATAAGAATTAAGGTGTAAGATGACTAACTGCACTTTATAATAATTCTCAATTCCAAGAATCACAACATGGCAGAACTTGTCACTGACAAATCTAATTTGGTGAATTGAGCATGTCAAATTAAACTTCGCAGTTATTTAGAAATATATTCATGTAATTACAGTACTTGAATGGAAGTATTTTCTGTTCAATTCTATAAAAATAATAAGTATCTACTCATTCGGCCGCTAGAAAATAACAATCATAGAAAAGAAAGTCATAGATAGATATGTGAACAAATCATTTTCTTTAATTGGAAAGCAATTCAAAGACATTTCTGATATTTTTATATTAGTGAATAATTATAAGCAAGAAACTTGTTACTGACCTTATAATAGCTCCATTGAGTCTGTTCACTGACAGTGTAAGAAAGTGGGTTATCGCTACAAAATGCGAGCTTTGTTGTTGACAAATATAAAACTACTCCCATTACTGGTCCGGCCGAGGTGGACAGGTAGCATGCAAATGTTTTCAGAAGCTGCTCCTCCGGAACAGTCTCAAAAGTTTGTCTAAAGATCTTCTCGTAGCCACCTTCTGCAAGAACTTTTGTTGACTGAGCAATTCTCCCCACAGCAGCATCAGCAAAACTAGGACCTGTTTTCACTGTATCACGAAAAGCCAAACATATACAAAAATCTTACAAATGAAGGACACTGCTAGAACTCATCTTCAATACATCAACAAGTAACATTGACAGATTGTAAAAAAAATTGACAGAATTTGACCAAATTCAAGTGCATTAGTAGGATACTCAAGGGTTGGTATTAAGACCACTCATTATCCGAATTTAGACCGAGTGCACAAGACTCTATCCGGTAAGATCTCGGGAGGACCCATACATACACACTTACCCCGAGCAGTTCCGGGATTTGAACTAGTGGCCTCCGAGTCACAAGGCAAACCTTAATGATCATTTTCTCTGTCAGATCTCTATTAATTTTGAAACCAATTTTGATATCGTGATTCATATAGGAAAGCAAACCATCTACATAAAAATTCTTGTTACTTGTTTCAACTATGATTATACTATATTGAGAAAGTAAGAATACATACAGTTGTTGCCACATATTGCCAGCAAGATCCTCAGCCTTTTTGGTAGCCTCAGCAGCTTTTTTTTTCCCCATCTCCCAAAAGTTTCTTTGACAGAATCTAAAGTAACTGCCCCGAAAGAACAAACTTTGAGAGAATGTGTGAGTGGGTATCTAAGTATAGAAAAAGAAAAGGAAAAGAATGACTTACTCTTGGAAGGGGCAGGGTCTGAACAGGTGCAGGGGTAATATAGGGATTTGACTCAGTTGGCAAGGTAGTAGCATCATCATCAACAGAAATAGGTGTACGAGAATCATGGTTGGGATCGAGGTTTGGGGATGAGAATCATGGAGTTGTGAGGGATTGATGTTTGGGTTTGTGTTTATGTTTGTGGGGTGGTTTGGGGAATTTGATGAACAGAACTCATGTTTGTTATGTTTGTTGACTTGATTTGATTCTGATTCTAACACCAAAATTGGGGTAATGGAAGGAACGAAGAAAGGAATGTTCTAGAGAGAGAGAGAGAGGAGTAAGAAACGTGGGACTTAAATTCAAATGTAAATCACTTTCTTCAAAACCGTTGAATGATTATTGATTCAATGCCGTTTTGGATCCATTTGCCCTTTCATTTTGTTTTTACTTAATAATCAAATTTTGGTCTTCCCAATATTACCACATAAATAAAATAAAATTTTCAAATAAAAAATTAATATTATTATAGTCTCACCATAAGATCAATTCTAATTAATTATGAATAAAATCATAAAAACAAAAATTATATTTTTATATTACTTGATATAGAGTTTTCTTCTTATTTTTGGATTTTTAGCATCTTATTTTTTACCATTTAAGCAATATACTTGTTTTTTTAACTAGCTTATATATTACAAAATAAATTATCATTTATAAAATAAAAAAAAAAGCATTTTTGCCAAGCTTGAATATGATGGGCTGTTTCTTTCCAAATTATAATATCATAGATTATCATTACTCTAATTTCTACATCTCAATCAATACAAATTTAACCTCTTACTATTTTTATTTTTTTAAATAAAAAATATCATTACTCTAGTATTGTTTCAGACAATCAAACCTCTTACTATTACTCACTCTTTCGTTAATTTAGGGATGACGATGCGGGTACTAACAAATTTTTAATTTTATTATATTTTATAATAATTATTGGATATAAATTATTATTATTTGGATAATGTGATAAGTTTATGATTATAGTTTTATCACTAAAATTTATTACGAAATAATAATAAATAAGATAAATATAATATTAAAGTATAAAATATTTAATTAAGATATATACGCAGATATCGGCAGTTTGGGTATCATGATAACCGTTCCTACCCATAAGTATTAGTATTTTAACGGATATCTCTATGGGTGGAATATTTTTGCTATCCTAATCATTGTCTTCTTACTCATTGAAATGCGTTCTTCATATTACAATTAGGTTTAGTTGTGCATTTACTTCTCATTATCGTTTTCATTTATTTCTGTTTGGGGTTTGGTTCTTGTTGGCAATTTCTGTTATTCACTGAAGATGCAAAGAGCATATTGCACATTCAGCCTCCATTACATAAAATAAAATTAAGATATCCCATTAAAGTTTTCTTGTCATTATTTACCACTTACTAGTTCGTCAAAAGTGTCAAATTCAAACAATCTTTTTAAGAATCTAAGTTATCATAGTCTCAAGATCTTAGAAATGTGTCACAATATATGAGATAAGACGACCAAAGGAATTAGAAAATAGAAATTAGGTGAATTTAGATATTTTGAACCAATTGATAAGGATCATAATGGTGGGATAAATGAAATATTAAGAAGAATCAAACATATAAAAGCTTAACCATACTCCCTAAGAAAGGTTTAAGCAAAGAAAGGTGTCCAAATGGGAAATTAGAAATATTTGAGCTGTTCCATTTCATGTAATGAATATTTGATTGCTATTGTTTCATGCAACTATTGGAATGTACAAATTTTTTTGACTGATTGTATTGACAGCTAGTAAGGTTTACAGGACAGTACTTTAAGAAAATGGACAACGTTTTTGTACTTGCCAGTTCTGAAACTTATGAATATAATGCAGATAAAATATGCTGCACAGTTCCAATGGAACTGCATAGCCCAATGTCACATACAATTAGACACAATTTTCAAAGGATCAAAGCTCATCTTTCTGAAAATAATGATCAAGGGGCTAACCGTTCAACCTTCCACACCTTCTGTTCATTGATCTCACAGGGAGAATATCTCAGCCTATCGAAAAAGGGATAACAAAATTAATCATGGGAAATTCAACCTACTATGTGTGAACTCAATTAAAGAAATTTTCAGGATCAAGTAAAACCAATTTAATCTCTAGATAAAGTTCAATATTGAAGCTAATTTTGAATGACTAAGGAAGGAAGAAAGATGTATCATAGGTTTAAAAGTGTAATTCAATTTGTGGGGAAAGTAGTAAATGATGATTGTATTAAATAAAAACTGTTATATAATATTATCATAGATGCATGCTTGAGCGAGAGTAGAAGTAGGGTGAGTGACATATTGGAAAGTCCTCCGTAAAATACCCACACTCGAGGGGTGATTATTGGGTATATTCAAGTGTGAAGTCCAACATTGAAAATCCTACATGTGTTTGATGCTATACATAGCTGATCCTCAGCCCACATAAAGATGAAGGTTTTGTTAGTCAGTCGACAACCAATATAAAACGAGCAACCTGTTATAAACGGGGAAAGAACCACCTGTCATGCAAGCGAGATTTCTGTCCTTGCCAAAACTCAAAAGCGTGTGGTGTTAGCCTGTATCCTCCCCAGTTCTTAGGTTTAGGGATCAAACTTCTGCAAGCAAAACAAAAATGAGAGGAAAAAAGCAGGATCATTTACAGCTCCCAATTGACAGACAAATAGTCGAAAGGGTATACTCTTGGCCATATGAGAAGATGAGCAAATCGGCATTCCAAGTCGAAGCCAAGGGAGATGTCGAAAAAAAGTTCAATTATTGACCATTACATGGGATACCAGATTTTATCAGAATTCACAAAGTAGATGTTCAGTAACTTACCCATCAGCATATTTTTGCTCAAGTTCTTTGTACTTCTGATGAAGAACATGCCTTCCAGGTACAACAGTACTCTAAAGATCCATAAATTGCGCGATATAAGGTTATAAATCATTGTAATTTCTTTAAATGATAACAACTACTACAGTAATGAAAGCGAAGTAGAAGCCGACCTGCTTGCTGACTATTGCTCCGATCTGACTTCCTCTAGGACGGCTATGGAAATACTGCTCCGATTCCTCATCAGAGACTTTCTGTACATCCCACCCCTCCACCCGTACCTAGGAAAATAAAATAAGGAAGGAATAGACAACACTTGTTAGATATAATGTCCTCAAATATTGTGATTATTAACAAGTTATGTGTGGCATGCCTCAACAGGTGCAGTAACATGGAGTATGATTATTAAACTGGATGATTCATGTTAAAATTGGTAAACAAGCTACATTTCCAGCTTTGTAAACTTACAATAAGAGCTATTAAACACTAACAAACAAGATGTTGATTTTCAACAAAACTATTTCACATTAAGTGATACTACATGTTAGAATATTATTTAATCGACAATGAGAGTAGTAGCCTAACATGTATTTAAACTACACCCAGGAGAATGAAGTAGGTAATGTGAGACTTACTCAACAAAGTTATTTATAATAGATGTATAAAAAGGCACATTTTTGCTTCCTGACCAATGTAAAACAATCCAACAACTGCAAGATGATGATGATTAAATAATAATAGGTAATATGGAAAGTACATGATGGCATGCTATGGCCATCAGATTCCAAGAAGGCATGACACTCCTTGGCATGAAAAATTAACTTTTGTTGCACCCAAATCCATGTGAGAACAAATGAATTTCAAGAAGTGTCTGGCTACAATGAAAAGAGTAGTCACCTGCCGGTTTAGACCATCCAATGAAAAAGAAGTGAAGCATAAGGATTTTCGGATAACTCACGCGCCTTTTGACTTTCATAATTTGTGTACCTGCAAAGCAATTGCAGTAGTTGAACACAAATGTTCATTTTTCCAAATAGCCTAGCAAAGCAGTTTCAACATAATATATCCTTGTTACTTACACACAAATTCATTTTTGTCAACACCCTTTTAGCAATACCATTCGTGATGAGCTGCAGCCAAATGAAGTAAGCGTAATTCGGAAATTTCAGTTCAGATATTATGTATATTATGGAAGTATAGAAGAATGATTCATTTTCAAGAGCCCATGATCGTGAAAAAAATAGAGAAGCTGATCTTACGGTTTTCCTCCTTCCCTACAGTTGACAAGGCCATAGCATTCGGTTCCTTCAACCACCCAACAGCCAACGCATCACAACCATTTTGAAACTGCGATAACAAATAAAATAGATGTAGAATGACAAGTAGAGACGGCCAATAAAATCTCGGTTTCGAAATACTCAGATTAGGAAACTGAAATAGATCACAGTGAAGTCCTTAACCGCCGACAGTAAAAATGGAAGAACAGTAACAACACTGTGGCAAACAGTATTGTTTTATGAACTTTACCTGATTAATGGGGTCTGCCTCCGCCTCCTCTTCAAGAAACTCAGGAGAGATATAATTCTCTCTCATAGCTGAAATATCAATTTGAGGAGGCTTTCCGATTCGGACACACATGGAAGTTCCAGGATATGGTGGAAGTACAAGGTTATATTTTTCTGCAATAACAGGTGGGACAAATCTACCTCCTAGGAAGTGGTGTGGACCGATAAACTTCTTCGCACATAATTTTGGCGCTGTCAGAGAAACCTTCAGAAAATGTGATGGGATAGTCACTCAACAGAAACATAACTTCCATTTGGAAGAAATACTTTAATATATTTATAGCTAAATCCCCAATGTTTAAAGCAAATAAGTAATGAAGCGGATATTTTTATACTTAAGAAGAAGAAAAGGGTAATGAAATAGATATAGCTCTAGATGCATACCAACATATCTGGTTTAATGCCTGTACCATCAACATCTCCCTCTTCAACATGCCACCCAGAAGGAATATCTATAGAGACTATAACTGATCTTTTTTGGCCAGTTTGATTATGATTATGTATTGAAACAAATCTATGAATCAAATCATCAAAAGGAGGCCTTGGAGAGCCTGAATATCAAGAAAGTAAGGAAGTCACATAATATGAAATTAAATAGGATTATTCGTTCAAAAACTTACAATAGATGTTCGAAATTCACAGCCTGTGTTAATAATAGTCTAATAGAGAATATATGATTTAAATGACTGTGTGAGAGAGAGTCCAGAGTATAGAAGAGGGTTTGAAAAGATCGGTGCAAAGTGCAAACTATAGTTTATAATTGTAGAACTCATATTTATACTAACAGACATCCTATGAAACAACCCGGGTAGAGAAAAGACATGCTGGTAAAAAGTTTAGGAAACAATAAACATACAAATAATGAAAAGGCATACATGTATAAGCAGATAAGTAGCATGGGCAAGACAGTGATTAGAGGCAGAAAAGTGGTATTAGCAGTATGTTGTTAAATCCCTGGTTTTCATAACATTGACAAGGATGCAAATATGTTTGGGTCACAAACAATATTTAAACATGTAAATTACCATGAAACGAGAATCCAAACATCGCATCTACTAGAACGTCAAAGTCATTTGACAAGTCTGACGGTAGATCTTCCACTGAAAGGAATGGGATTGACAGTGCTTCGAGCTACAGCATCAATATTTCACATGAGTCTTGCAGCAACTCATGATAAACATTAGAACCAACGAATTAGATGGAAGGGGACATCGGAAAATAAAAGGTATAAAACTTTCCCAAGTGAATTCCACCCTACCTGGGTAACTAACCCAGCATACAGAGGCTTCTGGGTACGCTTCGGGTAGCAGACCAAGGGCTTATAACCAAAATGATGTAGGTGACGGGCAGCCACAAGACCGTCACCACCATTATTACCAGGACCACAAAATGTAAGAACACGACTATACTCACTTGGTTTGTAAACCTGTGATAGAAAATCAATTTAAAGTGATTATCAGTATTTGCAGACGGGAATTTATAGAGAAAGTGAACACATTTTCTTAAGAGCCTCTAGTAGTAAGGGGAAAATAGGAATTTGAGTAAAGTAAATAAAGAATGAAAGGTGTACAAAAATACACAGGAAGTTGTAAGATTATTCCTTGGTGCTGTAATACAGTACATAAATAGGAGGGATCTCGCTGGGAAATACTATGTTTTGCACCTCTTGTGTGAGTTTGGATAGGATGCTGAAATTATCAAAAATTGGTGTTCACCTTCTGTATTTTTTGCACTGTCAATATCGCTGTGCCACATGAGTTTGAGGATTTAACTCAATCATATATTCTTTAGTCCTCACTTGTCGCATTACAATTTTATTTAATTTACGTCGTGAATTTCTCCTTGAATCCAACAAGGGGTATGAGAGCTACAAATTGAGCTCCAGGTTGTGTTGTGTAAATTAGATGGAGGAAAACACAGACACCATGATCAAGTTTACAGCCTCAAACTACTTCATTTGGAATTGAAAAATAGAGGATATTTTTTATGGGGATTTATAAGGTCCCGGGAGTACAGGAGATTCAAAATCAGACAATTTCAGATAATTGGTAAAGGATGCAGTAGAAGGTGTTGCAATAATCAGGAAGTGGTGGATGTTGACCTGTTACACAATGTAGCGACAGACAGAAACTAATACCTACACTCTGACGAAGAATTTACGATATTATCTCTATGATAGAAGGACACAACATCAAACTTTTGTAAGTAAAAAGCTACTGAAATCCTTAGTTATTAGGTTCACTCATTAACCTTACTTACCATGTATCAAATTTTCCATTCCACATATCACACTAGGTTCATCTTGCATAAGGTATTGTAATAATAATCTAAAAAATGATGAACCACATACCGAAGTGGAAATGAACCCATACCCATACTGCACTCCTATATAGTTGAACCTGGAGTACAAGAGGGGAGTTTGGTTGCTAGGGAACACTTGAGTGACTTATAAGCTTTGGAAATATAGAATCAAAGGGTAACCAAAGGGATATTACATATCTATCTATTTATCTATCAGATTTTCTTATTCAAAAGAACCTACTTGTGATTTCATTACAAATAAGATAGCACTTTTTGTCCAATTCAAGTGAGTATATATGGGTATGCAACCCCTTCAGATATGTTGAGTCGCCAAAACCACATTGCGGCCGCAATTGGGGCCACATTGAGCACATTTGCCCGAAATTTACCGTGGCGGCCACAGACTGCTATTTAAAACCTTAGTGAGTAGTACCACATAGAATCAAAGAGGTCAAATATATACAAGCAATTACCTCAGCTATGGACGTAGCAACGCTCAAACCAGCCAATTCCTACAATTGCAAGTACACAAACAACACAAATCAAACGCTTAAAGTATTAACACTGAAAAAAATCAGAGCCCAATGAGAAATATCAAAACAAACACAGTGATAATGAAGATTATTAACCATGAGCTGATCAACGCTAAATCCAAGAGGACCCATGAGTGATTCATCAACCTCAGCAGCTTCACTTTGCGTAAGGTAAGACAAAGAGTCAAAACTCCCCATAGTTTGTGACACCCCACTGAACTTGGTAGATAGTGCACGAAACTGAGGCCTGAGAAAACCCTGAAAAAACAAAAAAGGAGATAAATTTGGATAAAACCGTGAAGATTAGAGAGAAAAGCATTGATTTTTATTTGATAGAAAAAGAGAATTGGCTTGCAGAGAAGAATTGAAAGAAAGGGTTGTTTGAAGAAGGAAATGGGTATGTGTTTTTATGGGTTAAGGTGAATGAATGGGTAAGGTAGAGACATGTCATGGTTCTTGTTCCCTTCAACAATGAAAGCATCATCACTTAGGTTCTGCATGATTCTATCACTATTGAATATTTGACAACTATAACATTAATTAATGTTACTGTTCTGGTGTTGATTTTTGTCTAATCAATTTGTAGATTTTTGCTCTGTTGGCTGCACCTTCTCCATTCGAAGTTCACTACAAAACAGGTATCGTTTTTTTATCACGTGTTAAGTGAAACTAATTTTGTGGTAGATGTGTTAGCCAAACATTCAAACACTACCTAAGTGTGTGTAAGACATATTAGGAGTTTGGACGGTTATAAGTGATTTTTTCTAATGTTCTAAAATACTTTTGAATCTTCTATTATATTTTGAGTTTTTTTTAGGACAAATTTATCATTTCAGGTGTTTAATGACACTAACTTAAAAATGTTCATACAAGAATAAAGAAATAATTTACCACTAACTAAATAGGGGAGGAGTCCACTTACTCTAAGAGTAAGTTTTTAAACTTGTTTCACATCTTAGTCATCAATTCTAGGGAAATTAAATAGTTTGAATTAGTGTGTAGATCTAAATCATTGAATTTTCTTAGAATTGATGGCGCTAAGATGTGGAATAAGTTGAAAAACTTACTCTTATAAATAATTGATAAAATATTTCTCAACGTAGTAAAATTATTTTAAATAAATATTATAATGTAAAATATTAAAAATTTTCATTATAATGCAATTGTCACAATATTTTTGTTATTAAATCAACTAATTTATTGGGTAATACTTTTGTCATTCACAACACATCAATCATGTCACACCAAAATTTGATATTCATATGGGAATCCAGTATTCTCTTCACATTTTCAAACTCTTGTCACGTTAATTTTGTGGACATTTTTCTAAATATTCTATTAATCATTTAGCATCATGTATTCAACTAGTAACACATCATAACAAAGTCTCCTATTTCCATTGGTTTGGAATTGGTGTTATAAGAGAAGTTATTGAAAGTGTTAATGAATCACCCTGTTTCAAAATCACAATTGTTAGCATAATATTGAGTAAATTAAGATCTAATGTCCTAAATGAAATTTTTATTCATTTGATGTTGTATGAATTAAATATCACTCCTTATATTAATGAAGATACTGGATACATAAATTCCATCGATTGTGATTCAAAGAAAAATGGACAACTTTAAAAAATGTATGTCTTCTTTTGGCTCTTGGACTAGATTCATTGCTCATTTTCAGGCATCTTTTTAATTCTTTCGATGAAACTCGTCACAGTTTTCAAACTCTCTTCGTCTGAAAGGAAAGAAAGAGAATAACAATTCCTATCAATAACTTATACACAAATAAATGAGAATACAAAACAATAATAATCTGTGAGCACCTGCATAAAGAAACAATTAACAAAGATACATATTAGCTTAATAACGCACCTAATCTTGGTATTGTATGACCTTTGGGATGATGAACCACAAAGGGTTCATAAAAGGACTCAAGTAGTTCATTCCCATATGGCTTCATAAAGTCTGTCTCCCCTGCAATACGTGTGAAAGTGCTTCAGGACAAGATTTCATTTTCCTTAACCAAACAACACTTCTACTTTTGTTGTTTGTTTTTTTAATCATGGGACAGTACTTTCCAGTTTTCAAGATATAATAACATAGAGTATTAATATTTTATGCTATAAACCTAGAAATCTAGTGTCACAAAAATTTAACATTTTGGTGTAAAAAACATTTCTGCTATAATTTTATCCATGTAAGGACTAAGGAGTCCATTTGGTGGATGCATTGTTGAACGAGTTTGATACTTCCAAAACAACCATAATTCTTAGAAATTCTGAAGTAACTAAAACTACTTCATCACCTGATGGGAAAAACTTACATAAACATGTGAAGTACAATCAAATTGGATATACCTCCTTGTATGTGTAACATTTATTCACAGTAAGATTTATATAGTACATCTTCCATCATTCTAACAGTGTATAAAACTCATACACTGAAAGTATATAAAACTCATACACCGACGGTGCATATTTTATTCTCATTTTTATTGATATATATATATATATAAATATTAGATTGAAAGTGGTGAGAAATAATAGAGTGATATACCTAGAAAGTGAAGAGAGGGGCAGATAATGGGAGTAGAATATGCATTCTTAGCCAAAGATGGTGATTTAAGCTTGCCCCCTCCTATTATTATTAGGGATTTCACCTTAGGAACCTTCGTCAGAGCCACACCCTGCACAAATTCAATCTCATCAAAAATATATTCATTCACAATTTACCTGAATATCACATATCATATACTACTAGGGTCACAAATTTGATTAAAAAGTACATTAGTCATGAAGAATATAGCACTTACCTTCTCCTGAAGACCGGTAGTAGCGCAGCTGATAGTATAGCACCCTGTTTTTTTCCAGATTCAAACACCTCAAGACATTCAAATTCTAGTCCATTGTGAAATAAAACTCCAAATAACAATACGGTTTGTATGGTTAATCTCTAAACAGTAATTAAATTGAACTAGAGTTACCTGTGAGAAACCAAGAAGACCATCAATAGGTCCGTGCTTGATCATGCACTCCTCAATGTATTTCAGGCATTCATCAAAGTTGGTATACTCTGTAAATTCCTGTTTAAACATACATATATAAATATAATAGTTTAATATGTATAAACTGAAGTTTTTTATACACGATTGATGGTACATCATCCTGACTAATATTAAGTTTAGCTCATTAACATAGCTACCACCCTTACGAACTAGAATTCTCTCAATTAACGGAGAGACAAATACATGTTTTCTATTTGTTTTAAAGGCAAAAGTGTAATTTTATTGTAATCAAATGGATATAAGGGTCATTGAATATTATATTTCCTTTTGATTTTTGAAGCATTTGGATCCTAACTCCACCCTTACTCACAAATTAAAGGATAAACTTCAAGTACTGATGTTATTTATTCTAATTCAACACAATAATACACACAACTGCAACAAAAATTTGAAATCATACATTATGAAGGAATTAACAAATTTTCAAAAAACAAAACAGAGGATTGAGAAGTAACCTTGTTGAACTGGAACCATTCGTAGTAAGGAGGATCGAAAATCCCTTCAACTTCGGATTTTCCCTGACAAGGAAAAGGAGCGTCGACGAAAACGAGGTCAAGTTGTTGTAATACAGATTCGGGCCATTTATGCATCTGTTTCTTGTGGATTTCTGCACTTGTTCTGAATCCATGGAGGCACAGAAATCGTGGTTTTCTTAACGCAACGGTGTTATGACCTTCGCTACCCCATCGAAAATGGAACAAGAGTTGTGGTTATATCACCCATTTTTGAAGGCCTAGGGTCAACCAATTTATAAGATACTATTGTATGCTGACGTTAAGTTATTTTTATTAGTTTTATATATTATTATTACGACATTTACGACTTAACTCGTTTTTCTATTGAGTGAATTGTAATTAATTTATATATTTTATAACTACAACAAAATCAACACATGATTTACAATTTTGCATGTTAAAAAATGAAAAGGATAAACTGTCGTCTTCAAATATTGTCTTGATCTATGTGGAAAAATTGTCGTGTTCAAATGAAAAAACCTTAAAATTTACATCAATAAACATGAAACTTAAAACGAGGAAATATATTATATAGTTTTTTTAATAAAAAAATATAGATTAATAAAGGCAAAATAAGAAAACACAAATTACAAACCATTATGGTAATTATTTTATGTTTTTCGGTTTATATATTAGTATAAATATCAGTATGATTCATACATTGTGTATGATATACTATACACTATTTTTATTATTATGGTTCTAGTTTGGCATGCTAGCTGTTGCTGCTTCCAATTCCACTCATATTTTAAGTCGCGGGGGAAAAAGGAATATAATCATTTCAAAAGGGAAATTATCTATATTTTGTTCCCATAAATTACTTATAGCCAAAAAAAAATGAAGATAATTATCTATCATGATGTAATTTGTAGTTGTTTTTTTTCATTTTTTATTTTATAATTTCTACCAAAAACTATATGTAACACAATGTTTCTCTATACTCAATGCATATTTTATGTTATTTTTAAATAATGCACCATTTTTATATAAATTATATACGTGTGGTTAATTTATTCATCACATATTATAAATTGATAATCAAAATCAGAATAAAAGAGTTATAATTTTTCTAACAACAAATGAGAAGACACATATTATAAATCATAACTTCAAATAGAATGTGGGTCGACACAAAGTATCGGTCGACACATTAGTTTAAATAATATAAGTTTTTTCTAAAAATAAATTATCTGAGGTAGAAAATTGTTAGAGGTACCAATTTTGAACGAATTATTAACGTAGATAAAAGTAAAATGATTCGGTAGGAGAGACGTGATAGTTCACCTTGTAATTCACCTACGATTCCTCGAAGGTGACCTCAAAACCCATCCAACTTCGATTCCTGGAATTCATTCTCTTCTATATATCCTTCAAATTCAGATTCAAATTCAAATTCAAATTCAAATTAAATGTCATCCAATTCGCACAGAAGGGGTCCCTTCTACGGTGATGCTTCCCTTTTCGATCAAGGTTTCTTCTTCTTCTTCTTCTTCTTCTTCTTCTCTAACACCATTTTCAATTCATCATTTCCTTCTTCTTCTTATTGTTTCCATTAATTCAAATTTCAGAGATGGCCTTAACACCAGACCCGTTCCCGCCTCTGATTCCAACGAAATCCAATTGCGTATTGATCCCATCGACATGGACGATGAAATCACTGGTCTTCGTGGCCAAGTTCAAAAATTGAGAAATGTATCTTCTACTTATTTCAATTACCCTTACATAACTGCATCATTCATCTTTATTTTTATCTTCGTCTGCCTCGTTGTCTCCGGAGTGATTTAAATATCCATGGAATCATTTCTGTTATTATCAATTGGTTTTGAGTTGGAATCATTATCAATTTATCATGTTTGATAATGAATGCACTTGCGCCTTGCGTTTTTTAATATAAACTTCATATGTTGTTCCTATGAATTGAATTGAAAGATTATGTGCATATTCTTCATCCAATATTGATCATGTATATTCTGCTTTTTCGTTCAACTATATTGTGCTTTTTGTAGAATTTGATAACTGAACTTGATAGAACGTTTCGTAATTGATACTTCTATCCCTTTGTTTTTAGTAATGATAGAACTGGAATGCTATGGTAGCTGTTAATTGTCTTCCTTTATTTGAACTAGTTTAATGAAGTGAATCTAATTCTATATAATGATTCAAACTTTTGTTTTCTCTATTTTTTTCCTTTCTACTTTCTTGTGTTCTCACACGATTTCATCTGTTTCTGGTGTAGGTTGCTCAAGAGATAGGAACAGAAGTTAAGTATCAGAAAGATTTTCTGGAACAGCTGGTACATCATTTCTTTGATAACCTATATTTAACATAGTTTCTTATCTTTTGCTTGAACTTGTTTTCTACAAAATTCACTTTAGCTGGAGAATGAAGCAATGCATTTTGCCTAGATTGGCCGAAATGGATTCACTATTGAAATTTCAATTTCTTTAGATTTTGAAAGCTGAAACACTAACTGGCAGGAAATGTTTCTCCATTATAAATTTAGGTTCAATTTGATATATTGTTATGGATATTAAAACATAGAAGTTAATATGGAAAACCATGCCATTAATGCTGCTATTGCTGTACTCAGAACCATTACCATTAAAACAAAATAATATTCCTTATTTCCCATCTTGATTAGTCTGGGAAAGTCTGCCATGGTTTTAACTATAGGTTGAGTTGCATTAAAATGATTAAGCGATGGAAGTAATAAATATAAAATGAGAGAAGTAATACTTTATGGTTTGCATATTAAGATGAATCATCCAAAATTTTACAGTATATTATGAGATTTACTACAAAAAAAATGAGTCATAGTAAAACTTTGGGTGGTTTTTGTTGCATGTTGATTTGAAGTAACTGACCAGTCATAAGAAAATGTTCAATTTTCTCTTTAACACTTTGGTCTGTCCCAACACAGCAAACGACGATGGCAAAGGCTCAAGCTGGGGTGAAGAATAATTTAAGAAGATTGAACAAGAGCATCATCCGAAATGGTTCAAACCATATTGTTCATGTCATTGCTTTTGCCTTACTGTGCTTCTTTCTAGTGTACTTTTGGTCAAAGATATCCAGAAAATGAGGATTCTCAGGGGTTTACTGCTTCAGCTTAAGACCTTCTTCGGACGACTCAGACGTGTTGCATAGTCAAAACAGCGGTTGTATATACATAAGCATAAGTACTAATTTGCTTGTTTAATAAGTACTATTTTCTCTTCAAAATATCCAGTAGAGGAATCTGTTTGTGGATACAATGTTAGAGGGATACACAATCTATGTATATGGTATTCTTTTTCATTTATGTATATAAAAGTTTATGAAAAATGAACAACACATGAAACTGGAACAATTCTGACCTGAGATACAAATTTATAGTTAGTAAGACAATGCTATAGCAAGTGAGTGTCTGCTATATGCAGCTCGATTAGGAAAATGCTGATTCAATTGCATTATTGATATTTACATCATCTTAAATCAAATAATTTGCAGATACTGTAAGAATTTTTAGGATCAAACTTTAAACTGATACAAGCATTTCCCTTAACACAGCCATTCTCAACTTGCAAGAATATTTTTTCAATGAATGATGGAAGTGGAACAGAAAAAACTGAAAGATAACCATATGAAACCTGTCCAAATTTTACTCCAAAATACAAGGTGAAATTAGTGAAAATGACTCAATGGATGCAAATTACAGAGAGTTGCAACCGCTTTCAAAATTCATGGGCAAAATGCAGAAAACAATTGCAATTACTTCCAAATTAAACTAATGACTGTTTTGTTGAATGCTAAACAACAACTAAGCCTTAGTTTTTCTATGTTAAATTGATTACATGGGTCAATTACATCATATTTATCATAAATTATGTTCATTGACAAAACATTGATTCAATGAACTTCCTTTAAAAGGGTGCAAGTATTTAAAGCTAAAGATGCAGGTCAAACTTGATTTGTTTAAAGGAGCCAAATTTAAAACTTGAGTTAAAAGGTAAGGTTTAAGTTTGATTATTTTTCCCCTCTATCAAAATGATCCTTAAAATATTTGTATATTTATTGCCATTGTACACTAAAATGAAATCAAAGAAAGAAGGAAAATGTAATTTCATATTCATAAATGATAATACATTACTTAAAAGTGTTTCCAATAATTATTAAAAGAAATTTCTAAACATGCTTCTAAAGGAATATAATTTATCTGAAAATAACAAATTTCTTAGAAATGTTAAGGACAATAATTAAATCCAAAGAGTCCAAAACTGGATAACAATAATTAAAAGAGAGGGATTCACTTACTCTAAGAGTAAGTATGAAAAAACTTATTTTTCATCTTAGTTATTCAATCTTGGAAAATCTAATGGTTTAGATATACTCATCAATTCAAACCATTGGATTTCCAAATAATGAATTATGATGTGAAGTATGTTTTTCCACTTACTCAAATTAAATGTTGCACCCCTGACTTTCAGAATGTACCAAAAGTTTAACTAAATTAATTTCATTGTTTTATCCATGTAAAAACTATTATTCTAAAGAACAATCTTATTTCTCACGTCCCAAATATTTCAAATAGTTGTAAACCTTAAGGAGATTCACAATTGCTTCTTCCTTTTCCCCACCTCTATCATGTCTTCACAATTTAAAAAATGGGTCTTAACATTGTTACCAAATATCATGTGACTTTGGGTATGAGAAGAAAACATGATTGACCAGTTCATCTAAATAATTACATAGAGCACCATTTATTGAATTGTTAGGATCAAAAAGTGTCTCTTCTTTGCATTTTATAGGTATTCTATTCATGATAGTATCGAGTTCTTCATCATCACGAATTTTAACCATTATTTCTTGAAAATAATTGTCATTACTTCCTTTCTCTTTTTTTAGTGTTAAATAAGCACTCCTAACTATATAAATACTTCCTTTATCATAGTATCAAATTCTTATATCAACTTTATTTTATTTAGCCATTTTTGACCTTGAAACTTTGTATAATTTTTCATCTCCCACTATTTTCATGGTAAACGTTTATTCTATATTATATTTTCCAAAGTCATTCTTCATCCCTCCACTATTTACTTACTTTGACGATTTTATCCAAATCCACTCGAAAAGTTATTACAATGTACTATCCTTCCAAAACTTAATATCACTCTTCGATCACATTTCAAATCGCTTCACATACCCTTATCAAATCAATCACTATCCACCGTCTCCTTAGCTAAACTAAAATTGTCTAACTTTTCCCACCAAGATAAACCTCTCTTAAAATAACTAGAAACAGAAGTATGTTCACGCCATAAAAACTGATATTTATATCTAAAAACTAATCCTCTCACTTAAGGGGTCTCTTTTTCTTGAATCATTCTCCATTTACATGTGCCTAATAAGAAAAAATTAAAATAAAACAAATTCAATTTTTTTTATATCTAACTCACCCATATCTAAATTTTAACAATATCACTCATAATACTCTATGAAAAAGGAAAGGAAATAAGTATGTCAAGAGGATAATATCGACTTTAGGAGAGTCACACTACCATCATAGGAATTAAGCTAATGCTTCCAAAATGATATTTTTTTTTAAGGGTATTAATGACATTATTCCACGTGGAGAGTCTTATAGGGTTAACGTCAACCAGTATTTCGAGACAAATACTTTAAAGATATATCATTACAGGTTAGATTTTTATTTGATTTTTCTTGTTATGGCATTTTTTAGCGGACATAAATGTATATTATTGGCTTCTGTATGTACCCTTATATTTGAATCAAATAATATTATTTCTACGGATTCTACTTAATATAAAGTTATTACCATGCAAGCACCTGGTTTTGGCCAAAACTGCAAGAATCGGCTTCACCGTTTCATAGATTGAAGAATTAAGAAAGAAACAAAAACTTAAAAATAGAAAATCAAGTGGAGGCTTCAAAATTGAATAAATGGTTGCTTGAAACCAATGGATTCTTGTCCATTTCCTATCAAACCAATCATCTTGTCAAGTTATTGCACAACAAGTTAAACTTAACCTGTTTTGTAGCTAAATTTGTTTGCTACGTACGTAACCCTCCTTCTAAATATTTTAAACTTGATTGTCCCTACCAACGAGGCGTTTTTTCTAATAGTAGTAAGGTTACCTTGGATCTCCAAATATCGGATTAAGTTAAAGATCAAATGTTTGATTCATAGAAGTGACTATTGGATGAAAAATCAAGCATCCAGAAGAAATTAGTTCTTTATTATAGGGTGAGAATATCATTGTTATAAAAGAAAACTATAATATTATATTATTGGAGTATCTTTGAACCTATTGTTTTTAAATTTCACTCTTGAAGTGTGGCCAAGAGTAGGGTTTTATTTTAACACATGCATGTCGGTAAGCATAGAAAAATAACTTCCAAGTTAAACACTAGCTAATTTTTTTGTTACATGTGAACTATGGCATTAGAATATCCCAAAAACCAGACAAATTAACAAATATTAAAGAAGATATATAGATTCTGTATTATACCTGGCCCGACAAAGTTAAGGAAAATGATGTTAAATCAATGATAGCGGCAAAAACGATGACATATGCAACCAAATTCATGTAAAAAGTATGTATGAGAGAAGAAAATCCCACAAATAACAAATAAAGCAGATAAATACTCAAATACATTTTATTATGAATGATTAGAGTTAAAAGTTAGTTATTAAACACATGATTATCATGTGTATATTTTTTTTAATTTTAAACATTTAAATAAAATTTAATGATTGATATTAAATGTTTTGATGGAGATGAGTTACTCTTTATATATAAAAATTTATATATGTTCAATAAGTACAAATTTTCATTCAATTTTCTAAGCTTGAGAGTTGTGTTTTCTCATATTTATATATCTATTTGATTGACGGTTATTGAACCAAATTAGTGGAAGTTCTATTTTCAATCATAAAAGTTTTGAAGTACATTGTATTTGGTAGGTGAATGTCGTGATATATCAGCATCGACGTGACAAGCAAATTGGCAAGTCACATTTATAGCATGGCCCTTATACATTAAATCTTCAATTTTTTAAGCCAAGATGCATAAAGATAATTTTGTAACCCTTTGCATGGCGATAGCCTACCCACACAATTGCTCCAATTTTAAATAATAAGTAAAATAATATTCACCGATTTAACGTAAACAATATTTAATTATTCATTATTGACAATTGGAGCAATTGTTTCAATTATTTTACGTTAAATATTCTTGGTTCTCCCATATCAATCACCAGATCTATTTATTTCACATATTAGTAATCTATTATATGAAAATTTAATGGTTCACATGATTTGAATTAGTCATTAGATTTAAACCATTAAATCTAGTGAATTATTAGATTTTTATAGAATAGATTACTAATATATGAATTATGTTTTTATCAACTTACTCATCCATAATGAATCCCCTATCTTTCTATATATAATACATATTTATAAATAAATTCATTACACAAAAAATATTAAATGTGGCTAATATTTTATGTTTACAATTTTAAGAGAATTTTTTTCAGTATAAGTGAAGTTTGAATTACCAAGTTTTAATTGGTATTTTTATAATGTACCAAAATAATTTACTAATCTGGTAACCATTGTGGGGGTGTATTAGGCAAGGAAGTCTATAATGTGTTGGCTTATGATCAACTATCATCTCCTATACTGAACAGTCCAATACATTGATGTGTGGTTCAGATTAAATTGATCATTTAAATAAAATTTTAATTAAAACTAAGTTAAAATTTAAACCATTGAAAAATATTAAATGACACATATCATCATCTCATCCCAGAAAGGATCCAGATTCATGGATCTTTATGCACAGATAGGTACGCAATCTCTTCCAGCTTTGTCCTATGTATTACGAATCTTAACCTATTTCTTTGAAGTGACGATGGAGGACTATGTCTTGGATTAACTATCTATAGCATAGGCACGGTTCTGATTCCTTGTTATGAGCCCAATCCATTTAAGGCTTCCGCGTGAACATGATTGACAACGGGTGCATCCGGTCAAGTTTGTATATATATAATCATGAACCCGAAATTCAGAACTCAAATTCAGCGTAGTTGAAAATAAAGGTATCATTCCCAAATTCGTCAGATTTTGGGTAACCCAAATCCGACAAAAACTCGAAAATAATAAATGTACTCAACGAGAGTGATGATATCATTTCATTTCATTGTTCTCTATCATTTCTATTTTCTCTTGTATTATTTCATTTCAATTGTAAATTAGAAATTAAGAAAATAGACATATGATAGAACTTTCAATTGTAAATTGAATTACATTAGTTCATGACATATTTGGGATAACATCTTAGTTTTATCAAATCCCAACCCGAAAATTATAATCGGTTAAAACCTGAACCCGAATTCAATGACATCAGTTTTTCCTGTTAAATTTGGGTTAGATCAGGTGAGTACCAATTAGTTTGATTTTCATCTGTCATCTCTAGACTTCAAATTCAGAATGAAGATGGATAGATCCGGATCATTACTGGAAGCCGCTTTCAAATTCATAACACTATCACCATTATAACTTAAAATTCCCGAATACATACACTATCCCTCTCTCTCTATATAATAAAGTTATAATAACATTTATCTATGTAAAAAGATTGAAGTACTTCACGAATCATTGCATGTGATTCTTGTTAATATCAATCTGAACATAATTTATCACGACGACAAACTCGTAATCTTTGAATGGAATTTGCAAATCCTAACATATTTCATCACTCATTTTATTTAACATAATACATATATATACAAATACATTACATAAGACTCGTGAGACACAATGTAACAAATATAGTTATGAAATTAGTATTTTTTCCGTATAATCAAGGTATTTATTCACATAAATAATTAATCTCTTTTATGGTACGTAATTATTTCTTCTAACAAATGTCGAAATCAAAAATTAATTAAATCTTTGACTTTTTAGCCTACTATAATACTTAATGATTTAGTTAGACTTTACACCACTGGATCAATAATGATCTTCGTGATGTTATGAACATAATATATAGTACACAAGCCTAACCAGATTTATGGAAAGTTAAATACACCATAATTATTTAGCAACAATTAAGAATTATACATATTGCATTAAATAATCATAGATATCTGTGCTATCAGTATCCATTGTAGAAAAATGAGGCTCAGTTCATATTAGCTTAGAGGGAACATGATACGCTGGCTTGCATATATGAAACTTAGCGCAATACAGAACAACCATTTTCTAAGACCTTACTTTAATTAATAATGAGTTAATTACGGTATTTGAGAGCTAGTGGTAGTAGTATATAACTAAATCTTGTTGCTCTAGCTGTAGTTTAGATTTAATAAGAAGTCATCGAATGACATAATCTACAATATTTTGTAATACATACCAGTTGGGTTTAGATTATTTTATATTAGATTAATCATTTTGTACTCTTAGACCTTAGATTAGCAATGAAACTAGTGTAAAATTTGATGGAATAACTCAAAAACCGATTAGAATGGTAATAAAGAATCATGGTTTAATTAACGATATTCGCTGAAGGGCCCAAGAAAAAGGGAAGAAAATTTAGAGAATGTCTTATTGAGAAGTGGTCAAATTGTTGATTAATTGTTATTGTATGTATTAGACATTTATGCCTTTGTCCTAAGTAAAATAAAATGGGTATTAGCTACATGTTTTTCCTTAACTATAAGTGTCATAATTAGATTTTTGTATATGAAGAAAATTATCAGGAAAACTAACTTTAGTATAATATGAATTGTTATTATCTATAAAAAAATATATGCTTTTGGCTATAAAAAAATAGAAATACACATTTTTAACTGAAACAAAAAATATTAACTCATTCTAGTATATCAGGTATATCCCCCAATAATACGGAGAAATTAGTTTTAATCAAATCCTTTTTAACATGACCTACAAGGCTTTGGTTCTAAAAGTGTAATATTACTGGTTAAATGTTCGATTTCTGTGAATGATACTTATTGAGATGAATAGTCATGCACATACTTTAAAAATAATTAATTCATGGGTAATCTTGACTACAAAAAAAACTTTTAACATGACTAAAGAACTAATTATCTATATAATATCAAGTTAAGTTTAGAGATAAGAGGAAGTGAAAAAATATATTCTACATCATGATTATTCGTTTTTTGGAAATTCAATGATTTGAATTGGTGAGTATGTCTAAACTATTATATTTTCCAACATTTGATGACTAAGATATGAAATAGATCTTTTTCACTTATTCTTAGAGTAAGTGGATCTTCCCATTTGTATAAATCATTAAATTAACATTGAAATAAAAATAGAAATAATGAAAAGGAATCCAGGGTCCTCGAGAAACGAGAGACAGGACCATAGTGTACATATATTTCATAGTAGAAGATTACATAGTGGGTCTTTGGTGTGGTCACATGGATTTCTCTGAACTCTGAACTTTGGAGTTTGTCCCTATGCCTGAACTAACCAGTAATGTGTATTGTTGCTGTTCTTTATTTTATTTTTTATTTTTTTCTCTTTTTTTTCCCTCTTTTGTTTTACTTATAGATCTTCCTCAGAATCTGATTATGAGTTAGACCAGCTTTCTGTCACCTTTTCTCTTTTTCATATCCGACCACATTATTATCAAATGAAATCAGTGACCATTTTAATTGATATAATGTTACATAGCAATTTATTATAGATTTTATATTATCCAAATGTTAATTTATGAAGAAAATACTCTTTCACATTTAATGAACCATCTTGTCTTTCACCTTGATATAGAGTACTTATATATCGACAGGTCAGATAACTGTCCTTGCTAGACCAAAGACTTTAACAAAAAAAGTATCTTTTGTACTTCAAGTTTGTATATTAAATTTGTGATCTACTTTTTAAATTTACTTCAAATTTTAGCCATCAATTCTAGAGAAATTCAATTGTTTAAATTAGTAAGTAAATTTAAATTATTATATTTCCCTATAATTGATAACTAAGATGTGCAATAAGACTAAAAACCTACTATTAAAGTAAATAGATCTTTCCTCATTAAATTTTGACAACTTTATTTCTTTGTAGGAAAAAGAGAAATACTCATTTCTTTGTTAAAAGTTGTTCAATTTTAATGTGTACAAATAATATTGTTGGTTTGTGAGTTAAGCATTTGATAGTGTAGTCTATATAGTTTTTTCTCTAAGCATTTGGGTCGTTGTCAACCAACCATTTATTAATGTTTCACACTTAAAATGTCTAGAGTGTTGAATTTTTATATTAATTTTAGCTATTCATTCATTCATGACGAAAATTAGGATAAGATTTGGTGTTAATTAATTTGTACATCAAAATTCTGAGTCTATAATGCAGTGTACATTCATCTTTATTTAACATACTTCTTATTTTATGTGTATATATTTCTAAAATTCGTTGGACTTTATATTGATTTTCAAGATTCGGTGTTAATAAAACATTTTTCCGTATGTGTTATTAACAAATATCAATTTTTAATTAAGTCCATTAATTGAAGTGTAAGACTTCTCTCAATTAATGGAGAGACAAACGACTTTTTCATGTGTATTTTAAGGGCAAAAATGTAATCTTATTTTAAATAAAAATGATATAAATGTCAATATATGTTATTTTTTCTTTGTTTTTCACATCACTTGCATCTCTATTAATAACGGAGAGGAGTCTTACACCTCATAAATTTAGATATATTATAAGTAAAATTTTATTAATGAAAAAGAAAAAAAAACAACTAAAACCAAGTTAGTAGAAAACTAAAACCTCCATAACTAAGAAGTTTAATCAACTTACTCCAAACTTAAGACCTAATTAGAAATTCATTCGAAGTAAGATATATTTGCAGATTTGTGTCTTCCTCTAATCCACATCTAGAAATGAAATTTAATGTCATCAACGAACTCTTCCAAACATGTTATGGAATCTTATCATTCCGAATAGCTTCACGCTCTTTAATTGTCAGTGCAATTATTTTTAAGATGGAAGTTATTTCTCAATTCTTAAGTTGTAATTTTTCTATATTTGGATCAAGCTAATACTGAGTTTTAAAACATTATTATTATCAACGTAGGTATAGTGGAAGTGACTTGTGTGCAACATTGACCACAAGTAATTAAATAAATGACAAAAAATAAATAGAAGATAGGAAGAAAGATAATTTATTAAGAGGTTAGGCAAATTATGTCTTTATACTCGGAAGTATTGAACGATTACCGATATATTTTAGATTAGAGAATAATAATTATAAATTCTAATAGGCAAAGACTCATAATATTTCTCATTGATGCAAATTACAACAAGTATTTGTCTTTAATATATAAGATTATTTTCTCTTCGTCATTTCAATACTAAACAATCTAAAATTTCATAAAATAAAAATATTTGAAGCTTGCACAACAATAATTTATGGCTAGTACACTATTACTATACACAATGCTACAAATTAAGAAAGTGACAAGAAAGAATCTCTCCTTGTCTCCCCGTGTGTTGGTTAACCTGCGCTTGGGTTTGTATGGTTAAGCAAGTGGTCTACAATGAAGTTAAACCTCATGTGGAGTGAGAGAAATTATTTATGCTTAATAATTATTTATAAAATATTAGTATATTAATATATTAATCTTAAAATTATTTGAGTTTATTAAAATTGATAGTTGAAATGTGTAAGGAACCATCATGCCATAGTTTCTCGTAATTAAGAGGATTATAACTTTTGTTTGTTTGAGCTTAGGATAATAAATGTTATTACATGGTACAATATTAACTAAAGATTTTAAATATTAATGATCTCAAATACATGCCATAGTTTCTTAGTTAATTTAAAACACTCTAATTTAACTTTAAATAATTAATGCATCATTAATATTGAGGATTTGGTTCATACTAATCCTAAATCATATAATAATTTATCATGTAAAGTTAGGGACCTTTTCTCTAGATGATAAAATGGTCATTTTCTTTGTATTTTGGGAATGGAGTGCTTGTGCTTTGCACCATTGTCTTTTATTTAATATAGAATTATTGGTAAATTTACTTACTCCAATACTAAGTTTAAAAAAATTTACTCATCATCTTATCTATTCATTCTATATAAATCTAATGATCTAGATATATTTACTAATTTAAACCATTAAATTTCTCTAAAATAAATTGATAAAATGTTGAATAAGTTTTTTAAATTTATTGTTGGAGTGAGTGTATCTCTCCTCTTGCATACAAACTTTTACCTTTGCCAAAATTGTTCTTCCCTTCCGATATTTAACCTTCATCATCTCACTCTCCACTTTCCTATATATCTTCTTACATCTCTCTCAACCTTTTCCCTCACCTCTCGTTTTTCTCTCTCTCCCTTCACTTTCTCTTCAAGAAAAAAAGTAGTGCCTCTAAACAACATAGAGGACCTAAGAGGGACCTCTTCCCTTTACCAAATTCCTTAACTTTTTATATATAGTAAAGTCATAAACATAATGACCCTAGAAGCTGTGGTTTTTCAACAAGATCCATTTGGTTATGGTTGCAATAAAGATTATTTGTACCCCTTAGTAGGAGAAGGAGCTAAAAGTACTACTTGTGAACCAGCATGGAACCAAGACTATGGTTTCCAAACATCATCAGCAGAAGAAGAAAAACTCCTTGGAATTATCAACAACAACATAGAACAAAGTCTCCATGCAACTACTTGGGATTCTTCTTCTACTTCAGTGTTTCAAAACACTAAGGAACAATGGGATTATTCTCACTCTTCACCTGAGACATGCACTGTTGATCAATCTCTTACTGCACCTAATTCCTCCATGGAAACCACCACCACAGTGCCCACCACCACAGGGAGGCGTAAACGACGCCGTACCAAGAACAAAGAGGAAATTGAGAACCAGAGAATGACCCACATTGCAGTTGAGCGAAATCGAAGGAAACAGATGAATGAGTACCTCACGGTGCTTCGAACCTTGATGCCTAATTCTTATGTTCAAAGGGTAAGTTTGGTGAGAGATTATTTGATGTATTATATAATCACAATAAAGATGTATTATACTAAATCAACTACCCAATAATTGTAGTTTGCTTTTAGCTCTCATTTCAAAATCAAAGTTTTGGATATATATATATTTCATTTATATTTTTTTTTGTATTAACAAGAGTATCATTTCACTCACCCATGGATAAGAAATGTGGTCCATGATTATCTCACAAGAATCATTCATTATAATCGAACTCTTGATTTTTTGGTCTTTCTGGAAATATAGAGAAGTCTTACCCTGCTAAATCAATAATCCATTAATTTTCATTTATATTTATGTCAATATCTCTTATAATTTTTTTATATATATTTTGAAATACCTCAAAAGGCAACAAAAAAAAATCACCATATAATATATTTACTTTAATGTTAAAAAATCCTTTTCCTTCCAAAACTACATGAGAATAGTTCTGAAGCAATCAGAAATATATTTTACGAATAAAATATCATATAATCAATTAGTTTTCCTGAATATCTGTTGACTGAAAACATTAATCTGAATAGAATACTATATTTGGTGACCAAAACAGGGTGACCAAGCGTCTATTATTGGGGGCGCCATTAATTTCGTGAAAGAGTTAGAGCAACTTTTACAATCCATGGAGGGTCAAAAGAACATTAAACAACCGCATCAGGAGAATTTTGGTTTAAATGGGTCACTAACTTTTGCTGAGTTTTTCACATTTCCACAGTATACAACGTGTGAAAATCAGAATAACAATATAGGCACGACCATGGGACAGAACCATGAGCAGAAACAGTGGGGTGTTGCAGACATAGAAGTGACCATGGTCGATAGCCATGCTAACATGAAAATACTCTCAAAGAAACGTTCTGGTCAGCTTATGAAAATTGTTGTTGGACTTCAAAGTCTTAGGCTCGGTATTCTTCACCTTAATGTTACTACTGTGGATGATATGGTACTTTACTCAGTTAGTGTAAAGGTTTGTTTCCTTTTCTCTCAATCTATGCGTCATATTATACATCAAAGTTTAACAACTGTTAACAGTACAATAATAATAATAAATTAAAGGACTCTAAGGAAGTTTTATTTCATATCTTAGCCATTAATTTTAAAAATATGAAGTAAGTTTAAAAAATTATTCTTGGAATCAATTCATCCCTCATCTACATTAAATCCTTGACAAAAAGGCTTCCATTGTAGTTTCTTTTGAAGATGTTAAATCTCTATGGAAATAAGTTTTAAAAAAGCTTTCATTTATTAAGAAAAGTGATTATTATATAAGCTAACAGTTTTAAGTTGGCTTAAATAATTGTTAGATTAGTTTTAAATTAAGTACATTTTTCATTTTATTAATGCAAAACTAAGAAAAATATATGTGTAACTTCCTTAGTGAATCATCTAATCATTCATATTTAATTATTATTGGTTCTTCAAAAAAATTAATTCAAATGAATAATAGATAATGTATTGACATGTATAAATCTTTATATTTAAAATACATAAATATTACTCATTCATATTTAATTATTATTAACTCTTTAAATAAAGTAATACTGAAGAATAATAAATAATGAATTTACTATCTAAAAATGTTTTTTTCACACAATTCAAACAAAACTGGTTTTCAAAAAAAACATATTCAAACATAAACTTATTTTTATAATTGGTTAAACCAATTAGTTGTTTATATATAACCGATTAGTAAAAAAAATCCTCTTTTCGGCGGCATACTAAAACACGCTTTAAATGTTCAAATTAGTCACTATACAAATACATGGTTAATTATGTTAGTTTTTGAACGATGCAAAATTCATTTTCACACTTTAATTTATTTAAATGATAGGATGCATATTTAAAAACTTTGATTGTGATGTCTATCATTGAACTATTTTTTAGATACTAATTTTATTTTGAATTTAAAAAAAAAAGTTACCCGTTTCTGATTTTTTTGTTTATGATGGGAAAGGTAGAGGAAGGGTGTCAGCTGAATACTGTGGATGAAATTGCAGCTGCTGTTAATCAACTTTTACGCACAATCCAAGATGAAGCTGCTTTCAACTGAATAAAACATTAAACTTTTTTTATAAATTTTCTATCTTTCTCTTTAATTTGTTAGTAATTTGAGATATCTGTCACTTTGTTAATTTCAGTGTTGGAGATAGTTAGATATGTTACGTTGTTCTTTTATTTTGTAGTAATGCACCCTTTAATAGTTGTGTATAAGGAATGTATGTATGTACATGCGCCTAGCAAGGGTCAATAAAATACATGTCCATTTCAACTCAAAAGCACATTGCATGGTATGTCTTTATCAGGTTTTATTTCAAAATCAATTGACAATAAGAAAAAAAGTTCAACAAATATTTAAATCAATCCTGAGATAATGAGGAAGACGATGTGAGACTTAGTTCCCAACATGTCTCCTCCACCTAAATATGTTAGATCAGACGAATTGTTACATTTGACTAACTAAATGACATCTTTTGACCAATGACAACCGAAAAGAATGTAATATCTGACTTTGATATCATGTTAATATCAAAACCAATTGACAATAATATGAATAGTCCAACAAATATTTAAACAATTCTTAAGATAATGAAGTATTTTATAACTGATTGGAAGACTCTCAAGCCAGCACTTAGTATTTTCATATTTCTATCAACTGAACTACGTAAAAATCATAATTATATAACGAATTTAAGGCACGGAATAATAATTAAAAAATCAATCAATTATATATAGAACGAAATCCTTTTAACTAATTTTATATATTCAGGTCGAATAATTTTAAATCTAATGCCCATCAAGCTCTAAAAATATAATTGTGCTATAAAACTACAACTACATAATAATCAACTTAGTGTCTTATGTCACATACAAAAGAACTATCACAAAATGAAAGCAAAACTAATAGTATCAATATAATATATTTTATTTATACAGTATATTTGTCATCTTTAGAATTCTTATATCATTTTCTACATTTAAAGTTAAATAAATATCTGCACATTTTCTACATTTAAGGTACTAATAATTAAAAACACTTGCAAATATAAATCCTTTGAAACCAAATAATTTTGAGAGAATGGAATTCCCGTTCAAAAGGGAAATGTTTCACTGAGTATAATAATTTCATTAGCACCATAATAATAATATATATTAAAAAATTACAAGTTTGGACTCTCACAAAAAAAATATCCATCCCGGATCATAATCAATTATTTGATTTTGCTAGAAATGTTGCAAAATTTCCCTTCAGACTTAAAAATTTACAGAATAGTATTTTCATTAAAATTTTGTAGTTACAAAAATTAGGGTTCTCATTTATATTTCGATGCAGAAAATGCTAGAACCGTCACTTTATCCAATTTTCTTAATATAGTTTTAATGGTTACAACATGTGTTAGTTTTTTGTCAATGTTCGTTCTTTTTTGTTTTGTCTTATCAACAAATATCATTATGTGATATATATCATATTCATATATGAATAGATAGTTTTATAGTTTTGTACGATGCTTTATATTTTTATATGAATCAAACTTTGTAAACATTTATAGTGAAAAGAAAATGATTCATTTTCCCACCTTAGTTTTGCTTCTTTGTAGTTTCCACACGCTATGATCAATGCGTGCAAGCCTTTTACTTAAAA
Source organism: Lupinus albus (assembly GCA_009771035.1). NCBI lineage: Eukaryota > Viridiplantae > Streptophyta > Magnoliopsida > Fabales > Fabaceae > Lupinus > Lupinus albus. The sequence goes on from CM020021.1 coordinate 3,298,381, forward strand.
AGGACCAAAACAAAATGGGAACAAAATAAGCTTTAAATCTATATTTTGATCATAAACTTCTAGATAAGGAGTGGTGCAAAATCATTACAAATGGTTGAAAGAAACATTCACCTTCTCGGTAATGCATTAAATGAATTGGTAATTATATATACACCTTCCAAATTGTCTTTCACGTGTGTGTGTGAAATATTCCCTAACACTTTTTCAACCTTTGTTTGCTTCCATTGCACAATGTATCTAATGATGACTCGGTTTGGAATTGTGAAAAAGGAGCATGAGATGGCTATTTGGTTTTGGAATAATGATACTATAGATGACATGAACCCTTGTTATAAACAATTTGACCTTAGGGGATAAGGATATATATGTATTTGCATGATGAATTGATCCTAGAATTGAACCCTTGCTATAAACTATTATAAGGCTTATGATTTGCTCAAATTGGGATTTAATAAATAAAGGAACTCACTCTTCATTTTTGGAATATACTCAAAACCCTATATATGCTCAATGGTCAATAAAATTTAAATAAACCCCTTCATTTGTAGTTTGTAACTTCAATTCCATTACCTACTTTCCTCTCATCACTTTTGAATATTTCATCATAGCTCCAATCACTATTCTTTTTTTGTTCAGCATAAGAATTTGAGAAAAATGATTAGGAGAATAAATGGTATTTCTATCCTAATTTTAATTAAACATTACAATAAAAAAGACAACTATAAGGGTTCAACATGCATTTCACAAAAGAGAATTTGAAGTTAGGAAAACAAATATTGGGAAGATTCCAAGAATGCAGAAAAATTAAATTCAGTACCCTATCTCTGTCAATCATAGCGTTTTCAAATATGCATTTGTTCCTGATAGTCTATATATTTACAAACCATAGAGACATCCATTGCTACTTGCACTTTTTCTCCATCATCAACATATTTGCATGTAAAGATAAGTTGTTCCACGCATCATTAGGAATAATTGAATTAAGACTAAACCGAAAGTAAAAATTATGTCAAACACAATAGGATTTAGAGCATGAGAAAAACGAATGATTTATTGATTCATTCATCATCCTGCAGAGAACACAATTGGGTAGGTCTTGAGCTCTTAAGTCTCCTCGTCGAACAAGGTTCAATTTTGTTGGACCTCCATCCAATAAATTTTTTTCACGCTAAACACTTCATCTTGATGGGACATTACATCCCCACAATGTTATGAAGAAGCTAACCATTGTCATAATTACTATCCTCATGTTGAAGCACCTGATATGCATTACGAACCGAGTAGTGTCTCCCTTATCATGAATCCATACTCACCCGTCACTAGTGTCTTATTCAAGTCTTGCGGCTTCAAGAATTTTTAAATGTTCATCGACTTCCTCTTGTTCCCAAAGGTACAGACTCCTTCTCCATTTGAGGTTCCAAAACCATACATCATTTCTCCATTCACCCAGGGAGCTAATAAAAGCTTCCATAGTCACCTGAAACAATCTTACAAAAAAATTTGTTGGGTAAAGAACTAATCTCTTTCAGGGTGTGTGGTTGTATCTTCCAACAAGTATCGCTCTCAAGAATTAAACCATTGACATTTTAATCATCATGAGGATCTAGTGAAGTCTTATACCACTAGACCAACACATTGTTGATAATAGGAATTAGTTTGTTACACCAATACTTATGCTATGCCCATAGATATTCTACAAGTACATGTCACGCCAATATTACATTCAGAAAATGACTTTGTTTGCTATGGACAAACCGCAGTCGAGAATAATTAATGAAGGATGATTGATGGTGATCATACATATACAACGTTGTATTTATGGAATTATTAATTATGGCTGCCAAAAATATCTACTATATATCCAAATTTATAGTAATTAATTTCATTCAAAATTATTTATTGAAGTTAATGAATTTGAGCATTTCCAATTTTTTTGAAACTATCAAGGGTATCCTTCACCTTTTGGGTAAAGAATTAATCTCTTTCGGGATGTAAGACTACCTCTCCCAACACTGTTACTCTCAGGAATCAAATCCATGACATTTTGGTCATCCTATGATCTAACGAAATCTTACACAATTAATCAAACTCGTTGCTGATGTGTAGATTCCAGTTCGTTCATTATATATGCAATAAAAAAGTAAAAATGGTAAAAAATAAATAAATGAGCTTTTAAGAAGTTGATTTTCTAAAAAAAAGTGTTTTTAGGGAAAATGGTTTTGGAAAGATTTTTTTTTAAAATGGTTTTTTGATTTAATTTTGGACAGATGTTTCCTCACCAAACATATCTCGTGAAAATTGATTTTGGAAAAAATTGAAATATATTTGTTTTATGAAAAAGTGATATTTTTTCACGTAAGTTTTAATAATAGCTCCTTGAAATAGTAGTTTTTGAACTTTTAAAGTGATTTAGGTTTTAATTTAAAAAAAACAAATGAATCTGAATTCATCTATCCAATTAAAATTTATTAATGTATAAATTGAAATTCGTTCAATAAATTTGAATATAGATAATTGTTTGTCATCCTTAGTTCCGTGCGTTTTCTTCATCTGCAAATATCAAATATCCACAGAAGGGATTATTATAACCAATTTAATAAACTTTTACATCAAATTCAATGAAGATCCATTAGATTTTGTTGTCACTTTAGGGAAAAAGGAAAGAGCTATAAAGATACACCTAGCATGACTTAAGAAGCTTTTCAAGGGGCGCCCTCACTCTTTTTAGTTATCCATTCCAATTCAATAACACAATAGCTTTTTTGTTCTTTACAATTGGAGGCATATGCACTAGCTTATCAATCATACCATAGTATTCATATATTTCCAAATTCTCTTAATAGGGGTGCCAGAATTATGTTTTTGGTTTCTTTCTTTTCCCTTTATAAACTATACACCTCGAAATAGATTAATTAGTTACCCCATTTTAGTGGACTAAAGTTGTGCTGTACCAAGAGATTTGTATACTTTAAATAAAATAAAATTTATTTATTGTTAGGACAGGTTTGTGACTAACATGGAAGAAGTTTCCCAAAGGAAATGATGAAATTCCCAATCATTAGGATTTTGAAAAGGTAAAATCATCCTCCAGGGATTTTGAACAGATTTATATTCCCCGCTTTTTATGCTGCTCCTAGCTAGTGCAATGGACCAAAACTAATTTATTTTCAGAACAGAATGTTCTACAAATATTTAATAGGAGTATGTTAATCAATGCTTTGAGGACACTAATTAAAATAATAAAATAAATTTATTTGCAAAGAATTTAAAAGTCTAAAAATTAGTTGAAAAGTTATCAAATAAATTTAGCTAGTTACTCTTTCAGCATAGAAACAAAAGCTAACAATAGGACCTATTCAATGGGACCGGGATTCTATTACTTTGCACTTGATGGTGAAATTGTCTCATTTGATGAAAAAAGAAATAAGCAAAAGTTCTTGATTGTGTCACTCTAAGGAATCGAATCGTTGATATTTTGGTCTTTTTGTGATCTAACAGAATCTTACATCACTAAATTAATATTTTACTCATCTCAAGTCTATTGATGTCGTACCTTGTACAAGCCCACATGGCTCACTGGTCTTATTACGAAGCCAAATATCTCAAAAAAATAATAAGAAAAAATGGGTAACCCGAATCCGATCGGATAAGTCTAATCTGAGTCTGATTTTAATATAGCTCGTCCGATCGAGTTAAAATATCCAGATTCAATATAAAATACCTAATATAATACTTAGACCTATAAATTTTTTTTAGTTTTAGCAAACCGGTTTGATCAGACCTGCCCATTTTGACATACCTAATAAAGAGGGCATTGTGTTTACTTAGGCTGTGATTCCGTTGGGCCATGTTGTGGTAGCCCAGCCCAAGCAGTGAAGAGAATTAGTCCCTATTATAAAACGCTGTTCTAACGGTCACCCCATCAAATTTGAATTGAAAAGATACAGACAGACATGAAGATTTGATTTTCCGACCAAAGCCATCTCTTCCGAATTATTGAGAAGAAATTAACCCTCTTACTCACTTTGAAAATTTATCTATTCAAAACCATAGAATTTGGGGAGTTTTCTTTTTCTTTTGGTTAAATACAAATATTTATATTGATTTAGTGATTTGAATTCTAACAACAGCATGGGCCATGATGGTGTTGGTGCATACATTTTTTCTCAAAATAAAATACATACAACATGAAAGAACATCAAATAATTTCTCAAGATAAAAGATTATTTTTCTACCATCAAAATTGAATCCTTAACTTTTTTTATCATCATATAATATAACAGATCTTATACCACTAGACCATGAACTAATAAAGTAAATGAAAATAGAGCATAGGGAGAGCATACACTATACAACAAAGTAGAGTATTGAATCCAAGCTGAACAACTACTGAGGACCAAAACGACGAGGTCGTTTTAACGCATCCTTGAGCCCAAACCAAATCCCTTATCCATTGGAGAAACAGAGTGTGACACTGCGAAGCGTTCAGTAATGGCGCGACAACTACAACAACATCTTCCATGGACATCTTCACTAACTCACCTTTCTACACAACACCATCAAACATCTTTCTTATCTCTTCACAACCAACCCATAACCAATTTCTCTCTACGTCTTTCCCTTATTACAACCAAACATACCCACTTTCACTTCAATCTCAGATTTTCATCAACCACCCAACAACAACAACAAGAAACACAAAAAACTGATTTTGATGAACCCAATGAAGAATTTTCTCAAACCAGGTTGCTTGCTCAGAACGTGCCTTGGACCACTACCCCTGAAGACATTCGTTCTTTGTTTGAGAAATTCGGAAAAGTCATTGAAGTCGAGGTTTTCGTTCTTCTTCGCTTTGTGATTTTTCTTTTTGTTATTCAGTGTTCATTGTTTTTCTGATGAGGGTTAATGTTTGTTTTGGTGGTTAAGCTTTCTATGTATAACAAGACCCGAAACAGAGGTTTGGCGTTTGTCGAAATGGGTTCACCAGAAGAAGCTCTTCAAGCTATGAAAAATCTTGAATCTTCTGTAAGCTTTTTGATTCATATATCTCTCTTATTTTTTGGTCTTATAACTTAATTAACTATAGAAATTTATAACCCTAGAGCTTAGTTGGTAAAATCTGTTAAGTGTTTTTGTTCAAATTCTAGGAAGTGCGTACCGCGGACCCATTTTCATATTCTTCAGGCTGTGTTATAGAATGGAATGGTACTAGGATTGCATTGTTTAAAATAGGATAGAATGGTGGTTCCTTTCCACCCAAGACTTCTATTTTTCTTCCGTCCCGATATTTCGATGTTCTTTTACGTCTCATGTCATTTTTTCGTATAATTTAACATGTCACTGAACATTTTAGTCCCATCCGAGGTTTCAAATTGTGGTCCAATTGCAGTCGTAGTATTAGTTGTGGTTGCACCGGGTCGCATTTTTGCCAATTATCTACAGCTGTAGTAAACACTACTTGACTGCAATTTAAAATCATGTTCCCATCTCGTGTCATTTTGGTTTCTCTGCTTGCTTAGTTAAACATAACGTTGAGATTTCTGTCCGTGTTTAGTTATTTGATTCAGTTTGGCATATTTTATTTATCAGTAAACTGTGATTTGATGTGCTTTTCCTTTCTTTCAATGCTGTGTAGGAGTTTGAGGGTCGTATAATAAAACTGAATTACGCCAAACCAAAAAAGAAGAAAACTCCACCACCCACTGCGGCACCAAAGCCAGAAGTATTATTTAACTTGTTTGTTGCAAACTTGTCATATGAAGCAAGGTCTAAGGATCTCAAGGAGTTTTTTGATTCAGGAATTGGTAGTGGGAGTGTTGTTTCTGCAGAGGTTATATTTCATGATAAGCCTAGAAAGGCATCTGGTTATGGATTTGTGTCCTTCAAGTCCAAGAAACAAGCTGATCAGGCTTTTTCCGAATTCGAAGGAAAGGTAACCTTGGCTTTCATACTTAAGCTTAACAATTTCAATCAGCATCAATGAATCTAGGGTCTGTCATTTTCGTGGTGTTTCTTTGCAATTTCTTAGCATCTGGAACACTAATTTTATTTTGGGTGATGTGTGGAAAATTGTTCTCCTGCAGAATTTTATGGGAAGACCAATCAGGATTGAACGTAGTAAGCGATTTGTTAAACTATCAGCTGAGGAGACTGCAAAGTCTAAAGATGCATCTTCTGAGTTGAGCGTTAATGAGGCCGAAGCGAACATAGCTGATAAAAATGCATCTTCTGAGTTGAGCGAGAACGAGGCAGAATCAGATAAAGCTGATTGATACCATTGTTTACCTTCTGTATATCATTATCATTAATGTTGTATGCACTTGCATTAGACTTTTTTCATTGTTTGCTCATTCTTACAGTTACTGCTAATGCAAAGCCTATTATACATTTCAATTGTGTTTTGCAGGTTATTTGCGCGTTTTGTAAACCAGAGACTCTGAGAGTTACAAGAATGAATTAGTTAAGCATGGCCATTTGTGATTCAAGGATAGTCACTGTAAATGAATGATCACATCTCCTTTGAATCAAGATATCTCTGATGTAACACTTATTGAAATGGAATGTTATTATATCCTAAGAAAGCCAGAAACATGTCAATATCAGTGGTTATTAAAAAATATCTGATAGTCTATGTGATTCATTGTTGTTTTCAGAGCAAAAGACTTTAGTCAATGATTATAAAAAATGATTCTTTATAGATTATGGAGTTATGAAAGAGAATGTAATGTATGATAGCACAAAAGATTAATCTCCATTCTTTAAAATCTTATGCTATCTCAAATTTTGTACAAGGCTCATGTTCTTATGGGTGTCATTAGGGGTGGAAATAAACCAGATTTTGCCATAAAAATACCAGACTTTGCCTTAAACAGGCTGGACCTATATAGTATATAGGAGTCTGTGCTTGATCTGTTAGCATGTTTAAAGGTCTGTTAAGGTAAAAAATTCAACACAATATGTACAAACTAAAAAAATTATTATAATTATATCTATTAGTGTGAAATTTTTTACATTGTTATTACAATTATTTTCATCATCTTTCAATGTTGCATATTCGAATGATTTGTGGTGCATTTGAGGTTAGAATATACAAAATAATGTATTTTAATATCATAGTAAAATATGACATTGTTCTAATATTTAACATGAATTGTGTTATGTATTTAAGACCAAGTCTCAACAATTAAATATCCAATTATTAAATAGTCTAATTTCTAAGTCATAGTAGATTTACATAAAAAAATTATTATTTAGTTTTTGTACATGTTATAAAAATAATTTATAAATGTATAATAACATTACATAGGCCGACCTATTAGACTTAATAGGCTTTTTAAAAGGTCTGAGTCTGACCTATTTCAGTTAAATAGACTTTTGGAGAAGCTCAAGTCTGACTTGTTTACTAAAAAAACCTAGCCTGTTATAGGTTAAGTAATAGGCTCCTAATAGGCGGTCTGATCTGTTTTCACCTTATGAGTTATAAATGTAATAAGATACACAATTTAATAGAGATGATAGATAAATTGATAAATTTTTAATAATATTTACCAACTGTATAATTTAAGATTAATTACATCTTTACTGATCTACCTTGTAGTAATTTTCACTTTTGAGTTATTGTGTCCAAAATTTAAGGTAGTGTTGTCATTGCACATGATTAGTACTATTACCTAGTGATATATTTTAGGTGAATAGCCTGAAAGTGAAAACGCTTTAACAGTGATGATTGTTCCATTGACACCAACTAAAAGCACAGTAGTAGTTGGCCAGAAAAGCTAAGCACCCAACTGCCCCAATCATTTCAACTTTCTTATACCCTTAATTTCTCTGAGAGAAAAATGTCCATTCACTTCATCGTTCATTTTCAATTATTATCGACTCTTTAAAAAAATAATACCAATAAATGTAAGGTGATATAACAATTGTGTATAAATTTTTATATTAACAATGTATAAATATTACACTCAAATTCTTATCAGACAGTGATTTTTCTTGTTGAGTGTCATTAAAAAATGTTATTATACCTTAACTTTGGGGTCCCTAACTTTGCATGTTATCTTTACAGTTTTAATGTTATATACTTGGTCAAATATTATAGAGTAATATATTCTCTTACTTAGTAAGCAACTACTGAGGCATCGTTTCAACTGTCATGGTGTTTGGTAAGTAGTTAGGATCAAGATTTCAGATGTCACATTCTTCCCCAAACCCCATTTTTTGTCATCAATCATCATAGACAAATTATTCTCCCACTAGCCACTTTCACCACATTTTTTCTCTGCTAACTTCATATTTTTTGCTTCCTTCTAAAGGAATCTTTATCATAATATTCTTCTATTAAATCCTCCTACCACAAAAAAGTGATATATGTTACAAAATGATACTTTTGTTATTAGTCATTGATTTATAAGTGACATATATCACTTTTTTGTGGGTAGGAGGATTAGTAGGAGAATTTAGTACGAAAATATATCATTTTCCTATAAGGATTGTTAGAAAAATATATTATTTTACTTATTTAATATTAACCAATTATATAACTATATGTCCATGTCCTGGGTTGTTTTAATGGGAATTTAGTAGGGAAAATAATGTAAATTCCTTAATGTACTAAACTTAAAGTGCAATTTACAAATAAAAAAAATTGAATTTTAGTTGTTATTTTCTAATAAAAATATCACATGTGTAATTAGCTTATCAATGGAAACAAAATATGTAATAGTTGCTACACATACTATATTTTTATTAAAAAAAATAACACTATAATCACGTAAAGAAATGTACCTAAACTTTCATCCTCTTGCATATTGTTAAATGGTTAAAATCACGTGGCCATTACAAGCTTTAAATACATGTCCAATAATATGTACTGTATTCCTTATGAGTGATAACAGAGAGCAAAAAATGACATACTTTACGCACATGTTAATGTTTAAGAACATAATTTTCAATTATCCCTTTTTGGGATGCCAATATTATAGGGAAACTCTTTGGTTAATGGTAAAGGATTGGGGATTTATTATGATTTGGAATATTTTGGTGTGTGCACAACAATGAGTAGTGGGTTCTAAGCAAACATTCATTTTCAAACCATGACCTAGGTTATGCAATTATGCACGATATTAAGGGACCCTCATTCAATATAGTTGACAAGTGTTCCTATGAGGCATCAACACATAACCTTAATATATAGCTACAAAATCAGAATTATGCATACCATAGTTGAATATTGGACATGCAAAGGAGATAGGGTATATGAGTGTATCGTATTACGATTTTTTTACTATTGGTGAAATATCAATCCTCCAGATATCTTGAATCTCACATATATACAAATACATACCTGAATTTATGTTATCAAATCTACTTCTTTGGTATCCATTAAATGTGTTAGTGGTATGATGATATTCATCTACCAAATCTGAATTCATCAAGGCCATTTGTTTTTCTCTAATGAGGTGGAGATAAAACTATTTGGGATTCTTGATGTCAGCTTTAACATATAAAGTTTTTGTTACCGTCTGGGCAAACTATTTGGTATATACTCATAAATCTCATATCAATTTCATAAATTATACAAGTTGTCAGCACTAAACCATTTATTTTATAGGTGTTAAATAAATGGTTGATATAATTATATTAAGAGTGTAATATCTATGCACCGACAATGTAAAGATTTATACATGATTAGTGTATCATTCAGCATTCATTTATATTACTTTTATTTAATAGTCAAATATGAGTGAAGATAAATACTGAAAGTGTAAAAAACTTGACTCCATACGTTTTTTCTAACATAACCCCTTAATTTTTTTTCCCATTAGACATTTTATCAACGACATCAGAATTGCAACATAATAATTCCACTCAACCACTGCTTTATATCTCTTACATAATGAGAGTTGGAAAGAACACAAAAGACCCACTTTTCATACTATTAGGTATGAAGTGTAACTAAAGTTATCCTCATGCAAAGTGAGACGAACTGAACCTAACACTAACAACTCCTATCCCATACTTTTCCCTTCTTAAATTATATAAAGCAAACCCCTTCTCAAATAGCATCACCAAAGCCTCATTTGTATTGTGTTTATTTTCCTTCACTTCACTATTATCTCATCAAATGACATTCTCTAATGTGTTGTCTTTGGCCATATTGGTAGCAATTAACATTGCCATGCCAACCCTTGCAGCCATATACACTGTGGGAGATAACTCAGGTTGGACAATTGGTGCTGATTATAGCACATGGACCAGTGACAAGACCTTTTCAGTTGGTGATAGTCTTGGTAAGAACTAAGAACATTCTATTTCAACCACAATGATATGTTATTATTATTAGAATTTCTTTATGGTGCAAGTCTTACACATATATACAAAATTTACACTTATATATAATGATGTGTTGTGATTTTGTTCAATGTTCATCTCGTATACTTACATTAATTTCAAGTATACCATTTTTCACATCTCATAGTCATACCATATAAGGCAATGGTAACTAAAAAGTGTAACAAAATTGGTGTGAGATCTTCGAAGTTGTTTATTGAATGAGTTTGAAATATCATATAATTATGAATACAATTAAACCTATCAAGTCATATTAGAAGTAAACTATAAACTAAGTAATTTTACATGCAATTTTAGATTCAAATCCTGAAGTAGACATTTTAAAGTTATTTTACCAATATAATTAATTATACATGATTGTATGACACGATGGTGCCATCGAGGCTCCCACTTAATTGAGGTTAAGGAGACTAAATGTAAACAGTCTTATTTTTGCAAGTGGAGGGACTGTTTATGGGATTTAAATTCGTGAACTCATGGCCACTAAGCAACAATTTTGTTGTTGCGCCAAACAAGTTATTCAAATTGCGGACCAGATCACTTGATTCGGTTGCAATATTGTCACTGCAACCGCATCGTAGTACAATTACGGCGTGACACCAAATCACAATGATACGACCGCATCAAGCTTGCAACATAACCACATTTGGGCCGCATCAAACCGCATTAATTTAAAAAAAAAATCTGACCTCCTTACACGATTGATGACAACATGACAAAAAGAATAGAATACATTAAGATAGTATCAAAATTATTCTTAATCTATAATAGTGCATGACATAATGTACCAATATTTATGTATCGTAGTGTTCAACTATGGAGCTGGGCACACAGTAGATGAAGTAAAAGAGAGTGACTACAAATCCTGCACTACAGGAAATTCAATAAGTACAGATAGCAGTGGTGCCACCACCATTGCTCTAAAGAGTGAAGGCACTCATTACTTCATATGTGCTATTCCTGGACACTGTGCTGGTGGCATGAAACTGGCTGTTACTGTTAAAGCAGGAAAACAAACTACTCCTTCTACAACACCATCATCATCATCATCGGGTAAAGGTTCACCTTCTGATGCAACCACAGACACACCCACCACCCAATCTTCCACTAAATCAAATGCATCTTCAGCAAGTAGTGCCTCACCATTTATTGCTATGTTGGGTCACTTGCTATGTTTTGCTTCTGCTATGAGATTCAACTGAGATAGCCAGGACAGAGGCAGTGCTTTAATTGTTTCTATTTTTCTTGTATTATTATTATTACTATTACTATTTCCACTCTCTTTCCGTTTTTTGTTTCATCTATTCGGATTTTTTCTCTTAGTATATTGATCGAGGTTCTGGTAGTATTTAGTTATCTAGAAAATCTATTATGTTTTCCTCTTCTTTTAATATAAAATGATTGCTACTTAATCGGATTAAAGACGTTTCATGTTATTTAAAAATATACATCACTCTTCATTAATATATATATATTCATGTGACTTTTTATTTTCATTATCTGATTGGCTGAGATAAGGTTGATAATACTATTTTAGGACAGATGATCCCATCTTTTTTTTTTGGGTACATTTAAGTAGACTAATGGAGAAAGATACAAATGAGCAATATTATAAATTTTGACATAAAATCTATCACCATATTATTTTTTTAATAGATGTTCTAGTTGAATATATATCCCAATCATCCTTAAGCAAACTCGAAATGTTATTTATGACCCAAACTTCATACCACTTTAGAGGCTTATTTGAGTAGGTAGAAAAAAAATATGGAAAATTTATTTAAGACTCTTATAAAAATTTAAAAAAAAAGTGGGTAGTAGGGGAAATCAAATTCCAGTTACATATTAGCGCCAACAATATTATATTTCTTACCAACTTAATCCTTCTTTAATAAATAGATATTAGATTTTAATGTGAAAATAATCTACATTATATTATAAAATGTCTTATTTAATGTGATAATTATGAAATATGACTTCTTTATTAAATCTTGTTTTGATAGCTAGCTATTAACTTCTCAAAAGATAATGTGTCATGGATATATTCTCCTAAAGAAGTTTGTGACAAAATCGTTCTTCAGATATTAAGTTCTCAAAATATAATGTGTCGTCGATATGTTTTTGGTGACAAATTTTTTCCCACATATTAAGTTTACCACAGAATTAGCCATATTTAATGACTTAAAAAGGGGCTAGCTTAGTGATAAATTTAATGTGATTATTATGGTGACAAATTTCATTATATGAGTAAGTACTTGAAACAGTTGAAAGTATATCTTTTAGAACTAATATGATAACAAATTTATTTGAGTGACTACATCCTGATCACAAAATTCTCTATTAAAAAACTTCAATCTTATTTCATTTGAAGTTTTTGTTAATGGGAATGATTGTTTGAAAGGCAGAAAAAGAAGGAATTTGTTCATAATGACTAAGGTTTTAGGTGTATTATTACTTTTAATTTTTAATTTCGTCAACCACCTATTCCGATATTCCAACTCATGGAAAGTTTTTTCGTCACACTATAATGGAAAATCAACATTTCTCTTCCCATTACACCAAAAAGCCCAAAAATATTCTAAAAGAAATGGGAATATTCTTTTATTCTCAACTAATCAAATACTATATAATGTGTAATATTGTTAACTAAAAAAGTAATTTAATATTTATATAATACATATTTATCAAAATCCAATCAGTAATAATAGGTTAGACATAAAGAAATAAAATAGAAGATCTGAATTAAATAATGGAAGAAATCTAAATTTCACCATTCCCTATTTAATCTCATCATCCATCAAACTCCCAAAACTAATGTAAAGACAACAATGATGTTGTTTCAAAGTATTAATATAAATTTTCTCTACTTAAATTGAAATGTAAAGACAAATGAATTTTAGCATATCTTGAAGGAAAGAGGAAGACATTTACTATCGATCTAGGAGGGAAGTATCCAAAAAAATCAAAGAAAATAGAAGATGCAATGTCACTTTTACCTTTCTTATTTAAAAAAGATTACACATTTACCCTTATAATACATATAAAAAATTCAATTGTCTCTTCATTAATGGAGATGAGTCTTACTCTTTAGTTGAAATTGTCATTTACACTTGTTATTCTACGAGTAAACACGTCTCTTCAATACTTAACTTTTCAAGGTTTTATGAACCTACATAATCATTCATCAATTAAGGTTTTCTTTCTTTCACTGATAATAAATAACTATTAACATTTTCTTGCAAATTAAGATTGTTTAACTATTATGAATTACAAATGTTGGATACAAATGCTGTTAACATATATGGTTGTTTAACAAAAAAAAGAGAGTAAGAGTATTGAATAACTAGCATTTATTCAAAAATGACAATTCTACAAGATAGGGATGCATATATCCCAAAATAGACATATATAAATCACAGAAATCACGTCCTGCACTAAAACAATCACACAGTATGAACAAAAAATTAAAAAAAACTAATGTTCATCATTGTTCCTAATCCAACTGAACATAGTCCCTCATGCTTATTAATAATAATGCAATCATAAAATCAAATCCTAACCCATGCACAACTATGATGACATCATCATATATACACCAACAATAACACGGCGGTGGAGGCAAAATATCCGCCAACCGAGACTCTGTACAGGGCGGCGGCGGTGCTACTAGGGCCAGGAGCAATGGGACCATCTGCAGGACCATCGGTGACGTCAGGTGCGTCAGCGGCGGGGGCAATAGCGGGGGAGGAGGTAGGTGGTGCAGGAGGAGAGTCGGTTGGAGTTTCGGCGGTTGGTGCTTCGGCGGTTGGGGCTTCGGCGGAGTCAGGTGTTGGTGCAGGAGGAGAGGTTGTTTTAGTAGGAGGAGGAGCAGAATGAGACGTGGGAGAGGGAGCTTTAGCGGTGGGAGTAGGAGGAGTAGTAGCTTTAGGGTTGGAGGAGGTGGTGGGGTGGCCTTAGGGGACGCCGTAGCTTGCGGCGGAGGAGAGGTTTTTGGGGTGGGAGTGACGGTGGGGGAAGAGGCTGCTGCTGAATGAGTGGGTGCCTGAGAAGGAGATTGACCGAATGCTCGGTAGCCAGTAAAGCAAAGAGGAGGAAAATAGAAAATTTGGTCATGTCCATGGTTTGAGAAACAAAGCAAAAAAGGGTATTATGGATTTTGTGTGAAGTGTAAAGGTTATAAAGAAAATAAGAGAAAGAGTTGCATGAGGTTTGAGAAAATCGAAGGAAAAAAGAAAGGGTTGGTGTGTGTTTATATATAAGGGGAAGTTATTGACCATTGTTTTTTTTGGGTTGAGGTGAAGAGGACTTTGTGTCAATAAGTGGCGAACATTTTCTTGCTATGTTCTAACCGAGTCAAATGCGATAAACCAAGGATTCTCAATAAAAACAGAAATTATGATAAGTGACATAGAATAAAAATAGGTGGTTGGTCTTTTATAATGCAGGTTTTGTTTTGAAAATGAAAAATAGTAAGAGCTCGGTCTGGGAATAGAAAGACATGTGGTAGTTTTATTTCGGGTAATATACGTATCTTAATCAATATCAATAGCTAATAACTTTCGTTATGTAAATTGAGATTTAAAAGGGGCTGAATAAGTGAAGCTGTAGTAATTTGAAAATTTGTAATGATATTTGCCTTTTGTTTTATTTCGGTGGGTAATGTATATAGCTTAAATAATGTATTTGAGATGTTTTGTGAAATAAGTAATAAAATATGGTCTAGTTAATTTAGTAAATTCACAAATTTTCAACCATATCTTAAATTATGTCTTACTTCAATAAAAATATGTCATCGTCATTGGAAGATAAGGCAGATTTACACTATCTCTAGCATAGCATTCCATCCATTCTATGAGTCTGGATTTGGATCATAGAGGCGAATTGACTTGGAAAATATACGAACATTGTGAAAAGGCAAAACGTTTATAGAATAATAATTTTATCTGAATTAAAACCTTGAAAAGGAATTAGGTTATAAAAAATATCAACACAGCCATTTATTTCAAATCAATTAAACAACACAGAATATAGAAAATGACATTTATTAAACTCAGGTCAATTTTACACTATACAGATAGTAGTAAACGATTATCCAGACTTCAAGAAAACCTGAAGTAATAACCTGAGCTAATACATCCCTTCTAGATGCAATCTCTTATGTTTTGGTATATATTCATGAAAGTCTTCTATTACTAGCAGCCTTGAAAATGCAAATTTTACACGTGATATCTGAGATACATGTATACAACAGTTTTCTGGGATTCATGTATACAACAGTTTTTTGGGATTCATGTACACAACAGTTTTTTTAGATTCATGTATACAACAGTTTCTGCGATTAAAACTTGGCCTCAAGAAGAATAGAAGAATATGGAGCTATATTATACGTGGTTTCTGTGCAAGGGACACCATTAAGGACAAAGTCATCAGGAGATTTGAGATTAGTGTCCACCTGCATGTGTCCAAGTTCAAATTAAACTAACAAGAAAATTTAGAGAGGAACATTTTGAAACAAAAACTTTGTATAAACACCACTCTTTAAAAAGTTCATGGAAGCGCCTAATAAAACTTCCTCCTAGAGTCTGATTTCTCAGCAGGAGAACACATAACATGATTATCAAAGACTTCCAAAAGGATGCTCTGACATTCTCTCAAGAGTATTCTTCTCCCGCGAAAGATGAGAGGCTAATCTTGGGGATATGGTCAAAGCGTATAAAATTTGATACTATAATCTTGTAAATACTTATCGGTTTTCAGGTAAGTAAAGGTAGTCACAGGTTCCAGTTCTGATTTCTTATAAATGGATATTAAATTAACAACCTTCAAATTGGCAATAACGAACAAATACTTAACATTGATCACATTTCCTTAAAATTTGATTACCACGAGGTGAACCCTGCCTCAAAATTATGGGTTTGAAATCTTGAACACTAAAAAAATATTCATCACTGGAGTTTAAGGGATGAGCAAAAAACTGATCTCTCTCTAATGACCCATTTGACTAGCTCGGTTTGATTACGAAGATTTTCCCACACTTTCTGAAAGGTGAGCAAGGTAATTTACTCCAATAATATTTTTTAAGAACAGCACCAGGGAGTTGGTAGGAAGAAGTTTTCCCAAAATAATGGTCCAGGGATTTTAAATTTGTAATTAACTAATAATGCATGCAATAGTTAAAAAGAAGGTATTTTTGTATTATGTCTCAAGAAGGAAAAACCTACCACACGAAACCACCTCCTGTTAGTAGGAGGTGTAGGAAGCAGAACTTTAACAAATAGGTCATGAGCATTGAATGCCAAATAGACACCTCCTCCACTTTTGTCATGAAGCCTGCAAGCATATGCACGAACACAAGCACAAGGGGAAAGAAGTTGCTGTCAAGTCATAATTTCAGTTTAACTATGATAATGAGCAACATACATTGCACTCAAATTATTTGACCTTTCACTAAACATGTTTTTTATTAATATTAAACTCAAAATAATATTCATTCTAGAATCCCAAATAACAAATATTCATATATTCTTACGTAAATGCAAGAAATTTGCTGTCATAATTGTCCCAGTTGTCTTCATGCCATGTTATGTCATTCTGCAAAATAATATAAGAAAATAAATATTTTCCATGGTACAAATGGTGACTGGTGAGTGTACTTGCATCAACATTTCAGTATTATTTACTATGAATGTGAAAGCAAAGCAGCCTACCTCGCTGATAAAATTTTCATGGCGGAATACTTCACGTGCCCGCCGGTACTTTATCACCTGGGAGAAAACCTGAAGTGATCACTCTTCCGCACATCTAGCTATTGAACAAAAAACATTGTGCTGTTAAGAATATTCTCTACTCTAGGAAGTTGTCAAAAGGGAAGGGTACGAGTTATAAACTTGCCTGGCCCCACAGGAAACTATTAATGGCAGAATCATGCCCATAATATTGTTATTTCCATGTCGAGTGTGGCCATACTCATCCCCCATCCATTAGCATCTCGGTGCCCTGGTCATTCATTAAAAATCTTATTAACCATTCTAGTTTCAGTGGTACCATAATGCAAG
>CM020021.1:3316284-3441284 GCA_009771035.1 Lupinus albus
TAGTTAAGGAAGGTTGTGAATCCTGACACGAGAATTCCGGATTTATTAAATGTATCATTAGTAATCATTAGTACATTAAAATTAATTAAATACACTACATGAAAACTGTGTTAGATAACTCGCATATGAGCGCGTGAATCTCACAATAATAATTGTTTGGTCCACTAAAAACTATAAATATTACTTATTACTTAAATACTATTTATTGTGTAATAATGTTAATATAACTTCTATTTTAGATGGGTTGATGATCATATCCTCTGTAATTCTATTATCTTTACTTTAAGCTCAAATAAATAAATAAAAAGTATCAAAAAAATACATAAATAAACAATAAAAAGTATATTTATATATTTATTTCTTAGATTAAAATAATAATAACCATTAAATATTTCATATTAATTATTACTGTAATATTATGTATTATTATTGTCACACACTAAAGATTTACTTACCATCGGTACATTATACATTATTTATTTATATTTTATTTAAAAAATAATAATAATAAATTTTAAATAGTGAATGATAGCGTAAATTTAGAGAGTATAAGTGCATGCATTTTTTAATTTATTATGACATCACAATTTATTTTAAATTTAATTTTGTTCAAACTTCCATTTAAAGTAACTATATATAAATTTATGAATTACAACAAAAATACCAGTTAAATTTAAAGTAAATATGTCTGAATCATCTATCATATACATGTATTACAAATTTACGTGGGAATTAAATATGGAGTAAAAAAAAACAATTTTGTCAATCATATTTGATAATATTAATTAATTTAATATTTGAAGTTATAAAAACATCAATTTAGTCACACGGTTCTTATATTGTTCATTTTGTTACTAACAATATATGTATTTTATATACCGTCATTATATCATTTATCATTCATGAATAACATGATTGACTTTTCAAATAAAATACAAATGAACATTAAATAATATAATGATTATATATAAATCTTTATACTAATATTGAATAGATATTACACTTATCAACCTTCTTGATTTACATAAGTAATAAAAAACAACTATAAAAGACATATTATAAAAATCACAATAAATTAAATATGAAAGAATACATTTATTACATTTCTTAATGAAATATTTTATGTAATGAGGCTAAAAAATAAAAACATAAATTTAACAATAAATAAATAAAAGCATATAGAATATATATATATAGCATCCCTAATTTGTAAAAAATAAGAGTAAATGCTTTCATTCGTATTTAAAAATTAAGCATGTTATAATATCACTAAAATGTCACACAAATTAATAATAAAAAGTGATGACGATTTGATATCTTTTGAGGAGCATTTTTTTTTTCTATATTTTCAAGGATCAAATTGACACATGAACTTTTTTGAGCAAAAAATGAGACTTTGTGAAGACTCACCAAAATCGTAAGGACGTGATATACTTTAGTAAATGAGATATTAGAAAATTCACATTATATTCAATATAAATGAACACCTTGATCACATTTTTAAGAGCATATTTTCTTATTATGAGACAACAAAATAAAAACACTACAACATTTTTGATCTACGGCAACGGCTAAAAACCATTGCCTTTAGTCGTTGCCGAATTAAAAAAACCGTTCTCTTTGTCATAGGAAACGTTTTGTAACCGTAGTAGTCTGAGGCATTGCCTTTTGTTTAGACAACAGTTTTTTGACATAAGGCAACAGTGCACAAAAAACCGTTGCCTTTATAATTAACATAGGCAACGGTTTTTTACTTTACAAAGACAACGGTTTTTGACCGTGGTCATTATAGGAAACCTCCTAAAACTGTTGCCTTGATGCTTTTTAGAACATTTATAAAAACCGTTGCCAATGATAATTTATACAACACTTATAAATCGTTGTCTATGTTTACCATTATAAAAAAAATAGTTATCCCAAACCGTGGCCTATGTTTGGCATCCCCCCCATAAAACTACCTTGCCTATATAATATACAATTAGAAACCTGCATGTAATCATACACTTCAACATGAGGAATTATTATATAGCAAAAGAATACAAACCAAACTAACAAAAATCTATAATATACCATTCATTACAAAGGTCCAACCCAATTATATAAAATGGTTCAACAACACTCTCTAAACTAAAATTCATATTTGTTTATAATTTTACAAACCTTAAGGTACTCATCCATCTATATCCTAATCAAGTAACTGAAAGCAATGAATTAGTGCCGGTTTTGATGGATTTAGATATACTAAAATTCAGCTGAACCATCTTTGGGAGTCATTATTATGATCTAGCTCAATAACTTCTAATCTCTATTTTTGTCAGTCCTGAGTCATTATATTGTATCAACTAGCTGCAACAACGTCAACTCTAAGACTTGAATCCAGTAGTTGATTCACCTTTGCATCAGAGTTGTTGGGTTTCTTGTCATGGTAATTGCTTCTTGCTCGGAATGCAGTTCAACATTATCTCTTCTGTTTGTCCAAGTTTAAGATTTTTAAGTTTTCCTAAGTCAAAAAATAATGACATATAATGAGTCAATAGCAATGAGAGAATAAATATTGATAATGTGTTTAGCAAGATACTTGTGAGGGATCAAAATGATTTCAAACTTTTTATTAGGAAGCAACCGTTTAGGATTACAAACAAGAAATGTCGAGAAGACTTACACTTATATGTGAATAAACATGTGAAAGAAGCCTTCTTCTTAACTACTTTCCTTCAAGAGAATTTCTACAACACTTTTTCAGGTATCCCTCCTAACTGCCGTTATAAGCAAAAACACAGTTCTAATCATCACAACTGAAAGTGCTCAATAAGGAAGAGGTATGATTTTACAGCTTGAGAACAGACAAATCAACATAGAACAGCAAAAAAGCACAACAATTATAGGAATAAAAATATCAAGCACAAATGAACAAAATTCCCCTCTTCTCATATATCACATTAACTACCTAAACATAATATATGCCCTTTTTACATGGCATTCCCCCTAGACTTTACATTTGATACGACTAGCAAAGACCATAAGGAAGCTGAACATTGAAGAAGAGATGTTGGGAGAAGATGGTTAGGGTTCATATTTTGAAGAAGGTTTTGGGTTAGAAGAATAGGATTATCTGTTTAAATAAAAATAATAGATAGAGAACGGTTTAATAGATAAAAATTATGGTCCAATAGAACAATGGGCCACGGTTTTGAGATTATTTATCACAACGCTATCAAAAACCGTGGTCCAATATAATGATTAGGCAACAGTTTTAAAACTGTTGTTGTAAAGTACATTAGGAAACGGTTTTAGAACAACTATTATAACACCGTAGTGTAATACAACGAATTGACAACGATTATAAAACTGTGGCCTATTGTACTTTAAGACTATGGTTTTAAAACCGTTGAGAGTGAAAGCGTTGCCATAGGCCAAAAATGTTGTAGTGGAACTAATAAAGCATATATAAATGGAGCTCCTTATTCTATAAAAAATATTAAATATGGATGCTTGTGCAAATCTTGATGGTGAAATAAAAATAACCACCCCCAAATTTATTAAAATAATAAAAAATTGAAACGTACTCTTACACCAAAACTTAAACAAATTGAAGGCTCGTACAAATTGTGAGGACTTGATGTTAAGAATAGCACTAAAAACTTTTAATTCTTTGGTCTTTCTTTCTTAAAGGGTCTTGGATGATTTCCCTTTTCAGCATCTACAGGGCTAGCTAAGTTTAATACTTTTGTTGGACGATGTGAATACATTGTATGTGTACCTTCAAAAACACTTTGACACTGAAACAAGTTTAGGTATAAGATATTTTCTTGTGTTTAGATGAGTAACAATAAGTTCAAACCTACATCGGGATAATCGCCAAGGAGAGGATCCCAATAGTAACAACCCAGATGAGTCAAAGTCTATGAGCTACTATCACAGTTAAGGAAGGTTGTGAAACCTGACACGAGAATTCCGGCTTTTTTAAATACATCATTAATAAAACATTAAATAAAATAAAATACACTATTGATGGAAACCGTGTTAGATAACTCACATCCGAGCTCGTGAATCTCACACTAATTATTTGGTCGACTAAAAACTAATAAAATAATACCTAAATATCATTTATTGTGTAATAATGTCAATATAACTTCTATTTTTAGATGGGTTGGTAATCACATCATCTATAATTTTACTATCTTTTACTTTGAGCTCAAATAGATAAATAAAAAGTACAAAAAGTACAAAATAAACAATAAAAAGTATATATTATATATTTATTTCTTATATTATTAAAATAATAAATAACAATTAAATATTTCATATTAATTATTATTGTGATATCCATGTATTATTATTGTTACTTACAATTAATATATTATACATTATTTATTTATATTTTACTTAAAAGTTTATAATAATTAAATTTAAATAGTGGTTGACAGGGTAAACTTAGGGAGTATAAGTGCATGCATTTTTTAATTTATTTGGTCATCACAATTTACTTTAATTTTTTTTTCTTTCAAACTTCCATATTCAAACTTAACTATATACAAATTTGTTAAATACACATAAAGGCCGGTTAAATTTAAAGTGAATATGTCTTAATCATCTATCATATACTGGAATTATAGATTTATGTGGAAATTAAATATGGTGTAAAAAACAATTTTGCCAGTCATATTGATAACATTAATTAATTTAGTATTTCAGATTACAAAAACATCAATTAAGTCACAAAGTTGTTATATTGTTCATTTTTTTACTAACAGCATATATATACTTTATATATTTTCACTACATCATTTATCATTCATAATTAATAATTATTGACTTTTAAAAATAATAATAATACAAATGAATGATAAATAATATAATAACTATATAAATTTTTATACTAATATTGAATAAGTATTACACTTATCATTATATTACCTTCTTGAATTACATAAGTAATAAAAAACAACAATCTATAAAGAGATAAAAGGCATATTATAAAAATCACAATAAATTAAATATGAATGATTACAGTTATATTTTATTGTAATGAGACAAAAAAATAAAAACACAAATATAACAAAAATAAAAGAAAAACATATAGAATATATATACACGCACGAAGCTTATTTTTTATAAAAAAAAAGTTAAATATAAATTCTTGTACAAATTTTGGTGGCAAGATAAAAATAAGAACCCCTAATTTATTAAAAATAAGAGTAAATTGATGCATGAACTTTTTTTAGGGAATAAAATGAGACTTTGTGAAAACTCACCAAAATCATGAGGACGTGATATACATTAGTAAATGAGATATTACAAAAATCAAATATATTCAATAAAAATTGACACCTTTGTCACATTTTTTAAGAGCATACTTTCTTATAATGAGGTAAATAAATAAGAATGAATTAAGTATATACAAATGAAACTCCTTATTCTATTAAAAAATGTTAAATATGGACGCTTGTGCAAATCTTGATGGTGAAATAAAAATAACCAACCCGAATTTATTAATAAAAAAATGTGAAACTCTCACACCAAAACTTAAACAAAAGTGAAGGCGTGCTCATACAAATCGTGAAGACTTGTTATACTTTATTTTTAATCATTTTCGCTTGTTGGGGACTTGAAGTTAAGACTTGCACTAATAATTTTTAATTCTTTGGTCTTTCTTTCTTAAAGGGCCTTGAGTGATTTCCCTTTTCACCAACTTAGGGGCTAGCTAAGGTTAACACTTTTTTGTTGGACAATGTGAATACATTTGATGTGTACCTTCAAAAACACTTTGAGACTCAAACAAGTTTAGGTATAAGTTATTTTCTTGTATTTAGACGAGTGTCAATAAGTTCAAACCTACACCAGGATAATTGGCAAGAAGAGGATCCAAATAGTAACAACCAAGATGAGTAAAAGTCTATGAGCTATAATCATAGTTAAGGAAGATTGTGAATCCTAACACGAGAATTTTGTCTTTATTAAATGTATCATTAATAAAACATTAAATAAAATCAAATACATTATACACGAAAACCGTGTTAGATAACTCACATTTGAGCGTGTGAATCTCATACTAAATACTTTTTATTATTAAAATAATAAATAACAATTAAATATTTCATATTAATTAATACATAAATAAATATAAATATATAATGTATTAAAATATCTCATACCAAATATCTCATACTAAATACTTTTTACATTATATATCTCATACTAAATACTTTTTATTATTAAAATAATACATAAATAAATAATAAAAAGTATTTATTATATATTTATTTCTTAGATTATTAAAATAATAAATAACAATTATATATTTCTTATTAATTATTACTGTAATATCCATGTATTATTATTGTCACTCTAAGGATTTACTTACAATCAGTACATTATACATTATATATTTATATTTTATTTAAAATTTAATAATAATTAAATTTAAATAGTTTATGACAACGTAACTTTAAATAATATAAGTGCATGCATTTTTTAATTTATATTGTCATCACAATTTATTTTAAATATTTAATTTTGTTCAAAAACTTTCATATCTAAATTTAACCCTATATAAATTTTTGAATTACAGAGAAATACCAGTTAAATTTAATGCAAATATGTCTGAACCATCTATCATATACATGGATTGCAAATTTATGTGGGAATTAAATATGGAGTAAAAAAATAATTTTATTAAACGTATTCGATAACATTCATTATTTTAGTATTTGAGATTACAAAAACATCAATTTAGTCATAAAGTTCTTATATTGTTCATTTTGTTTCTCAGAGTATAAATATTTTATATACTGTCACTATATCATTTATCGTTAACGATTAATAACCATTGAATTTAAAAAAAAAAGTAATACAAATGAATGATAAATATTATACTGTTTATATATAAATATTTATACTAATATTAAATAGATATTACACTTATCATTATATTACCTTCTTGATTTACATAAGTAATAAAAAAACAACCATCTATAAAGAAATAAAAGGCATATTATAAAATTAACAATAAATTCAATATGAACAAGTACATTTATTACATTTCTTAATTAGATATTTTATTGTAATGAGACCAAAAAAAGAAAAACACAAATATAACAAAAAAAACATATATATATATATATATATATATATATATATATTTATATATTTATATATTTATGAAGCTCAATTTTTTTTAAAAAAAAGTTAAATATAAACTCTTGTACAAATTTTGAAGACGAAAAAAATAAGCAACCCTAATTTATTAAAAATAAGTGAGAATGGTCTCATGTTATATTATCACTTAAATGTAAAAAATGTCACAAAAAGTAATGATAAAAAAATGATTTGAGGGACTAATTTGATATTTATGAGGAGTATTTTGACTTTTCTAATTTTTCAAGGATAAATATGATACATGAAATTTTTTAAGTGAATAAAATGGGACTTTGTGAAGACTCAACAAATTCGCTAGGATGTGATATAATTTAATAAATAAGATATTACAAAAAATCACAATATATTTAATATAAATGAATACCTTTATCACAATTTTTACGGGCATATTTTCTCATAATGAGATAAATGAATAAGAATGAATAATATATATATAAATGATATATATATAAATATAAATGAAGCTCCTTATTCTATTAAAAAAATTTAAATATGGACGTTTGTGCAAATCTTGATCGTGAAATAAAAATCACCATCCCGAATTTATTAAAAATAATAAAAAATGTGAAACTCTCACACCAAAACTTAAACAAAATTGAAGGCTCGTACAAATCGTGAAGAGTTGTTATACTTTATTTTTAATCATTGTCGCTTGTTGGGGACTTTGTAACACCCCAAATTTATCCTCCTTAAAGTTAGGTAACAGTCCTGAGAAATAGGGCATACTGCCAGATTCTCGCTTGAGCGAGAGGAAGCATGTCGAGGCTGTGAGTGAATTATTGTTATCCTACCCGAAGTGGTTGTTAGGAATAGATTGCCACCTAAGAGGGGGTGAATTAGGTGTAGAGACTTAAATTCAATATTTCTACTTTTATTTTTAAAACTTTGCAAGTTTAAAGAGAGTTTTTCTATCAGCGGAAGTAATAAACAAAATAGTTGAGTAAAAGTAGAAGATAGTGCAAAATGTAAAAAGTTAAGGGAAAAGAAGATCACACCAAGATGTATACTAGTTCACCTTCAATTTGAAGGCTACGTCCAGTCCTTCTTGTTACCAAGAAGATTTTTCCACTATTGCAAGAACCAATGATACACCTTCTTCGTCTTCTTCCAAGACTACTCACCTATTCCACTAGGCACTAGGCTAACACCGTTCTTCACAATATACTGCACTTCACCACACTTGGTGAAATGTTTACAAGACACTAACTTGTATTCTTAAGATGGTTTTTACAAGGCTTTTGAATAAATGACTCTCTAATAGTAATTGAAACTTTAAGGATTGAATCACTCACTAAATGATCACTTAATTTAGAATCAAATAACTTGGATAAAGGCTTTTGTTTGTGACTTTGAATAATTTCCAGAATTGGAAAGATATGAAAATTGATATCAAAGTCTTAACACTTATGAATGAATGACAAAAATTATGAGAACTTTGTGACTTTGTGATTATGAAAGTTGTATTCAGAATTATGTTAAAAAACAAGTCATAAAACACCTATTTATAGTGTTTAATTCGTGCACATGAACCAGTATGAGTTTGTAAAAAGTTAAGAGCTACATCAGTTCATTCAAAACAGAACCAATATACTGTTCTGGTATGTGTAATCGATTACCATATGGTGTAATCGATTACACCAGTTAAAAATTTCAAAAACAAACTCAACGGATTGATGTAATCGATTACCAAACATTGTGTAATCGGTTACCAAACATTGTGTAATCGATTACAATGTAAAAAAATGCACGTATCTGATGCTTTTAATATGTTGTAATCGATTACGAGTATAGTGTAATCGATTACATCATGTAAAAATTTAAAATACAAAACTCAACGGATTTATGTAATCGATTACCAAAAATGGTGTAATCGATTACAATGTGTAAAACGTACATATTTGGTACTTTTAATATGTTGTAATCGATTACTAATATGGTGTAATCGATTACATCATAGAAAATGCACAGGTCTGATGAGTTTATCAACCTGTAATCGATTACCAGAGTAGTGTAATCGATTACATCATGGAAAATGTACAAGATTGATGAGTTTATCAATATGTAATCGATTACCAGAGTAGTGTAATCGATTACACTGTTTAAAAACAGAACACCTATGCTTTAGTGCAAATGATCTTGGTTTTATGCATGAGTTTTTCAGAATTTAGCCTTTATCGTATAGTTAAGAGATTTTAAGATTAAGTATCGTTTTACCTAGAAGACTTAGACTACACATATGAGCTTCTTTGACTTTTGATTTGCTAGTCTTCTTTTTGCATTTGATGACATAGTGAGCATCATCAAAACCTTAGCCATAGGTTGGGAAAGATCACCATCTTCATAGTAGTGAATTATTGTTGTTGTCCTACCCGAAGTGGTAGTGGATTATTGTTGTTGTCATACCCGAAATGGTAGTGGATTATTGTGAACTAGACCTGCCCGATGTGGTATGGAGAATGAACTAGACCTGCCCGATGTGGTATGGGGAATTAACTAGACCTGCCCGATGTGATATGGGGAATTAACCAGACCTGCCCGATGTGGTATGGAAAATTAACTAGACCTGCTCGATGTGGTATGGAGAATTAACTAGACCTGCCCGATGTGGTATGGAGAATGAACTAGACATGCCCGATGTGGTATGAGGAATTAACTAGACCTGCATGATGTGGTATGGAGAATTAACTGGATCTAACCGATGTGGTAGAGGATTATCTTCGTGAAAGAACTCGGTGAATATGATTGATGGTGAATACGATTAATGGGAATGAGTGTGTTCGAATGATAGTAATATGCATGCTATAGGATATATAGTATGAGATATATATACTATAGGGTGAATATGAAAGATGAGAAATGAGGATGTTTGGAATGAAAGTAATATGCATGCTATAGAATATATATTATGAGATATATATAATATAGGATGAATATGAATAACATGGAAATGAAAGAAAGAAGATATGAAGGTTTATTTTTACTTGTTTGTGGTTATAATTTATCTCAATGCTTAATCGTATTTGAAATGTGGATTATCATGTAATGTTAGTTTTCAACTAATGACTTACTCCCTTGTTTTTGTGTGTTGTTTATGATAATCTCATTATAGGTAAATGAAGGATTTGAGGAGGAAGTTCACTTAGGAATCCTAAGCGTTTATTAACTTGGATGTCTTTATCTTTACTTTGACATTGTAGTTGACTAGATAACATTTTGGGATGAATGTAAGTCTGATTTGGATAATACTGGAGATATGTGGTTATGGACATTATGACTCTTGGAAACCCATAATTGGTTGTATGCGGTAATTACTAATTGAATGAATTATGTTTTTCTGCAATATGAATGGTATGATAATATAATAGATTAAAAGGGTAGTTTCAAGGAATGACCCATGAGGGTTTTAAGAAAGATGATGAATGTATGTAAGGGAGGATTAAAATAAACGAAAAAATTTCAATGGTAGAATTCGGGTCCTTACAGACTTAATGTTAAGACTTGCACTAATAACTTTTAATTCTTTGGTCTTTCTTTCTTAAAGGGCCTTGGGTGATTTCCCTTTTCACCAAACAATTAGGGTTGGATAATGTGAATACATTGGATGTGTACCTTACACTAAAACAAGGTTAGGTATAAGATATTTTCTTGTTTAGACGAGTGTTAATAAGTTCAAACCTATACCGAGATAATCGCCAAGGAGATGATCCCAATTGTAACAACCAAAATGAGTAAAAGTTTATGAGCTACTCTCATAGCTAAGGAAGACTGTGAATTCTGACACGAGAATTTCGTCTTTATTAAATGTATCATTAATAAAACATTAAATAAAATTAAATACAATATACATAGAAACCGTATTAGATAACTCACATTTGAGCGTGTGAATTTCACGCTATTTGATTGGTCCACTAAAAACTTATAAAATATTACTTAAATATCGGTTATTGTGTAATAATGTTAATGTAACTTCTATTTTTAATTTTAGATGGGCTGATAATCACATCCTCTATAATTCTATTATCTTTTAATTTGAGCCCAAATAGATAAATAAAAAGTACCAAAAAATACATAAATAAACAATAAAAAGTATTTATTATATATTTCTTATTAATTATTACTCTAATATCCATGTATTATTATTGCCATTCTAAGAATTTTTACTTACAATCAGTACATTATATATTTATATTTTATTTAAAATTTAATAATAATTAAATTTAAATAGTTGATGACATCATAACTTTAAATAATATAAGTGCATGCATTTTTTAATTTATATCGTCATCACAATTTATTTTAAATATTTAATTTTGTTCACAAACTTTCATATTTAAATTTAAATCTATATAAATTTTTGAATTACAGAGATAGTTCGGTTAAATTTAAAGTAAATACGTCTGAACCATCTATCATATGCATGTATTACAAATTTATCTGGGAATTAAATATGGAGTAAAAAATAATTTTATTAAGCGTATTGATAACATTCATTATTTTAGTATTTGAGATTACAAAAACAACAATTTAGTTATAAAGTTCTTATATTGTTCATTTTGTTTCTTATAGTGTAAATATTTTATATATTGTCACTATATCATTTATCGTTAATGATTAATAACCAATGAATTTTCAAAAAAAACGTAACACAAATGAATGATAAATATTACAGTGTTTATATATAAATATTTATACTAATATTAAATAGATATTACACTTATCATTATATTACCTTCTTGATTTACAAAAGTAATAAAAAACAACTATCTACAAAGAAATGCCAAAAAAATAAAAAAAACAAATATATATATATATATATATATATATATATATATATATATATATATATATATGAAGCTCAATTTTTATAAAAAAAGTTAAACATAAACTCTTGTACAAATTTTGATGACGAAAAAAATAAGCAACCCTAATTTATTAAAAATAAGAGAGAATGGTCTCATTAGTATTTAAAAATTAAGGATGTTATATTATCACTTAAATGTAAAAAATGTCACAAAAATTAATGACAAAAAAATGATTTGAGGGACTAATTTGATATCTATGAGGAGTATTTTGACTTTTCTAATTTTTCAAGGATCAATATGATACATGAACTTTTTTAAGTGAATAAAATGGGACTCTGTGAAGAGTCAACAAATTCACGAGGAAGTGATATACTTTAGTAAATATGATATTACAAAAATCGCAATATATTCAATATAAATGAACACCTTTATCACATTTTTTAAGGGCATATTTTCTCATAATGAGATAAATGAATAAGAATGAATAATATATATATATAATATATATATATATAAATAAATGAAACTCCTTATTCTATCAAAAAATGTTAAATATGGACGCTTGTACAAATCTTGATGGTGAAATAAAAATCACCATCCCGAATTTATTAAAAATAAAAAAAATGTGAAACTCTCACACCAAAACTTAAACAAAATTGAAGGCTCGTATAAATCGTGAAGACTTGTTATACTTTATATTTAATCATTGTCGCTTGTTGGGGACTTGATGTTAAGACTTGCACTAATAACTTTTAATTCTTTGGTCTTTCTTAAAGGGTCTTGGGTGATTTTCCTTTTCACCAAACAATTAGCATTGGATAATGTGAATACATTGGATGTGTACCTTACACTAAAACAAGGTTAGGTATAAGATATTTTCTTGTGCTTAGACGAGTGTCAATAAGTTTAAACCTACATCGATATAATCGCCAAGGAGATGATCCCAATTGTAACAACCAAAATGAGTAAAAGTTTATGAGCTATTCTCATAGTTAAGGAAGGCTGTGAATTCTGATACGAGAATTTCGGCTTTATTAAATGTATCATTAATAAAACATTAAATAAAATTAAATATAATATACATAGAAACCGTGTTAGATAACTCACATTTGAGCGTGTGAATTTCACACTAATTGGTTTGTCCACTAAAAACTTATAAAATATTACTTAAATATCGGTTATTGTGTAATAATGTTAATGTAACTTCTATTTTTAATTTTAGATGGGCTGATTATCACATCCTCTATAATTCTATTATCTTTTACTTTGAGCCCAAATAGATAAATAAAAAGTACTAAAAAATACATAAATAAACAATAAAAAGTATTTATTATATATTTATTTCTTATATTATTAAAATAATAAATAACAATTAAATATTTCTTATTAATTATTACTGTAATATCCATGTATTATTATTCCCACTCTAAGGATTTTTACTTACAATCAAGTACATTATATATTTATATTTTATTTTAAAAATAATAATATGGGAGTATGAGTGCATGCATTTTTTAATTTTTTTGTCAAAACAATTTACTTTAAATATTTACTTTTTTTCAAACTTCCATATTCAAACTTAACTATACATAATTTTGTTAATTACACAGAAGGGTCGGTTAAATTTAAAGTAAATATATCTTAACCATCTAACATATACTGTTATTAGATTTACGTGGGAACTAAATATAGAATAAAAAACAATTTTGTCAATAATATTGATAACTTTAATTAATTTAGTATTTGAGATTACAAAAACATCAATTTAGTCACAAAGTTCTTATATTATTCATTTTGTTATTTTATATACTTTCACTACATCATTTACCATTCATAATTAATAATCATTGACTTTTAAAAGCAATAATAGTAGAAATAAATGATAAATGATATATCAAATATATATAAATCTTTGTACTAATATTGAATAGGTATTATATTTATCATTATATTACCTTCTTGATTTACATAAGTAATAAAAAACAACTATCTATAAAGAGATAAAGGCATATTATAAAAATTACAATAAATTAAATATGAATGAGTACATTTATTACATTTCTTAATTTGATATTTTATTGTAATGAGACAAAAAAAACACAAATATAACAAAAAATAAAAAAACATATAGAATATATATATATACACACACACGAAACTCATTTTTTATAAAAAAAAAAGTTAAATATAAACTCTTGTACAAAATTTGATGACAAAATAAAAATAAGCACCCCTAATTTGTAAAAAATAAGAGTAAACGCTTTCATTAGTATTTAAAAATTAAGGATGTTATATTACCACTAAAATGTAAAAAATGACACAAAAATTAATAATAAAAAATGTTTTGAGGGAGTAATTTGATATCTTTGAGGAACATATTGATTTTTCTATTTTTTTCAAGGATCAAATTGATGCATGAACTTTTTTGAGGGAATAAAATGAGACTTTGTGAAGACTCACAAAATCGTGAGTGAGTACGTGATATACTTTAGTAAATGAGATATTACAAAAGTCAAATATATTCAATAAAAATTGACACCTTTTTCACATTTTTTTAAGAGAATACTTTCTTATAATGAGACAAATAAAAAAGAACAAATTAAGTATATATAAATGAAGCTCCTTATTCTATTAAAAAATGTCAAATATGAGCGCTTCTGCAAATCTTGACGGTGAAATAAAAATAACCAACCGAAATTTATTAAAAATAATAAAAAATGTGAAACTCTTACACCAAAACTTAAACATAAGTGAAGGCTCGTACAAATCGTGAGGAATTGATATACTTTATTTTTAATCATTGTCGCTTGTGGGGGACTTGATGTTAAGACTATCACCAATAACTTTTAATTCTTTGGTCTTTCTTTCTTAATAGGCCTTGGGTGATTTCCCTTTTCACCAACTACGAGGCTAGCTAAGGTTAACACTTTTTGTTGTACAATGTGAACACATTGGATGTGAATCTTCAAAAACACTTTGAGACTCAAACAAGTTTAGGTATAAGATATTTTCTTGTGTTTAGACGAGTCTCAATAAGTTCAAACCTACATCGGGATTATCTTCAAGGAGAAGATCCCAATATTAACAACCCATATGCGTAAAAGTCTATGAGCTACTATCGTAGTTAAGGAAGGTTGTAAATCCTGATACAAGAACTTCAGCTTTTTTAAATATCATTAATAAAACATCAAATAAAATAAAATACACAATACATAAAAACCGTATTAGATAACTCACATCTGAGCGCGTAAATCTCACACTAATTATTTGGCTCACTAAAAATTAATAAAATATTACATAAATATCATTTATTGTTTAATAATGTCAATATAACTTCTATTTTTAGATGGGTTGGTAAACACATCCTCTACAATTCTATTATCTTTTAGTTTGAGCTCAAATAGAAAAATAAAAAGTACCAAAAAATACATAAATAAACAATAAAAAGTATATATTATATATTTATTTATTATATTATTAAAATAATAAATAACCATTAAATATTTCATATTAATTATTACTGTAATATCTATGTGTTATTATTGTCACTCTAAAAGACTTACTTACAATCAATACATTATACATTATTTATTTATATTTTACTTAAAAATTAATAATAATTAAATTTAAATAGTAGATGACAACGTATATTTAGGAAGTATAAGTGCATGAATTTTTAAATTTATTTTTCATAAATATTTAATTTTGTTCAAACTTCCATATTCAAACTTAACTATATATAAATCTGTTAATACACAGAAAGACCAGTTAAATTTAATATAAATATGTCTTAACCATCTATCATATATTAGTATTATAGATTTTTGTGGGAAATAAATATGGAGTAAAAAACAATTTTGTCAATCATATTGATAACTTTAATTAATTTAGTATTTGAGATTACAAAAACATCAATTTAGTCACAAAGTTCTTATATTTTTCATTTTGTTACTAACCATATGTATTTTATATACTTTCAATACATCATTTACCATTCATGATTAATAATTATTGACTTTTAAAAATAATAATAATAGAAATGAATGATAAATGATATATCAAATATATATAAATCTTTGTACTAATATTGAATAGGTATTATATTTATCATTATATTACCTTCTTGATTTACATAAGTAATAAAAAACAACTATCTATAAAGAGATAAAATGAATATTATATAAATCACAATAAAAAAATAAGAGTGAATGGTCTCATTAGTATTTAAAAATCAAGCATGTTATATTATCCCTAAAATGTAAAAAATGTCACAAAAATTATTAATAAAAAATGCTTTGAGAGACTAATTTGATATCCAAGAGCATTTTAATTTTTCTAATTTTTCTAATTTTTCAAGGATCAAATTGATACATAAACTTTTTTAAGTGAATAAAATGGGACTTTGTGAATATTCACCAAAATCGTGAGGATGTGATATACTTTAATAAATGAGATATTACAAAAATCACAATATATTCAATATAAATGAACACCTTTATCATATTTTTAAGTGCATATTTTCTTATAATGAGACAAATAAATAAGAATGAATAATATATATATATATATATATATAAATAAATGAAGCACCGTATTCTATCAAAAAAATGTTAAATATGGATGCTTGTGCAAATTTTGATGGTGAAATAAAAATAACCATACTGTATTTATTTAAAATAATTAAAAAATGTAAAACTCTTACACCAAAACTTAAACAAAAGTGAAGGCTGGTACAAATCGTGTGGACTTTATATACTTCATTTTTAATCGTTGTCGCTTATTGAGAACTTGATGTTAAGACTAGACATAATTAATTTTAATTCTTTGATCTTTCTTTCTTAAAGGGACTTGGGTGATTTCCCTTTTCACCAAACCACAGCTGGTTGGACGATGTGAATACATTGGATGTGTACCTTACACTCAAACAAGGTTAGGTAAGATATTTTCTTGTGTTTAGATGAGTGTCAATAAGTTCAAAACTAAATCGAGATAATCGCCAAGGAGATGATCCCAATAGTTACAACCAAGATGAGTAAAAGTTTACGAGCTACTATCATAGTTAAGGAAGGCTGTGAATTTTGACATGAGAATTTCGGCTTTATTAAATGTGTCATTAATAAAATATTAAATAAAATTAAATACATTATACATGAAAACCATGTTAGATAACTCACATCTTAGCGCGTGAATCTCACGCTAATTTTTTGGTCCACTAAAAACTAATAAAATATTACCTAAATATCATTTATTGTGTAATAATGTTAATATAACTTCTATTTTTAAATGAGTTGATAATCACATTATCTATAAATCTAGGTCAAACCATTGGATTTTTTAAAATTAGATGTCTAAGATGTGGAATAAATATTTCTCATTTACTCTTTGAGTAAGTAGATCCCTCCACATAAATCTATCATCTTTTACTTTGAGCCCATATAGATAAATAAAAAGTTACAAAAAATACATAAATAAACAATAAAAAGTATTTATTATATATTTATTTCTTAGATTATTAAAATAATAAATAAATATTAAATATGTGATATTAATTACTGTAATATCTATTATTATAATATAATAACTATATATTATCTTTGTCATTGTAAAGATTTATTTACAATTAATATATTATATATCATTTATTTATATTCTATTTAAAAGTTAATAATAATTAAATTTTAATGGTGAACCACAGATAAATTTAGAACAAGTGCCTGCAATTATTTTACTCATTTAATTATCATCTTTACTGAAATTTCCTTTGCTTTATAAGAAGATTAGGAGCTACATACTCACTCACAAATTCCAAATAAAAAGAATTATTTGTAGAGAATGGAAGAAATGGAGAAGGACATGGAATTTGTCCAGCACCAGGAAACGTGCATCAAACTTCCGCCGCCGCCACCACCACCACCACCGGAAAACAACTCTCATGCCACCACTGAGAATGCCATAATCACTGCCCCACCTAGTCAAAATGATGGACCCACTATGGGAACAATCAAATATAGAGAAT
Source organism: Lupinus albus (assembly GCA_009771035.1). Classification (NCBI taxonomy): domain Eukaryota; kingdom Viridiplantae; phylum Streptophyta; class Magnoliopsida; order Fabales; family Fabaceae; genus Lupinus; species Lupinus albus. The sequence continues at coordinate 3,334,261 of CM020021.1, forward strand.
GTCAAAAGAACCATGCTACAGTCATTGGTTGCTATGTGGTTGATGGTTGCGGTGAGTTTCTTGGGTCTGGAGAAGAAGGCACTCTTGAAGCGGTTATCTGCGCCGTATGCAACTGCCACCGTACTTTCCACCGTCAGGAGATTGACAACGGCGGTGTGCCATACCAGCCACCGATGCACCACCACAACAATCAAGTCTTTGCTTGCTGCCACTGTGTGCCACCACCACCACCTCCTTGTGTCGGCTACCATCACCACGTGGTGGTAGCTTCACCGGTGTCCCAGTACAGCCCTCTCCCTACCGCATACGACGGTGGTTCCAACCTTGAAGAGAAAGATATGTCGAACCCTAGTAGCAGTGGTGGGTCCAAAAAGAGGTTTAGAACGAAATTCAGCAAAGAGCAGAAGGATAAAATGCTGGCATTTGCTGAGAAAATTGGGTGGAGAATAAAAAAACATGATGGTGCTGTTGTGGAGCAATTCTGTGCTGAAACTGGTTTGAAGAGACATGCGCTGAATGTGTGGATGCACAACAACAAGCACACTCATGGAAAGAAAACTTAGGTTTTCTGTTCTTCCTTGTCTTGTTCAACATCCAACAATATTTTCAGATTCAAAAGGATGAGTAGTGAGACAAGATAAGAGTGTGTTTGTTTATGTTTATGTTATGCAATAAAACAATGCTGCAATGGTTTGCAATATGAAATAATTTTAGTTGAGTCTGGTTAAGGTTCTTAATTAGTAAGAGTCTTCCTTTCTCTAATAAAAATGTTACTTTCCTATGTTTAATATTTACTAGTATTTTGAGATTTCTGGTTTTACAATTCTGAATAATGAGATTAGATGAAGTGCTTTAATATTAATTGTGAATTCTCATTTCCCCTTAAATGAAAAAACAAGCAAAGACGAAATCTTGAAAGATTATGGAAGAACTTACAATACAAATTTACATCTCTTCATCATGTGATATTGAAGAGTTGTATACAGATGAGCACAAACAATAAACGAAAAGATTTTAAATTTCAGAACACAATCCTAATTACCATCACATATTCTAACAATAGCATTATAATCATGATTATGATCATATTAATTATTATTATGTATAAAAACAATTGAAGTGTATAATTATGATTATAGCCATAATTTAAAACAATTATAATCACTGATTTATAATATGAATCTAACATGTGGGACATGAAAATGCGAAGCTGGTTAAATTTTCTGTGTTGGTTCACATATGTCATCATTTTCTTCCCCCTCTTCTTAATCCCCATTTTTTTCCTTACATTCTGCAATACACTTAACTAGTGTGTATTGGCGAATTCACGACCCTGAGTACAAGGGTGCAAGTTGCATTTACTGCAAGGTTATTGAACTAATTTACATGATTAAACGACTAGATTATTTTACGCATAAAACCAAAACTCAGTCGGTTGAACAAGTCAAATTGAACATTTTATTTTTAAGAAAATGTCAAAATGGTGTCCTCTTCGGAGGAATATGAATATTATACTTTTAAATTGTTTTTATTCATGTTTGTTGTTATTAGATTTTTGTTTGTCATAGTTTATCTTGCATCAAACTGTTAGTTATTTAATTAAGTTTAAACTTATTTGTCCAATTTTCTTGCAATTCTATGTTAATGTTTATTATGTTATATTATAATTTTATTATTTATTTAAGTATTTATGTGATAAAAATATTTTTTAAATTAAAATTATTAAATAATGTTAATTAGTATTATAAAAAGTTAGATATTTTTTATGTAAACCGAATTAACTAATTTAATTAGTGACATATTAATCGGATCATTGACCCAACAATCTGAGTAGGTTGATGACGAATCCAAATTTTATAACCCTGATTAAGTTGTCTATAATATATTATAATATGATAAAGGAGTGATAATGATACAATTTTATATAACTAATTATAAAGGTAATATACTAATAAATACAATTTGTTTTTGAACAAGTGTGGGGAAAAAATGTGAGTCTGCCCAGGTAGTGTGATTTGACAATTCATAAAATTTTCAAGTATATCTCCAATTAACCAATACACTATTTCACACCACAATTGGTGGAATATTATACTTATCTATGAGGATGTAAGAATATGGATCCTCTCTTGTAGAGACAGACATGTGTCAACTAATTTTTTTTAATGGTACATATTTTATATTGTTTTTAAATAAAGTTTTTATTAAATTTTCAAATCATTCTATGCCAAACATTTTCTATGATGAGTGGTGTTAGATTTGTTGATCTTATCTATTTTCTATATGGTAAAGTTTTTCTATTGTTTAATTTCACTTTTTGCATGTTAAATCTGATTTTGGCATCAAATGTGCACAAGGGTTCCCATCTAAGCAGGTTCAATACATATAAACCTGCCAATTCTCAACAAGTGTAATGCAAAGGTTGGACACTAACCTATGATATACAGATTAAAGGAGTGACAAGTCCTTTTAGAGAGAAAAATGATAATAAAGTTAAAATTATATCCACCATCTATATTCATTTAACTTAAAACTATTCAAATATTGGATCTCACTTTCAAAGAAGTCAAAAATGTAAAATACATCAATTCATATAACCAGAAACATTAAAGGAGTTTTAATAATAATATAACAGCTCCACAAGCTAGACCAGAGGAGTACACAATAGAGAAGAGCTAAAACATGAAATGTTTTTGTGAAGGATGATTTATCAGCATAAACCTCATCTTCTGTATAATACAATACATGGTGCTTTTGGATCCCATGTGTATCATTGAGGCTGCAATGCTCCTTGAATGCTTTTGACAGCAGTGTCATAGTGCACAAAGCCCAAAAACCAAAATTCATGGTTGTCGACCGATATAATCTGTATATATTTCTCAGACGGGTTGGTTTTGCTTGTTGATGGGTTTACTGCACTCAGCTGATGCAATGGAATGACCACCTAATGCATGAGAAGTAAAGCATGCATGTAAATATTTCAAAATTCAAACACTATGATAAAAAATGGAAACTTAGTGGAGTCAAAATATCCCAATATTAGGTAATCAAATTCTAGCCTTTGCTACACCGCTAACATGCTAACATTTTGTTAGACACTGGTATTATAGAATAGAGAGATAGAGAATGAAAAAGAAGTGTCCCAGGCCAAAACAGAAGAGTTCTTGGCTGGGCTCTAATGGAATTGTATTATTGAGTAAGGAAATAGAGAGAATTACAAGAGAAGATACTAGAAAGGGATCCCACGATCCAATTCCCCACTGATTGCTACAATCAGATTACAATGTTCTTAGCCCCCTCTGCATACATGTCATTTCTTCTACTTAAAGACTTGTAATCTGCCTAACTAACTTGTAACTGCCTAACTAACTAACAGAAAAGAGAGGAAAACTCAGTTGGTTAGTTAATTAACTAATCCAAACCTTCCTTTTGCCCCTTTTGTACACTGCTTTAATTCAGGCTTACATCTTGCCTTATCACATTTGCCTATAAAAAAAAGCTCTAGCCTTTGCTACATGTGCTTGTACTTTGTGCAAGAAAACTAGCATGAGATTAATCTCATGAGGATCTTATAGTGATGGGAGAAAATAGATGAAAATTATAAACTTGACAGTTTCATTCTTTAATTTGACCAAGTGCTTTTCTCTACAAACATTCAAACTAAAATTTTAAGCATTGAAACTATTTGGTGGTGTGCTGTTTGATTAAAAATATAAAATACCTAAAATATGAATTTAACTGAAAGAGAGCTGAAAACTTTCAACATATGAATGGTCATTACAACAAATAGGCTTGCCAATTAATATAATAACTTGATTAGTAGCTAAGTTAAACATTATGTCAATCAATATTCGGGGTGTGGGGCGGGGTTTATTGACCAAAACCTGAACCCACTCCATGCAGGTAGAAATTGCCAGGCCTCTCACTAGGAGGCCCCCTGCCAGGCCCACAGCTATGTCTAGGCTTTACCCTAAAAAATGGCAATAAATTACTTCGATACCACCTTCAGCAAAAGAAATGAAAATTTTCAAAACATAAATTTGTTGCTCTCATCAATTTTTAATTAAAATTTAGCAGTGCAAATGTGAATACAAACATTGGCACACTTCCTCAGTGCCATTTACTCAAAGAGCATGGGTCAGATGACCACCTACCAAAGAAGACAAACATCACTACTTCAGTAGCAAACAGTGCAACGCTACTCAAATTGCACCCAATCCAATCACCCATTAAAACAAAGCACACAGCAACTGAGCTATTTCATCATCATTGATGCAAGTTCAAAAACAGACCAAACTAAATAAATGTAATCACTTTATCACAATCTGCAAATCTTATCTTTAAATGGTATAAGAATTAAGGTGTAAGATGACTAACTGCACTTTATAATAATTCTCAATTCCAAGAATCACAACATGGCAGAACTTGTCACTGACAAATCTAATTTGGTGAATTGAGCATGTCAAATTAAACTTCGCAGTTATTTAGAAATATATTCATGTAATTACAGTACTTGAATGGAAGTATTTTCTGTTCAATTCTATAAAAATAATAAGTATCTACTCATTCGGCCGCTAGAAAATAACAATCATAGAAAAGAAAGTCATAGATAGATATGTGAACAAATCATTTTCTTTAATTGGAAAGCAATTCAAAGACATTTCTGATATTTTTATATTAGTGAATAATTATAAGCAAGAAACTTGTTACTGACCTTATAATAGCTCCATTGAGTCTGTTCACTGACAGTGTAAGAAAGTGGGTTATCGCTACAAAATGCGAGCTTTGTTGTTGACAAATATAAAACTCCCATTACTGGTCCGGCCGAGGTGGACAGGTAGCATGCAAATGTTTTCAGAAGCTGCTCCTCCGGAACAGTCTCAAAAGTTTGTCTAAAGATCTTCTCGTAGCCACCTTCTGCAAGAACTTTTGTTGACTGAGCAATTCTCCCCACAGCAGCATCAGCAAAACTAGGACCTGTTTTCACTGTATCACGAAAAGCCAAACATATACAAAAATCTTACAAATGAAGGACACTGCTAGAACTCATCTTCAATACATCAACAAGTAAACATTGACAGATTGTAAAAAAAATTGACAGAATTTGACCAAATTCAAGTGCATTAGTAGGATAACTCAAGGGTTGGTATTAAGACCACTCATTATCCGAATTTAGACCGAGTGCACAAGACTCTATCCGGTAAGATCTCGGGAGGACCCATACATACACACTTACCCCGAGCAGTTCCGGGATTTGAACTAGTGGCCTCCGAGTCACAAGGCAAACCTTAATGATCATTTTCTCTGTCAGATCTCTATTAATTTTGAAACCAATTTTGATATCGTGATTCATATAGGAAAGCAAACCATCTACATAAAAATTCTTGTTACTTGTTTCAACTATGATTATACTAATATTGAGAAAGTAAGAATACATACAGTGTTGCCACATATTGCCAGCAAGATCCTCAGCCTTTTTGGTAGCCTCAGCAGCTTTTTTTCCCCATCTCCCAAAAGTTTCTTTGACAGAATCTAAAGTAACTGCCCCGAAAGAACAAAACTTTGAGAGAATGTGTGAGTGGGTATCTAAGTATAGAAAAAGAAAAGGAAAAGAATGACTTACTCTTGGAAGGGGCAGGGTCTGAAACAGGTGCAGGGGTAATATAGGGATTTGACTCAGTTGGCAAGGTAGTAGCATCATCATCAACAGAAATAGGTGTACGAGAATCATGGTTGGGATCGAGGTTTGGGGAATGAGAATCATGGAGTTGTGAGGGATTGATGTTTGGGTTTGTGTTTATGTTTGTGGGGTGGGTTTGGGGAATTTGATGAACAGAACTCATGTTTGTTATGTTTTGTTGACTTGATTTGATTCTGATTCTAACACCAAAATTGGGGTAATGGAAGGAACGAAGAAAGGAATGTTCTAGAGAGAGAGAGAGAGGAGTAAGAAACGTGGGACTTAAATTCAAATGTAAATCACTTTCTTCAAAACCGTTGAATGATTATTGATTCAATGCCGTTTTTGGATCCATTTGCCCTTTCATTTTGTTTTTACTTAATAATCAAATTTTGGTCTTCCCAAATATTACCACATAAATAAAATAAAATTTTCAAAATAAAAAATTAATATTATTATAGTCTCACCATAAGATCAATTCTAATTAATTATGAATAAAATCATAAAAACAAAAATTATATTTTTATATTACTTGATATAGAGTTTTCTTCTTATTTTTGGATTTTTAGCATCTTATTTTTTACCATTTAAGCAATATACTTGTTTTTTTAACTAGCTTATATATTACAAAATAAATTATCATTTTATAAAATAAAAAAAAAAGCATTTTTGCCAAGCTTTGAATATGATGGGCTGTTTCTTTCCAAATTATAATATCATAGATTATCATTACTCTAATTTCTACATCTCAATCAAATACAAAATTTAACCTCTTACTATTTTTTATTTTTTTAAATAAAAAATATCATTACTCTAGTATTGTTTCAGACAATCAAACCTCTTACTATTACTCACTCTTTCGTTAATTTAGGGATGACGATGCGGGTACTAAACAAATTTTTAATTTTAATTATATTTTATAATAATTATTGTATATAAATTATTATTATTTGGATAATGTGATAAGTTTATGATTATAGTTTTATCACTAAAATTTATTACGAAATAATAATAAAATAGATAAATATAATATTAAAGTATAAAATATTTAATTAAGATATATACGCAGATATCGGCAGTTTGGGTATCATGATAACCGTTCCTACCCATAAGTTATTAGTATTTTAACGGATATCTCTATGGGTGGAATATTTTTGCTATCCCTAATCATTGTCTTTCTTACTCATTGAAATGCGTTCTTCATATTACAATTAGGTTTAGTTGTGCATTTTACTTCTCATTATCGTTTTCATTTATTTCTGTTTTGGGGTTTTGGTTCTTGTTGGCAATTTCTGTTATTCACTGAAGATGCAAAGAGCATATTGCACATTCAGCCTCCATTACATAAAATAAAATTAAGATATCCCATTAAAGTTTTTCTTGTCATTATTTACCACTTACTAGTTCGTCAAAAGTGTCAAATTCAAACAATCTTTTTAAGAATCTAAGTTATCATAGTCTCAAGATCTTAGAAATGTGTCACAATATATGAGATAAGACGACCAAAGGAATTAGAAAATAGAAATTAGGTGAATTTAGATATTTTGAACCAATTGATAAAGGATCATAATGGTGGGATAAATGAAATATTAAGAAGAATCAAACATATAAAAGCTTAACCATACTCCCTAAGAAAGGTTTAAGCAAAGAAAGGTGTGTCCAAATGGGAAATTAGAAATATTTGAGCTGTTCCATTTCATGTAATGAATATTTTGATTGCTATTGTTTCATGCAACTATTGGAATGTACAAAATTTTTTTGACTGATTGTATTGACAGCTAGTAAGGTTTACAGGACAGTACTTTAAGAAAATGGACAACGTTTTTGTACTTGCCAGTTCTGAAACTTATGAATATAATGCAGATAAAATATGCTGCACAGTTCCAATGGAACTGCATAGCCCAATGTCACATACAATTAGACACAATTTTCAAAGGATCAAAGCTCATCTTTCTGAAAATAATGATCAAGGGGCTAACCGTTCAACCTTCCACACCTTCTGTTCATTGATCTCACAGGGAGAATATCTCAGCCTATCGAAAAAGGGATAACAAAATTAATCATGGGAAATTCAACCTACTATGTGTGAACTCAATTAAAGAAATTTTCAGGATCAAGTAAAACCAATTTAATCTCTAGATAAAGTTCAATATTGAAGCTAATTTTGAATGACTAAGGAAGGAAGAAAGATGTATCATAGGTTTAAAAGTGTAATTCAATTTGTGGGGAAAGTAGTAAATGATGATTGTATTAAATAAAAACTGTTATATAATATTATCATAGATGCATGCTTGAGCGAGAGTAGAAGTAGGGTGAGTGACATATTGGAAAGTCCTCCGTAAAATACCCACACTCGAGGGGTGATTATTGGGTATATTCAAGTGTGAAGTCCAACATTGAAAATCCTACATGTGTTTGATGCTATACATAGCTGATCCTCAGCCCACATAAAAGATGAAGGTTTTGTTAGTCAGTCGACAACCAATATAAAACGAGCAACCTGTTATAAACGGGGAAAGAACCACCTGTCATGCAAGCGAGATTTCTGTCCTTGCCAAAACTCAAAAGCGTGTGGTGTTAGCCTGTATCCTCCCCAGTTCTTAGGTTTAGGGATCAAACTTCTGCAAGCAAAACAAAAATGAGAGGAAAAAAGCAGGATCATTTACAGCTCCCAATTGACAGACAAATAGTCGAAAAGGGTATACTCTTGGCCATATGAGAAGATGAGCAAATCGGCATTCCAAGTCGAAGCCAAGGGAGATGTCGAAAAAAAGTTCAATTATTGACCATTACATGGGATACCAGATTTTATCAGAATTCACAAAGTAGATGTTCAGTAACTTACCCATCAGCATATTTTTGCTCAAGTTCTTTGTACTTCTGATGAAGAACATGCCTTCCAGGTACAACAGTACTCTAAAGATCCATAAATTGCGCGATATAAGGTTATAAATCATTGTAATTTCTTTAAATGATAACAACTACTACAGTAATGAAAGCGAAGTAGAAGCCGACCTGCTTGCTGACTATTGCTCCGATCTGACTTCCTCTAGGACGGCTATGGAAATACTGCTCCGATTCCTCATCAGAGACTTTCTGTACATACCCCTCCACCCGTACCTAGGAAAATAAAATAAGGAAGGAATAGACAACAACTTGTTAGATATAATGTCCTCAAATATTGTGATTATTAACAAGTTATGTGTGGCATGCCTCAACAGGTGCAGTAACATGGAGTATGATTATTAAACTGGATGATTCATGTTAAAATTGGTAAACAAGCTACATTTCCAGCTTTGTAAACTTACAATAAGAGCTATTAAACACTAACAAACAAGATGTTGATTTTCAACAAAACTATTTCACATTAAGTGATACTACATGTTAGAATATTATTTAATCGACAATGAGAGTAGTAGCCTAACATGTATTTAAACTACACCCAGGAGAATGAAGTAGGTAATGTGAGACTTACTCAACAAAGTTATTTATAATAGATGTATAAAAAGGCACATTTTTGCTTCCTGACCAATGTAAAACAATCCAACAACTGCAAGATGATGATGATTAAATAATAATAGGTAATATGGAAAGTACATGATGGCATGCTATGGCCATCAGATTCCAAGAAGGCATGACACTCCTTGGCATGAAAAATTAACTTTTGTTGCACCCAAATCCATGTGAGAACAAATGAATTTCAAGAAGTGTCTGGCTACAATGAAAAGAGTAGTCACCTGCCGGTTTAGACCATCCCAATGAAAAAGAAGTGAAGCATAAGGATTTTCGGATAACTCACGCGCCTTTTGACTTTCATAATTTGTGTACCTGCAAAGCAATTGCAGTAGTTGAACACAAATGTTCATTTTTCCAAATAGCCTAGCAAAGCAGTTTCAACATAAATATATCCTTGTTACTTACCACACAAATTCATTTTTGTCAACACCTTTTAGCAATACCATTCGTGATGAGCTGCAGCCAAATGAAGTAAGCGTAATTCGGAAATTTCAGTTCAGATATTATGTATATTATGGAAGTATAGAAGAATGATTCATTTCACAAGAGCCCAGTGATCGTGAAAAAAATAGAGAAGCTGATCTTACGGTTTTCCATCCTTCCCTACAGTTGACAAGGCCATAGCATTCGGTTCCTTCAACCCAACAGCCAACGCATCACCAAACCATTTATGAAACTGCAGATAACAATTAAAATAGATGTAGAATGGCAAGTAGAGACGGCCAATAAAATCTCGGTTTCGAAATACTCAGATTAGGAAACTGAAATAGATCACAGTGAAGTCCTTAACCGCCGACAGTAAAAATGGAAGAACAGTAACAACACTGTGGCAAACAGTATTGTTTTATGAACTTTACCTGATTAATGGGGTCTGCCTCCGCCTCCTCTTCAAGAAACTCAGGAGAGATATAATTCTCTCTCATAGCTGAAATATCAATTTGAGGAGGCTTTCCGATTCGGACACACATGGAAGTTCCAGGATATGGTGGAAGTACAAGGTTATATTTTTCTGCAATAACAGGTGGGACAAATCTACCTCCTAGGAAGTGGTGTGGACCGATAAACTTCTTCGCACATAATTTTGGCGCTGTCAGAGAAACCTTCAGAAAATGTGATGGGATAGTCACTCAACAGAAACATAACTTCCATTTGGAAGAAATACTTTAATATATTTATAGCTAAATCCCCAATGTTTAAAGCAAATAAGTAATGAAGCGGATATTTTTATACTTAAGAAGAAGAAAAGGGTAATGAAATAGATATAGCTCTAGATGCATACCAACATATCTGGTTTAATGCCTGTACCATCAACATCTCCCTCTTCAACATGCCACCCAGAAGGAATATCTATAGAGACTATAACTGATCTTTTTTGGCCAGTTTGATTATGATTATGTATTGAAACAAATCTATGAATCAAATCATCAAAAGGAGGCCTTGGAGAGCCTGAATATCAAGAAAGTAAGGAAGTCACATAATATGAAATTAAATAGGATTATTCGTTCAAAAACTTACAATAGATGTTCGAAATTCACAGCCTGTGTTAATAATAGTCTAATAGAGAATATATGATTTAAATGACTGTGTGAAGAGAGTCCAGAGTATAGAAGAGGGTTTGAAAAGATCGGTGCAAAGTGCAAACTATAGTTTATAATTGTAGAACTCATATTTATACTAACAGACATCCTATGAAACAACCCGGTAGAGAAAAGACATGCTGGTAAAAAGTTTAGGAAACAATAAACATACAAATAATGAAAAGGCATACATGTATAAGCAGATAAGTAGCATGGGCAAGACAGTGATTAGAGGCAGAAAAGTGGTATTAGCAGTATGTTGTTAAATCCCTGGTTTTCATAACATTGACAAGGATGCAAATATGTTTGGGTCACAAACAATATTTAAACATGTAAATTACCATGAAACGAGAATCCAAACATCGCATCTACTAGAACGTCAAAGTCATTTGACAAGTCTGACGGTAGATCTTCCACTGAAAGGAATGGGATTGACAGTGCTTCGAGCTACAGCATCAATATTTCACATGAGTCTTGCAGCAACTCATGATAAACATTAGAACCAACGAATTAGATGGAAGGGGACATCGGAAAATAAAAGGTATAAAACTTTCCCAAGTGAATTCCACCCTACCTGGGTAACTAACCCAGCATACAGAGGCTTCTGGGTACGCTTCGGGTAGCAGACCAAGGGCTTATAACCAAAATGATGTAGGTGACGGGCAGCCACAAGACCGTCACCACCATTATTACCAGGACCACAAAATGTAAGAACACGACTATACTCACTTGGTTTGTAAACCTGTGATAGAAAATCAATTTAAAGTGATTATCAGTATTTGCAGACGGGAATTTATAGAGAAAGTGAACACATTTTCTTAAGAGCCTCTAGTAGTAAGGGGAAAATAGGAATTTGAGTAAATACTAAAGAATGAAAGGTGTACAAAAATACACAGGAAGTTGTAAGATTATTCCTTGGTGCTGTAATACAGTACATAAATAGGAGGGATCTCGCTGGGAAATACTATGTTTTGCACCTCTTGTGTGAGTTTGGATAGGATGCTGAAATTATCAAAAATTGGTGTTCACCTTCTGTATTTTTTGCACTGTCAATATCGCTGTGCCACATGAGTTTGAGGATTTAACTCAATCATATATTCTTTAGTCCTCACTTGTCGCATTACAATTTTATTTAATTTACGTCGTGAATTTCTCCTTGAATCCAACAAGGGGTATGAGAGCTACAAATTGAGCTCCAGGTTGTGTTGTGTAAATTAGATGGAGGAAAACACAGACACCATGATCAAGTTTACAGCCTCAAACTACTTCATTTGGAATTGAAAAATAGAGGATATTTTTTTATGGGGATTTATAAGGTCCCGGGAGTACAGGAGATTCAAAATCAGACAATTTCAGATAATTGGTAAAGGATGCAGTAGAAGGTGTTGCAATAATCAGGAAGTGGTGGATGTTGACCTGTTACACAATGTAGCGACAGAAACTAATACCTACACTCTGACGAAGAATTTACGATATTATCTCTATGATAGAAGGACACAACATCAAACTTTTGTAAGTAAAAAGCTACTGAAATCCTTAGTTATTAGGTTCACTCATTAACCTTACTTACCATGTATCAAATTTTCCATTCCACATATCACACTAGGTTCATCTTGCATAAGGTATTGTAATAATAATCTAAAAAATGATGAACCACATACCGAAGTGGAAATGAACCCATACCCATACTGCACTCCTATATAGTTGAACCTGGAGTACAAGAGGGGAGTTTGGTTGCTAGGGAACACTTGAGTGACTTATAAGCTTTGGAAATATAGAATCAAAGGGTAACCAAAGGGATATTACATATCTATCTATTTATCTATCAGATTTTCTTATTCAAAAGAACCTACTTGTGATTTCATTACAAATAAGATAGCACTTTTTGTCCAATTCAAGTGAGTATATATGGGTATGCAACCCCTTCAGATATGTTGAGTCGCCAAAACCACATTGCGGCCGCAATTGGGGCCACATTGAGCACATTTGCCCGAAATTTACCGTGGCGGCCACAGACTGCTATTTAAAACCTTAGTGAGTAGTACCACATAGAATCAAAGAGGTCAAATATATACAAGCAATTACCTCAGCTATGGACGTAGCAACGCTCAAACCAGCCAATTCCTACAATTGCAAGTACACAAACAACACAAATCAAACGCTTAAAGTATTAACACTGAAAAAAATCAGAGCCCAATGAGAAATATCAAAACAAACACAGTGATAATGAAGATTATTAACCATGAGCTGATCAACGCTAAATCCAAGAGGACCCATGAGTGATTCATCAACCTCAGCAGCTTCACTTTGCGTAAGGTAAGACAAAGAGTCAAAACTCCCCATAGTTTGTGACACCCCACTGAACTTGGTAGATAGTGCACGAAACTGAGGCCTGAGAAAACCCTGAAAAAACAAAAAAGGAGATAAATTTGGATAAAACCGTGAAGATTAGAGAGAAAAGCATTGATTTTTATTTGATAGAAAAAGAGAATTGGCTTGCAGAGAAGAATTGAAAGAAAGGGTTGTTTGAAGAAGGAAATGGGTATGTGTTTTTATGGGTTAAGGTGAATGAATGGGTAAGGTAGAGACATGTCATGGTTCTTGTTCCCTTCAACAATGAAAGCATCATCACTTAGGTTCTGCATGATTCTATCACTATTGAATATTTGACAACTATAACATTAATTAATGTTACTGTTCTGGTGTTGATTTTTGTCTAATCAATTTGTAGATTTTTGCTCTGTTGGCTGCACCTTCTCCATTCGAAGTTCACTACAAAACAGGTATCGTTTTTTTATCACGTGTTAAGTGAAACTAATTTTGTGGTAGATGTGTTAGCCAAACATTCAAACACCTACCTAAGTGTGTGTAAGACATATTAGGAGTTTGGACGGTTATAAGTGATTTTTTCTAATGTTCTAAAATACTTTTGAATCTTCTATTATATTTTGAGTTTTTTTTAGGACAAATTTATCATTTCAGGTGTTTAATGACACTAACTTAAAAATGTTCATACAAGAATAAAGAAATAATTTACCACTAACTAAATAGGGGAGGAGTCCACTTACTCTAAGAGTAAGTTTTTAAACTTGTTTCACATCTTAGTCATCAATTCTAGGGAAATTAAATAGTTTGAATTAGTGTGTAGATCTAAATCATTGAATTTTCTTAGAATTGATGGCGCTAAGATGTGGAATAAGTTGAAAAACTTACTCTTATAAATAATTGATAAAATATTTCTCAACGTAGTAAAATTATTTTAAAATAAATATTATAATGTAAAATATTAAAAATTTTCATTATAATGCAATTGTCACAATATTTTTGTTATTAAATCAACTAATTTATTGGGTAATACTTTTGTCATTCACAACACATCAATCATGTCACACCAAAATTTGATATTCATATGGGAATCCAGTATTCTCTTCACATTTTCAAACTCTTGTCACGTTAATTTTGTGGACATTTTTCTAAATATTCTATTAATCATTTAGCATCATGTATTCAACTAGTAACACATCATAACAAAGTCTCCTATTTCCATTGGTTTGGAATTGGTGTTATAAGAGAAGTTATTGAAAGTGTTAATGAATCACCCTGTTTCAAAATCACAATTGTTAGCATAATATTGAGTAAATTAAGATCTAATGTCCTAAATGAAATTTTTATTCATTTGATGTTGTATGAATTAAATATCACTCCTTATATTAATGAAGATACTGGATACATAAATTCCATCGATTGTGATTCAAAGAAAAATGGACAACTTTAAAAAATGTATGTCTTCTTTTGGCTCTTGGACTAGATTCATTGCTCATTTTCAGGCATCTTTTTAATTCTTTCGATGAAACTCGTCACAGTTTTCAAACTCTCTTCGTCTGAAAGGAAAAGAGAATAACAATTCCTATCAATAACTTATACACAAATAAATGAGAATACAAAACAATAATAATCTGTGAGCACCTGCATAAAGAAACAATTAACAAAGATACATATTAGCTTAATAACGCACCTAATCTTGGTATTGTATGACCTTTGGGATGATGAACCACAAAGGGTTCATAAAAGGACTCAAGTAGTTCATTCCCATATGGCTTCATAAAGTCTGTCTCCCCTGCAATACGTGTGAAAGTGCTTCAGGACAAGATTTCATTTTCCTTAACCAAACAACACTTCTACTTTTGTTGTTTGTTTTTTTAATCATGGGACAGTACTTTCCAGTTTTCAAGATATAATAACATAGAGTATTAATATTTTATGCTATAAACCTAGAAATCTAGTGTCACAAAAATTTAACATTTTGGTGTAAAAAACATTTCTGCTATAATTTTATCCATGTAAGGACTAAGGAGTCCATTTGGTGGATGCATTGTTGAACGAGTTTGATACTTCCAAAACAACCATAATTCTTAGAAATTCTGAAGTAACTAAAACTACTTCATCACCTGATGGGAAAAACTTACATAAACATGTGAAGTACAATCAAATTGGATATACCTCCTTGTATGTGTAACATTTATTCACAGTAAGATTTATATAGTACATCTTCCATCATTCTAACAGTGTATAAAACTCATACACTGAAAGTATATAAAACTCATACACCGACGGTGCATATTTTATTCTCATTTTTATTGATATATATATATATATAAATATTAGATTGAAAGTGGTGAGAAATAATAGAGTGATATACCTAGAAAGTGAAGAGAGGGGCAGATAATGGGAGTAGAATATGCATTCTTAGCCAAAGATGGTGATTTAAGCTTGCCCCCTCCTATTATTATTAGGGATTTCACCTTAGGAACCTTCGTCAGAGCCACACCCTGCACAAATTCAATCTCATCAAAAATATATTCATTCACAATTTACCTGAATATCACATATCATATACTACTAGGGTCACAAATTTGATTAAAAAGTACATTAGTCATGAAGAATATAGCACTTACCTTCTCCTGAAGACCCGGTAGCGCAGCTGATAGTATAGCACCCTGTTTTTTTCCAGATTCAAACACCTCAAGACATTCAAATTCTAGTCCATTGTGAAATAAAACTCCAAATAACAATACGGTTTGTATGGTTAATCTCTAAACAGTAATTAAATTGAACTAGAGTTACCTGTGAGAAACCAAGAAGACCATCAATAGGTCCGTGCTTGATCATGCACTCCTCAATGTATTTCAGGCATTCATCAAAGTTGGTATACTCTGTAAATTCCTGTTTAAACATACATATATAAATATAATAGTTTAATATGTATAAACTGAAGTTTTTTATACACGATTGATGGTACATCATCCTGACTAATATTAAGTTTAGCTCATTAACATAGCTACCACCCTTACGAACTAGAATTCTCTCAATTAACGGAGAGACAAATACATGTTTTCTATTTGTTTTTAAAGGCAAAAGTGTAATTTTATTGTAATCAAATGGATATAAGGGTCATTGAATATTATATTTCCTTTTGATTTTTGAAGCATTTGGATCCTAACTCCACCCTTACTCACAAATTAAAGGATAAACTTCAAGTACTGATGTTATTTATTCTAATTCAACACAATAATACACACAACTGCAACAAAAATTTGAAATCATACATTATGAAGGAATTAACAAATTTTCAAAAAACAAAACAGAGGATTGAGAAGTAACCTTGTTGAACTGGAACCATTCGTAGTAAGGAGGATCGAAAATCCCTTCAACTTCGGATTTTCCCTGACAAGGAAAAGGAGCGTCGACGAAAACGAGGTCAAGTTGTTGTAATACAGATTCGGGCCATTTATGCATCTGTTTCTTGTGGATTTCTGCACTTGTTCTGAATCCATGGAGGCACAGAAATCGTGGTTTTCTTAACGCAACGGTGTTATGACCTTCGCTACCCATCGAAAATGGAACAAGAGTTGTGGTTATAGCACCCATTTTTGAAGGCCTAGGGTCAACCAATTTATAAGATACTATTGTATGCTGACGTTAAGTTATTTTTATTAGTTTTATATATTATTATTACGACATTTAACTCGTTTTTCTATTGAGTGAATTGTAATTAATTTATATATTTTTATAACTACAACAAAATCAACAAACATGATTTACAATTTTGCATGTTAAAAAATGAAAAGGATAAACTGTCGTCTTCAAATATTGTCTTGATCTATGTGGAAAAATTGTCGTGTTCAAATGAAAAAACCTTAAAATTTACATCAATAAACATGAAACTTAAAACGAGGAAATATATTATATAGTTTTTTTAATAAAAAAATATAGATTAATAAAGGCAAAATAAGAAAACACAAATTACAAACCATTATGGTAATTATTTTATGTTTTTCGGTTTATATATTAGTATAAATATCAGTATGATTCATACATTGTGTATGATATACTATACACTATTTTTATTATTATGGTTCTAGTTTGGCATGCTAGCTGTTGCTGCTTCCAATTCCACTCATATTTTAAGTCGCGGGGGAAAAAGGAATATAATCATTTCAAAAAGGGAAATTATCTATATTTTGTTCCCATAAATTACTTATAGCCAAAAAAAAATGAAGATAATTATCTATCATGATGTAATTTGTAGTTGTCTATTTTGTTCATTTTATTTTATAATTTCTACCAAAAACTATATGTAACACAATGTTTCTCTATACTCAATGCATATTTTATGTTATTTTTAAATAATGCACCATTTTTATATAAATTATATACGTGTGGTTAATTTATTCATCACATATTATAAATTGATAATCAAAATCAGAATAAAAGAGTTATAATTTTTCTAACAACAAATGAGAAGACACATATTATAAATCATAACTTCAAATAGAATGTGGGTCGACACAAAGTATCGGTCGACACATTAGTTTAAATAATATAAGTTTTTTCTAAAAATAAATTATCTGAGGTAGAAAATTGTTAGAGGTACCAATTTTGAACGAATTATTAACGTAGATAAAAGTAAAATGATTCGGTAGGAGAGACGTGATAGTTCACCTTGTAATTCACCTACGATTCCTCGAAGGTGACCTCAAAACCCATCCAACTTCGATTCCTGGAATTCATTCTCTTCTATATATCCTTCAAATTCAGATTCAAATTCAAATTCAAATTCAAATTAAATGTCATCCAATTCGCACAGAAGGGGTCCCTTCTACGGTGATGCTTCCCCTTTTCGATCAAGGTTTCTTCTTCTTCTTCTTCTTCTTCTTCTTCTCTAACACCATTTTCAATTCATCATTTCCTTCTTCTTCTTATTGTTTCCATTAATTCAAATTTCAGAGATGGCCTTAACACCAGACCCGTTCCCGCCTCTGATTCCAACGAAATCCAATTGCGTATTGATCCCATCGACATGGACGATGAAATCACTGGTCTTCGTGGCCAAGTTCAAAAATTGAGAAATGTATCTTCTACTTATTTCAATTACCCTTACATAACTGCATCATTCATCTTTATTTTTATCTTCGTCTGCCTCGTTGTCTCCGGAGTGATTTAAATATCCATGGAATCATTTCTGTTATTATCAATTGGTTTTGAGTTGGAATCATTATCAATTTATCATGTTTGATAATGAATGCACTTGCGCCTTGCGTTTTTTTAATATAAACTTCATATGTTGTTCCTATGAATTGAATTGAAAGATTATGTGCATATTCTTCATCCAATATTGATCATGTATATTCTGCTTTTTCGTTCAACTATATTGTGCTTTTTGTAGAATTTGATAACTGAACTTGATAGAACGTTTCGTAATTGATACTTCTATCCCTTTGTTTTTAGTAATGATAGAACTGGAATGCTATGGTAGCTGTTAATTGTCTTCCTTTATTTGAACTAGTTTAATGAAGTGAATCTAATTCTATATAATGATTCAAACTTTTGTTTTTCTCTATTTTTTTCCTTTCTACTTTCTTGTGTTCTCACACGATTTCATCTGTTTCTGGTGTAGGTTGCTCAAGAGATAGGAACAGAAGTTAAGTATCAGAAAGATTTTCTGGAACAGCTGGTACATCATTTCTTTGATAACCTATATTTAACATAGTTTCTTATCTTTTGCTTGAACTTGTTTTCTACAAAATTCACTTTTAGCTGGAGAATGAAGCAATGCATTTTGCCTAGATTGGCCGAAATGGATTCACTATTGAAATTTCAATTTCTTTAGATTTTGAAAGCTGAAACACTAACTGGCAGGAAATGTTTCTCCATTATAAATTTAGGTTCAATTTGATATATTGTTATGGATATTAAAACATAGAAGTTAATATGGAAAACCATGCCATTAATGCTGCTATTGCTGTACTCAGAACCATTACCATTAAAACAAAATAATATTCCTTATTTCCCATCTTGATTAGTCTGGGAAAGTCTGCCATGGTTTTAACTATAGGTTGAGTTGCATTAAAATGATTAAGCGATGGAAGTAAATTATAAAATGAGAAGTAATACTTTATGGTTTGCATATTAAGATGAATCATCCAAAATTTTACAGTATATTATGAGATTTACTACAAAAAAAATGAGTCATAGTAAAACTTTTGGGTGGTTTTTGTTGCATGTTGATTTGAAGTAACTGACCAGTCATAAGAAAATGTTCAATTTTCTCTTTAACACTTTGGTCTGTCCCAACACAGCAAACGACGATGGCAAAGGCTCAAGCTGGGGTGAAGAATAATTTAAGAAGATTGAACAAGAGCATCATCCGAAATGGTTCAAACCATATTGTTCATGTCATTGCTTTTGCCTTACTGTGCTTCTTTCTAGTGTACTTTTGGTCAAAGATATCCAGAAAATGAGGATTCTCAGGGGTTTACTGCTTCAGCTTAAGACCTTCTTCGGACGACTCAGACGTGTTGCATAGTCAAAACAGCGGTTGTATATACATAAGCATAAGTACTAATTTGCTTGTTTAATAAGTACTATTTTCTCTTCAAAATATCCAGTAGAGGAATCTGTTTGTGGATACAATGTTAGAGGGATACACAATCTATGTATATGGTATTCTTTTTCATTTATGTATATAAAAGTTTATGAAAAATGAACAACACATGAAACTGGAACAATTCTGACCTGAGATACAAATTTATAGTTAGTAAGACAATGCTATAGCAAGTGAGTGTCTGCTATATGCAGCTCGATTAGGAAAATGCTGATTCAATTGCATTATTGATATTTACATCATCTTAAATCAAATAATTTGCAGATACTGTAAGAATTTTTAGGATCAAACTTTAAACTGATACAAGCATTTCCCTTAACACAGCCATTCTCAACTTGCAAGAATATTTTTTCAATGAATGATGGAAGTGGAACAGAAAAAACTGAAAGATAACCATATGAAACCTGTCCAAATTTTACTCCAAAATACAAGGTGAAATTAGTGAAAATGACTCAATGGATGCAAATTACAGAGAGTTGCAACCGCTTTCAAAATTCATGGGCAAAATGCAGAAAACAATTGCAATTACTTCCAAATTAAACTAATGACTGTTTTTGTTGAATGCTAAACAACAACTAAGCCTTAGTTTTTCTATGTTAAATTGATTACATGGGTCAATTACATCATATTTATCATAAATTATGTTCATTGACAAAACATTGATTCAATGAACTTCCTTTAAAAGGGTGCAAGTATTTAAAGCTAAAGATGCAGGTCAAACTTGATTTGTTTAAAGGAGCCAAATTTAAAACTTGAGTTAAAAAGGTAAGGTTTAAGTTTGATTATTTTTCCCCTCTATCAAAATGATCCTTAAAATATTTGTATATTTATTGCCATTGTACACTAAAATGAAATCAAAGAAAGAAGGAAAATGTAATTTCATATTCATAAATGATAATACATTACTTAAAAGTGTTTCCAATAATTATTAAAAGAAATTTCTAAACATGCTTCTAAAGGAATATAATTTATCTGAAAATAACAAATTTCTTAGAAATGTTAAGGACAATAATTAAATCCAAAGAGTCCAAAACTGGATAACAATAATTAAAAGAGAGGGATTCACTTACTCTAAGAGTAAGTATGAAAAAACTTATTTTTCATCTTAGTTATTCAATCTTGGAAAATCTAATGGTTTAGATATACTCATCAATTCAAACCATTGGATTTCCAAATAATGAATTATGATGTGAAGTATGTTTTTCCACTTACTCAAATTAAATGTTGCACCCCTGACTTTCAGAATGTACCAAAAGTTTAACTAAATTAATTTCATTGTTTTATCCATGTAAAAACTATTATTCTAAAGAACAATCTTATTTCTCACGTCCCAAATATTTCAAATAGTTGTAAACCTTAAGGAGATTCACAATTGCTTCTTCCTTTTCCCCACCTCTATCATGTCTTCACAATTTAAAAAATGGGTCTTAACATTGTTACCAAATATCATGTGACTTTGGGTATGAGAAGAAAACATGATTGACCAGTTCATCTAAATAATTACATAGAGCACCATTTATTGAATTGTTAGGATCAAAAAGTGTCTCTTCTTTGCATTTTATAGGTATTCTATTCATGATAGTATCGAGTTCTTCATCATCACGAATTTTAACCATTATTTCTTGAAAATAATTGTCATTACTTCCTTTCTCTTTTTTTAGTGTTAAATAAGCACTCCTAACTATATAAATACTTCCTTTATCATAGTATCAAATTCTTATATCAACTTTATTTTATTTAGCCATTTTTGACCTTGAAACTTTGTATAATTTTTCATCTCCCACTATTTTCATGGTAAACGTTTATTCTATATTATATTTTCCAAAGTCATTCTTCATCCCTCCACTATTTACTTACTTTGACGATTTTATCCAAATCCACTCGAAAAGTTATTACAATGTACTATCCTTCCAAAACTTAATATCACTCTTCGATCACATTTCAAATCGCTTCACATACCCTTATCAAATCAATCACTATCCACCGTCTCCTTAGCTAAACTAAAATTGTCTAACTTTTCCCACCAAGATAAACCTCTCTTAAAATAACTAGAAACAGAAGTATGTTCACGCCATAAAAACTGATATTTATATCTAAAAACTAATCCTCTCACTTAAGGGGTCTCTTTTTCTTGAATCATTCTCCATTTACATGTGCCTAATAAGAACAAATTAAAATAAAACAAATTCAATTTTTTTTATATCTAACTCACCCATATCTAAATTTTAACAATATCACTCATAATACTCTATGAAAAAGGAAAGGAAATAAGTATGTCAAGAGGATAATATCGACTTTAGGAGAGTCACACTACCATCATAGGAATTAAGCTAATGCTTCCAAAATGATATTTTCTTTTTAAGGGTATTAATGACATTATTCCACGTGGAGAGTCTTATAGGGTTAACGTCAACCAGTATTTCGAGACAAATACTTTAAAGATATATCATTACAGGTTAGATTTTTATTTGATTTTTCTTGTTATGGCATTTTTTAGCGGACATAAATGTATATTATTGGCTTCTGTATGTACCCTTATATTTGAATCAAATAATATTATTTCTACGGATTCTACTTAATATAAAGTTATTACCATGCAAGCACCTGGTTTTGGCCAAAACTGCAAGAATCGGCTTCACCGTTTCATAGATTGAAGAATTAAGAAAGAAACAAAAACTTAAAAATAGAAAATCAAGTGGAGGCTTCAAAATTGAATAAAATGGTTGCTTGAAACCAATGGATTCTTGTCCATTTCCTATCAAACCAATCATCTTGTCAAGTTATTGCACAACAAGTTAACTTAACCTGTTTTGTAGCTAAATTTTGTTGCTACGTACGTAACCCTCCTTCTAAATATTTTAAACTTGATTGTCCTACCAACGAGGCGTTTTTCTAATAGTAGTAAGGTTACATTGGATCTCCAAATATCGGATTAAGTTAAAGATCAAATGTTTGATTCATAGAAGTGACTTATTGGATGAAAAAATCAAGCATCCCAGAAGAAATTAGTTCTTTATTATAGGGTGAGAATATCATTGTTATAAAAGAAAACTATAATATTATATTATTGGAGTATCTTTGAACCTATTGTTTTTAAATTTCACTCTTGAAGTGTGGCCAAGAGTAGGGTTTTATTTTAACACATGCATGTCGGTAAGCATAGAAAAATAACTTCCAAGTTAAACACTAGCTAATTTTTTTGTTACATGTGAACTATGGCATAGAATATCCCAAAAACCAGACAAATTAACAAATATTAAAGAAGATATATAGATTCTGTATTATACCTGGCCCGACAAAGTTAAGGAAAATGATGTAAATCAATGATAGCGGCAAAAACGATGACATATGCAACCAAATTCATGTAAAAAGTATGTATGAGAGAAGAAAATCCCACAAATAACAAATAAAGCAGATAAATACTCAAATACATTTTAATTATGAATGATTAGAGTTAAAAGTTAGTTATTAAACACATGATTATCATGTGTATATTTTTTTTAATTTTAAACATTTAAATAAAATTTAATGATTGATATTAAATGTTTTGATGGAGATGAGTTACTCTTTATATATAAAAATTTATATATGTTCAATAAGTACAAATTTTCATTCAATTTTCTAAGCTTGAGAGTTGTGTTTTCTCATATTTATATATCTATTTGATTGACGGTTATTGAACCAAATTAGTGGAAGTTCTATTTTCAATCATAAAAGTTTTGAAGTACATTGTATTTGGTAGGTGAATGTCGTGATATATCAGCATCGACGTGACAAGCAAATTGGCAAGTCACATTTATAGCATGGCCCTTATACATTAAATCTTCAATTTTTTAAGCCAAGATGCATAAAGATAATTTTGTAACCCTTTGCATGGCGATAGCCTACCCACACAATTGCTCCAATTTTAAATAATAAGTAAAATAATATTCACCGATTTAACGTAAACAATATTTAATTATTCATTATTGACAATTGGAGCAATTGTTTCAATTATTTTACGTTAAATATTCTTGGTTCTCCCATATCAATCACCAGATCTATTTATTTCACATATTAGTAATCTATTATATGAAAATTTAATGGTTCACATGATTTGAATTAGTCATTAGATTTAAACCATTAAATCTAGTGAATTATTAGATTTTTATAGAATAGATTACTAATATATGAATTATGTTTTTATCAACTTACTCATCCATAATGAATCCCCTATCTTTCTATATATAATACATATTTATAAATAAATTCATTACACAAAAAATATTAAATGTGGCTAATATTTTATGTTTACAATTTTAAGAGAATTTTTTTCAGTATAAGTGAAGTTTGAATTACCAAGTTTTAATTGGTATTTTTATAATGTACCAAAATAATTTACTAATCTGGTAACCATTGTGGGGGTGTATTAGGCAAGGAAGTCTATAATGTGTTGGCTTATGATCAACTATCATCTCCTATACTGAACAGTCCAATACATTGATGTGTGGTTCAGATTAAATTGATCATTTAAATAAAATTTTAATTAAAACTAAGTTAAAATTTAAACCATTGAAAAATATTAAATGACACATATCATCATCTCATCCCAGAAAGGATCCAGATTCATGGATCTTTATGCACAGATAGGTACGCAATCTCTTCCAGCTTTGTCCTATGTATTACGAATCTTAACCTATTTCTTTGAAGTGACGATGGAGGACTATGTCTTGGATTAACTATCTATAGCATAGGCACGGTTCTGATTCCTTGTTATGAGCCCAATCCATTTAAGGCTTCCGCGTGAACATGATTGACAACGGGTGCATCCGGTCAAGTTTGTATATATATAATCATGAACCCGAAATTCAGAACTCAAATTCAGCGTAGTTGAAAATAAAGGTATCATTCCCAAATTCGTCAGATTTTGGGTAACCCAAATCCGACAAAAACTCGAAAATAATAAATGTACTCAACGAGAGTGATGATATCATTTCATTTCATTGTTCTCTATCATTTCTATTTTCTCTTGTATTATTTCATTTCAATTGTAAATTAGAAATTAAGAAAATAGACATATGATAGAACTTTCAATTGTAAATTGAATTACATTAGTTCATGACATATTTGGGATAACATCTTAGTTTTATCAAATCCCAACCCGAAAATTATAATCGGTTAAAACCTGAACCCGAATTCAATGACATCAGTTTTTCCTGTTAAATTTGGGTTAGATCAGGTGAGTACCAATTAGTTTGATTTTCATCTGTCATCTCTAGACTTCAAATTCAGAATGAAGATGGATAGATCCGGATCATTACTGGAAGCCGCTTTCAAATTCATAACACTATCACCATTATAACTTAAAATTCCCGAATACATACACTATCCCTCTCTCTCTATATAATAAAGTTATAATAACATTTATCTATGTAAAAAGATTGAAGTACTTCACGAATCATTGCATGTGATTCTTGTTAATATCAATCTGAACATAATTTATCACGACGACAAACTCGTAATCTTTGAATGGAATTTGCAAATCCTAACATATTTCATCACTCATTTTATTTAACATAATACATATATATACAAATACATTACATAAGACTCGTGAGACACAATGTAACAAATATAGTTATGAAATTAGTATTTTTTCCGTATAATCAAGGTATTTATTCACATAAATAATTAATCTCTTTTATGGTACGTAATTATTTCTTCTAACAAATGTCGAAATCAAAAATTAATTAAATCTTTGACTTTTTAGCCTACTATAATACTTAATGATTTAGTTAGACTTTACACCACTGGATCAATAATGATCTTCGTGATGTTATGAACATAATATATAGTACACAAGCCTAACCAGATTTATGGAAAGTTAAATACACCATAATTATTTAGCAACAATTAAGAATTATACATATTGCATTAAATAATCATAGATATCTGTGCTATCAGTATCCATTGTAGAAAAATGAGGCTCAGTTCATATTAGCTTAGAGGGAACATGATACGCTGGCTTGCATATATGAAACTTAGCGCAATACAGAACAACCATTTTCTAAGACCTTACTTTAATTAATAATGAGTTAATTACGGTATTTGAGAGCTAGTGGTAGTAGTATATAACTAAATCTTGTTGCTCTAGCTGTAGTTTAGATTTAATAAGAAGTCATCGAATGACATAATCTACAATATTTTGTAATACATACCAGTTGGGTTTAGATTATTTTATATTAGATTAATCATTTTGTACTCTTAGACCTTAGATTAGCAATGAAACTAGTGTAAAATTTGATGGAATAACTCAAAAACCGATTAGAATGGTAATAAAGAATCATGGTTTAATTAACGATATTCGCTGAAGGGCCCAAGAAAAAGGGAAGAAAATTTAGAGAATGTCTTATTGAGAAGTGGTCAAATTGTTGATTAATTGTTATTGTATGTATTAGACATTTATGCCTTTGTCCTAAGTAAAATAAAATGGGTATTAGCTACATGTTTTTCCTTAACTATAAGTGTCATAATTAGATTTTTGTATATGAAGAAAATTATCAGGAAAACTAACTTTAGTATAATATGAATTGTTATTATCTATAAAAAAATATATGCTTTTGGCTATAAAAAAATAGAAATACACATTTTTAACTGAAACAAAAAATATTAACTCATTCTAGTATATCAGGTATATCCCCCAATAATACGGAGAAATTAGTTTTAATCAAATCCTTTTTAACATGACCTACAAGGCTTTGGTTCTAAAAGTGTAATATTACTGGTTAAATGTTCGATTTCTGTGAATGATACTTATTGAGATGAATAGTCATGCACATACTTTAAAAATAATTAATTCATGGGTAATCTTGACTACAAAAAAAACTTTTAACATGACTAAAGAACTAATTATCTATATAATATCAAGTTAAGTTTAGAGATAAGAGGAAGTGAAAAAAATATATTCTACATCATGATTATTCGTTTTTTGGAAATTCAATGATTTGAATTGGTGAGTATGTCTAAACTATTATATTTTCCAACATTTGATGACTAAGATATGAAATAGATCTTTTTCACTTATTCTTAGAGTAAGTGGATCTTCCCATTTGTATAAATCATTAAATTAACATTGAAATAAAAATAGAAATAATGAAAAGGAATCCAGGGTCCTCGAGAAACGAGAGACAGGACCATAGTGTACATATATTTCATAGTAGAAGATTACATAGTGGGTCTTTGGTGTGGTCACATGGATTTCTCTGAACTCTGAACTTTGGAGTTTGTCCCTATGCCTGAACTAACCAGTAATGTGTATTGTTGCTGTTCTTTATTTTATTTTTTATTTTTTCTCTTTTTTTTCCCTCTTTTGTTTTACTTATAGATCTTCCTCAGAATCTGATTATGAGTTAGACCAGCTTTCTGTCACCTTTTCTCTTTTTCATATCCGACCACATTATTATCAAATGAAATCAGTGACCATTTTAATTGATATAATGTTACATAGCAATTTATTATAGATTTTATATTATCCAAATGTTAATTTATGAAGAAAATACTCTTTCACATTTAATGAACCATCTTGTCTTTCACCTTGATATAGAGTACTTATATATCGACAGGTCAGATAACTGTCCTTGCTAGACCAAAGACTTTAACAAAAAAAGTATCTTTTGTACTTCAAGTTTGTATATTAAATTTGTGATCTACTTTTTAAATTTACTTCAAATTTTAGCCATCAATTCTAGAGAAATTCAATTGTTTAAATTAGTAAGTAAATTTAAATTATTATATTTCCCTATAATTGATAACTAAGATGTGCAATAAGACTAAAAACCTACTATTAAAGTAAATAGATCTTTCCTCATTAAATTTTGACAACTTTATTTCTTTGTAGGAAAAAGAGAAATACTCATTTCTTTGTTAAAAGTTGTTCAATTTTAATGTGTACAAATAATATTGTTGGTTTGTGAGTTAAGCATTTGATAGTGTAGTCTATATAGTTTTTTCTCTAAGCATTTGGGTCGTTGTCAACCAACCATTTATTAATGTTTCACACTTAAAATGTCTAGAGTGTTGAATTTTTATATTAATTTTAGCTATTCATTCATTCATGACGAAAATTAGGATAAGATTTGGTGTTAATTAATTTGTACATCAAAATTCTGAGTCTATAATGCAGTGTACATTCATCTTTATTTAACATACTTCTTATTTTATGTGTATATATTTCTAAAATTCGTTGGACTTTATATTGATTTTCAAGATTCGGTGTTAATAAAACATTTTTCCGTATGTGTTATTAACAAATATCAATTTTTAATTAAGTCCATTAATTGAAGTGTAAGACTTCTCTCAATTAATGGAGAGACAAACGACTTTTTCATGTGTATTTTAAGGGCAAAAATGTAATCTTATTTTAAATAAAAATGATATAAATGTCAATATATGTTATTTTTTCTTTGTTTTTCACATCACTTGCATCTCTATTAATAACGGAGAGGAGTCTTACACCTCATAAATTTAGATATATTATAAGTAAAATTTTATTAATGAAAAAGAAAAAAAAACAACTAAAACCAAGTTAGTAGAAAACTAAAACCTCCATAACTAAGAAGTTTAATCAACTTACTCCAAACTTAAGACCTAATTAGAAATTCATTCGAAGTAAGATATATTTGCAGATTTGTGTCTTCCTCTAATCCACATCTAGAAATGAAATTTAATGTCATCAACGAACTCTTCCAAACATGTTATGGAATCTTATCATTCCGAATAGCTTCACGCTCTTTAATTGTCAGTGCAATTATTTTTAAGATGGAAGTTATTTCTCAATTCTTAAGTTGTAATTTTTCTATATTTGGATCAAGCTAATACTGAGTTTTAAAACATTATTATTATCAACGTAGGTATAGTGGAAGTGACTTGTGTGCAACATTGACCACAAGTAATTAAATAAATGACAAAAAATAAATAGAAGATAGGAAGAAAGATAATTTATTAAGAGGTTAGGCAAATTATGTCTTTATACTCGGAAGTATTGAACGATTACCGATATATTTTAGATTAGAGAATAATAATTATAAATTCTAATAGGCAAAGACTCATAATATTTCTCATTGATGCAAATTACAACAAGTATTTGTCTTTAATATATAAGATTATTTTCTCTTCGTCATTTCAATACTAAACAATCTAAAATTTCATAAAATAAAAATATTTGAAGCTTGCACAACAATAATTTATGGCTAGTACACTATTACTATACACAATGCTACAAATTAAGAAAGTGACAAGAAAGAATCTCTCCTTGTCTCCCCGTGTGTTGGTTAACCTGCGCTTGGGTTTGTATGGTTAAGCAAGTGGTCTACAATGAAGTTAAACCTCATGTGGAGTGAGAGAAATTATTTATGCTTAATAATTATTTATAAAATATTAGTATATTAATATATTAATCTTAAAATTATTTGAGTTTATTAAAAATTGATAGTTGAAATGTGTAAGGAACCATCATGCCATAGTTTCTCGTAATTAAGAGGATTATAACTTTTGTTTGTTTGAGCTTAGGATAATAAATGTTATTACATGGTACAATATTAACTAAAGATTTTAAATATTAATGATCTCAAATACATGCCATAGTTTCTTAGTTAATTTAAAACACTCTAATTTAACTTTAAATAATTAATGCATCATTAATATTGAGGATTTGGTTCATACTAATCCTAAATCATATAATAATTTATCATGTAAAGTTAGGGACCTTTTCTCTAGATGATAAAATGGTCATTTTCTTTGTATTTTGGGAATGGAGTGCTTGTGCTTTGCACCATTGTCTTTTATTTAATATAGAATTATTGGTAAATTTACTTACTCCAATACTAAGTTTAAAAAAATTTACTCATCATCTTATCTATTCATTCTATATAAATCTAATGATCTAGATATATTTACTAATTTAAACCATTAAATTTCTCTAAAATAAATTGATAAAATGTTGAATAAGTTTTTTAAATTTATTGTTGGAGTGAGTGTATCTCTCCTCTTGCATACAAACTTTTACCTTTGCCAAAATTGTTCTTCCCTTCCGATATTTAACCTTCATCATCTCACTCTCCACTTTCCTATATATCTTCTTACATCTCTCTCAACCTTTTCCCTCACCTCTCGTTTTCTCTCTCTCCCTTCACTTTCTCTTCAAGAAAAAAAGTAGTGCCTCTAAACAACATAGAGGACCTAAGAGGGACCTCTTCCCTTTACCAAATTCCTTAACTTTTTATATATAGTAAAGTCATAAACATAATGACCCTAGAAGCTGTGGTTTTTCAACAAGATCCATTTGGTTATGGTTGCAATAAAGATTATTTGTACCCCTTAGTAGGAGAAGGAGCTAAAAGTACTACTTGTGAACCAGCATGGAACCAAGACTATGGTTTCCAAACATCATCAGCAGAAGAAGAAAAACTCCTTGGAATTATCAACAACAACATAGAACAAAGTCTCCATGCAACTACTTGGGATTCTTCTTCTACTTCAGTGTTTCAAAACACTAAGGAACAATGGGATTATTCTCACTCTTCACCTGAGACATGCACTGTTGATCAATCTCTTACTGCACCTAATTCCTCCATGGAAACCACCACCACAGTGCCCACCACCACAGGGAGGCGTAAACGACGCCGTACCAAGAACAAAGAGGAAATTGAGAACCAGAGAATGACCCACATTGCAGTTGAGCGAAATCGAAGGAAACAGATGAATGAGTACCTCACGGTGCTTCGAACCTTGATGCCTAATTCTTATGTTCAAAGGGTAAGTTTGGTGAGAGATTATTTGATGTATTATATAATCACAATAAAGATGTATTATACTAAATCAACTACCCAATAATTGTAGTTTGCTTTTAGCTCTCATTTCAAAATCAAAGTTTTGGATATATATATATTTCATTTATATTTTTTTTTGTATTAACAAGAGTATCATTTCACTCACCCATGGATAAGAAATGTGGTCCATGATTATCTCACAAGAATCATTCATTATAATCGAACTCTTGATTTTTTGGTCTTTCTGGAAATATAGAGAAGTCTTACCCTGCTAAATCAATAATCCATTAATTTTCATTTATATTTATGTCAATATCTCTTATAATTTTTTTATATATATTTTGAAATACCTCAAAAGGCAACAAAAAAAAATCACCATATAATATATTTACTTTAATGTTAAAAAATCCTTTTCCTTCCAAAACTACATGAGAATAGTTCTGAAGCAATCAGAAATATATTTTACGAATAAAATATCATATAATCAATTAGTTTTCCTGAATATCTGTTGACTGAAAACATTAATCTGAATAGAATACTATATTTGGTGACCAAAACAGGGTGACCAAGCGTCTATTATTGGGGGCGCCATTAATTTCGTGAAAGAGTTAGAGCAACTTTTACAATCCATGGAGGGTCAAAAGAACATTAAACAACCGCATCAGGAGAATTTTGGTTTAAATGGGTCACTAACTTTTGCTGAGTTTTTCACATTTCCACAGTATACAACGTGTGAAAATCAGAATAACAATATAGGCACGACCATGGGACAGAACCATGAGCAGAAACAGTGGGGTGTTGCAGACATAGAAGTGACCATGGTCGATAGCCATGCTAACATGAAAATACTCTCAAAGAAACGTTCTGGTCAGCTTATGAAAATTGTTGTTGGACTTCAAAGTCTTAGGCTCGGTATTCTTCACCTTAATGTTACTACTGTGGATGATATGGTACTTTACTCAGTTAGTGTAAAGGTTTGTTTCCTTTTCTCTCAATCTATGCGTCATATTATACATCAAAGTTTAACAACTGTTAACAGTACAATAATAATAATAAATTAAAGGACTCTAAGGAAGTTTTATTTCATATCTTAGCCATTAATTTTAAAAATATGAAGTAAGTTTAAAAAATTATTCTTGGAATCAATTCATCCCTCATCTACATTAAATCCTTGACAAAAAGGCTTCCATTGTAGTTTCTTTTGAAGATGTTAAATCTCTATGGAAATAAGTTTTAAAAAAGCTTTCATTTATTAAGAAAAGTGATTATTATATAAGCTAACAGTTTTAAGTTGGCTTAAATAATTGTTAGATTAGTTTTAAATTAAGTACATTTTTCATTTTATTAATGCAAAACTAAGAAAAATATATGTGTAACTTCCTTAGTGAATCATCTAATCATTCATATTTAATTATTATTGGTTCTTCAAAAAAATTAATTCAAATGAATAATAGATAATGTATTGACATGTATAAATCTTTATATTTAAAATACATAAATATTACTCATTCATATTTAATTATTATTAACTCTTTAAATAAAGTAATACTGAAGAATAATAAATAATGAATTTACTATCTAAAAATGTTTTTTTCACACAATTCAAACAAAACTGGTTTTCAAAAAAAACATATTCAAACATAAACTTATTTTTATAATTGGTTAAACCAATTAGTTGTTTATATATAACCGATTAGTAAAAAAAATCCTCTTTTCGGCGGCATACTAAAACACGCTTTAAATGTTCAAATTAGTCACTATACAAATACATGGTTAATTATGTTAGTTTTTGAACGATGCAAAATTCATTTTCACACTTTAATTTATTTAAATGATAGGATGCATATTTAAAAACTTTGATTGTGATGTCTATCATTGAACTATTTTTTAGATACTAATTTTATTTTGAATTTAAAAAAAAAAGTTACCCGTTTCTGATTTTTTTTGTTTATGATGGGAAAGGTAGAGGAAGGGTGTCAGCTGAATACTGTGGATGAAATTGCAGCTGCTGTTAATCAACTTTTACGCACAATCCAAGATGAAGCTGCTTTCAACTGAATAAAACATTAAACTTTTTTTATAAATTTTCTATCTTTCTCTTTAATTTGTTAGTAATTTGAGATATCTGTCACTTTGTTAATTTCAGTGTTGGAGATAGTTAGATATGTTACGTTGTTCTTTTATTTTGTAGTAATGCACCCTTTAATAGTTGTGTATAAGGAATGTATGTATGTACATGCGCCTAGCAAGGGTCAATAAAATACATGTCCATTTCAACTCAAAAGCACATTGCATGGTATGTCTTTATCAGGTTTTATTTCAAAATCAATTGACAATAAGAAAAAAAGTTCAACAAATATTTAAATCAATCCTGAGATAATGAGGAAGACGATGTGAGACTTAGTTCCCAACATGTCTCCTCCACCTAAATATGTTAGATCAGACGAATTGTTACATTTGACTAACTAAATGACATCTTTTGACCAATGACAACCGAAAAGAATGTAATATCTGACTTTGATATCATGTTAATATCAAAACCAATTGACAATAATATGAATAGTCCAACAAATATTTAAACAATTCTTAAGATAATGAAGTATTTTATAACTGATTGGAAGACTCTCAAGCCAGCACTTAGTATTTTCATATTTCTATCAACTGAACTACGTAAAAATCATAATTATATAACGAATTTAAGGCACGGAATAATAATTAAAAAATCAATCAATTATATATAGAACGAAATCCTTTTAACTAATTTTATATATTCAGGTCGAATAATTTTAAATCTAATGCCCATCAAGCTCTAAAAATATAATTGTGCTATAAAACTACAACTACATAATAATCAACTTAGTGTCTTATGTCACATACAAAAGAACTATCACAAAATGAAAGCAAAACTAATAGTATCAATATAATATATTTTATTTATACAGTATATTTGTCATCTTTAGAATTCTTATATCATTTTCTACATTTAAAGTTAAATAAATATCTGCACATTTTCTACATTTAAGGTACTAATAATTAAAAACACTTGCAAATATAAATCCTTTGAAACCAAATAATTTTGAGAGAATGGAATTCCCGTTCAAAAGGGAAATGTTTCACTGAGTATAATAATTTCATTAGCACCATAATAATAATATATATTAAAAAATTACAAGTTTGGACTCTCACAAAAAAAATATCCATCCCGGATCATAATCAATTATTTGATTTTGCTAGAAATGTTGCAAAATTTCCCTTCAGACTTAAAAATTTACAGAATAGTATTTTCATTAAAATTTTGTAGTTACAAAAATTAGGGTTCTCATTTATATTTCGATGCAGAAAATGCTAGAACCGTCACTTTATCCAATTTTCTTAATATAGTTTTAATGGTTACAACATGTGTTAGTTTTTTGTCAATGTTCGTTCTTTTTTGTTTTGTCTTATCAACAAATATCATTATGTGATATATATCATATTCATATATGAATAGATAGTTTTATAGTTTTGTACGATGCTTTATATTTTTATATGAATCAAACTTTGTAAACATTTATAGTGAAAAGAAAATGATTCATTTTCCCACCTTAGTTTTGCTTCTTTGTAGTTTCCACACGCTATGATCAATGCGTGCAAGCCTTTTACTTAAAAAGGACCAAAACAAAATGGGAACAAAATAAGCTTTAAATCTATATTTTGATCATAAACTTCTAGATAAGGAGTGGTGCAAAATCATTACAAATGGTTGAAAGAAACATTCACCTTCTCGGTAATGCATTAAATGAATTGGTAATTATATATACACCTTCCAAATTGTCTTTCACGTGTGTGTGTGAAATATTCCCTAACACTTTTTCAACCTTTGTTTGCTTCCATTGCACAATGTATCTAATGATGACTCGGTTTGGAATTGTGAAAAAGGAGCATGAGATGGCTATTTGGTTTTGGAATAATGATACTATAGATGACATGAACCCTTGTTATAAACAATTTGACCTTAGGGGATAAGGATATATATGTATTTGCATGATGAATTGATCCTAGAATTGAACCCTTGCTATAAACTATTATAAGGCTTATGATTTGCTCAAATTGGGATTTAATAAATAAAGGAACTCACTCTTCATTTTTGGAATATACTCAAAACCCTATATATGCTCAATGGTCAATAAAATTTAAATAAACCCCTTCATTTGTAGTTTGTAACTTCAATTCCATTACCTACTTTCCTCTCATCACTTTTGAATATTTCATCATAGCTCCAATCACTATTCTTTTTTTGTTCAGCATAAGAATTTGAGAAAAATGATTAGGAGAATAAATGGTATTTCTATCCTAATTTTAATTAAACATTACAATAAAAAAGACAACTATAAGGGTTCAACATGCATTTCACAAAAGAGAATTTGAAGTTAGGAAAACAAATATTGGGAAGATTCCAAGAATGCAGAAAAATTAAATTCAGTACCCTATCTCTGTCAATCATAGCGTTTTCAAATATGCATTTGTTCCTGATAGTCTATATATTTACAAACCATAGAGACATCCATTGCTACTTGCACTTTTTCTCCATCATCAACATATTTGCATGTAAAGATAAGTTGTTCCACGCATCATTAGGAATAATTGAATTAAGACTAAACCGAAAGTAAAAATTATGTCAAACACAATAGGATTTAGAGCATGAGAAAAACGAATGATTTATTGATTCATTCATCATCCTGCAGAGAACACAATTGGGTAGGTCTTGAGCTCTTAAGTCTCCTCGTCGAACAAGGTTCAATTTTGTTGGACCTCCATCCAATAAATTTTTTTCACGCTAAACACTTCATCTTGATGGGACATTACATCCCCACAATGTTATGAAGAAGCTAACCATTGTCATAATTACTATCCTCATGTTGAAGCACCTGATATGCATTACGAACCGAGTAGTGTCTCCCTTATCATGAATCCATACTCACCCGTCACTAGTGTCTTATTCAAGTCTTGCGGCTTCAAGAATTTTTAAATGTTCATCGACTTCCTCTTGTTCCCAAAGGTACAGACTCCTTCTCCATTTGAGGTTCCAAAACCATACATCATTTCTCCATTCACCCAGGGAGCTAATAAAAGCTTCCATAGTCACCTGAAACAATCTTACAAAAAAATTTGTTGGGTAAAGAACTAATCTCTTTCAGGGTGTGTGGTTGTATCTTCCAACAAGTATCGCTCTCAAGAATTAAACCATTGACATTTTAATCATCATGAGGATCTAGTGAAGTCTTATACCACTAGACCAACACATTGTTGATAATAGGAATTAGTTTGTTACACCAATACTTATGCTATGCCCATAGATATTCTACAAGTACATGTCACGCCAATATTACATTCAGAAAATGACTTTGTTTGCTATGGACAAACCGCAGTCGAGAATAATTAATGAAGGATGATTGATGGTGATCATACATATACAACGTTGTATTTATGGAATTATTAATTATGGCTGCCAAAAATATCTACTATATATCCAAATTTATAGTAATTAATTTCATTCAAAATTATTTATTGAAGTTAATGAATTTGAGCATTTCCAATTTTTTTGAAACTATCAAGGGTATCCTTCACCTTTTGGGTAAAGAATTAATCTCTTTCGGGATGTAAGACTACCTCTCCCAACACTGTTACTCTCAGGAATCAAATCCATGACATTTTGGTCATCCTATGATCTAACGAAATCTTACACAATTAATCAAACTCGTTGCTGATGTGTAGATTCCAGTTCGTTCATTATATATGCAATAAAAAAGTAAAAATGGTAAAAAATAAATAAATGAGCTTTTAAGAAGTTGATTTTCTAAAAAAAAGTGTTTTTAGGGAAAATGGTTTTGGAAAGATTTTTTTTTAAAATGGTTTTTTGATTTAATTTTGGACAGATGTTTCCTCACCAAACATATCTCGTGAAAATTGATTTTGGAAAAAATTGAAATATATTTGTTTTATGAAAAAGTGATATTTTTTCACGTAAGTTTTAATAATAGCTCCTTGAAATAGTAGTTTTTGAACTTTTAAAGTGATTTAGGTTTTAATTTAAAAAAAACAAATGAATCTGAATTCATCTATCCAATTAAAATTTATTAATGTATAAATTGAAATTCGTTCAATAAATTTGAATATAGATAATTGTTTGTCATCCTTAGTTCCGTGCGTTTTCTTCATCTGCAAATATCAAATATCCACAGAAGGGATTATTATAACCAATTTAATAAACTTTTACATCAAATTCAATGAAGATCCATTAGATTTTGTTGTCACTTTAGGGAAAAAGGAAAGAGCTATAAAGATACACCTAGCATGACTTAAGAAGCTTTTCAAGGGGCGCCCTCACTCTTTTTAGTTATCCATTCCAATTCAATAACACAATAGCTTTTTTGTTCTTTACAATTGGAGGCATATGCACTAGCTTATCAATCATACCATAGTATTCATATATTTCCAAATTCTCTTAATAGGGGTGCCAGAATTATGTTTTTGGTTTCTTTCTTTTCCCTTTATAAACTATACACCTCGAAATAGATTAATTAGTTACCCCATTTTAGTGGACTAAAGTTGTGCTGTACCAAGAGATTTGTATACTTTAAATAAAATAAAATTTATTTATTGTTAGGACAGGTTTGTGACTAACATGGAAGAAGTTTCCCAAAGGAAATGATGAAATTCCCAATCATTAGGATTTTGAAAAGGTAAAATCATCCTCCAGGGATTTTGAACAGATTTATATTCCCCGCTTTTTATGCTGCTCCTAGCTAGTGCAATGGACCAAAACTAATTTATTTTCAGAACAGAATGTTCTACAAATATTTAATAGGAGTATGTTAATCAATGCTTTGAGGACACTAATTAAAATAATAAAATAAATTTATTTGCAAAGAATTTAAAAGTCTAAAAATTAGTTGAAAAGTTATCAAATAAATTTAGCTAGTTACTCTTTCAGCATAGAAACAAAAGCTAACAATAGGACCTATTCAATGGGACCGGGATTCTATTACTTTGCACTTGATGGTGAAATTGTCTCATTTGATGAAAAAAGAAATAAGCAAAAGTTCTTGATTGTGTCACTCTAAGGAATCGAATCGTTGATATTTTGGTCTTTTTGTGATCTAACAGAATCTTACATCACTAAATTAATATTTTACTCATCTCAAGTCTATTGATGTCGTACCTTGTACAAGCCCACATGGCTCACTGGTCTTATTACGAAGCCAAATATCTCAAAAAAATAATAAGAAAAAATGGGTAACCCGAATCCGATCGGATAAGTCTAATCTGAGTCTGATTTTAATATAGCTCGTCCGATCGAGTTAAAATATCCAGATTCAATATAAAATACCTAATATAATACTTAGACCTATAAATTTTTTTTAGTTTTAGCAAACCGGTTTGATCAGACCTGCCCATTTTGACATACCTAATAAAGAGGGCATTGTGTTTACTTAGGCTGTGATTCCGTTGGGCCATGTTGTGGTAGCCCAGCCCAAGCAGTGAAGAGAATTAGTCCCTATTATAAAACGCTGTTCTAACGGTCACCCCATCAAATTTGAATTGAAAAGATACAGACAGACATGAAGATTTGATTTTCCGACCAAAGCCATCTCTTCCGAATTATTGAGAAGAAATTAACCCTCTTACTCACTTTGAAAATTTATCTATTCAAAACCATAGAATTTGGGGAGTTTTCTTTTTCTTTTGGTTAAATACAAATATTTATATTGATTTAGTGATTTGAATTCTAACAACAGCATGGGCCATGATGGTGTTGGTGCATACATTTTTTCTCAAAATAAAATACATACAACATGAAAGAACATCAAATAATTTCTCAAGATAAAAGATTATTTTTCTACCATCAAAATTGAATCCTTAACTTTTTTTATCATCATATAATATAACAGATCTTATACCACTAGACCATGAACTAATAAAGTAAATGAAAATAGAGCATAGGGAGAGCATACACTATACAACAAAGTAGAGTATTGAATCCAAGCTGAACAACTACTGAGGACCAAAACGACGAGGTCGTTTTAACGCATCCTTGAGCCCAAACCAAATCCCTTATCCATTGGAGAAACAGAGTGTGACACTGCGAAGCGTTCAGTAATGGCGCGACAACTACAACAACATCTTCCATGGACATCTTCACTAACTCACCTTTCTACACAACACCATCAAACATCTTTCTTATCTCTTCACAACCAACCCATAACCAATTTCTCTCTACGTCTTTCCCTTATTACAACCAAACATACCCACTTTCACTTCAATCTCAGATTTTCATCAACCACCCAACAACAACAACAAGAAACACAAAAAACTGATTTTGATGAACCCAATGAAGAATTTTCTCAAACCAGGTTGCTTGCTCAGAACGTGCCTTGGACCACTACCCCTGAAGACATTCGTTCTTTGTTTGAGAAATTCGGAAAAGTCATTGAAGTCGAGGTTTTCGTTCTTCTTCGCTTTGTGATTTTTCTTTTTGTTATTCAGTGTTCATTGTTTTTCTGATGAGGGTTAATGTTTGTTTTGGTGGTTAAGCTTTCTATGTATAACAAGACCCGAAACAGAGGTTTGGCGTTTGTCGAAATGGGTTCACCAGAAGAAGCTCTTCAAGCTATGAAAAATCTTGAATCTTCTGTAAGCTTTTTGATTCATATATCTCTCTTATTTTTTGGTCTTATAACTTAATTAACTATAGAAATTTATAACCCTAGAGCTTAGTTGGTAAAATCTGTTAAGTGTTTTTGTTCAAATTCTAGGAAGTGCGTACCGCGGACCCATTTTCATATTCTTCAGGCTGTGTTATAGAATGGAATGGTACTAGGATTGCATTGTTTAAAATAGGATAGAATGGTGGTTCCTTTCCACCCAAGACTTCTATTTTTCTTCCGTCCCGATATTTCGATGTTCTTTTACGTCTCATGTCATTTTTTCGTATAATTTAACATGTCACTGAACATTTTAGTCCCATCCGAGGTTTCAAATTGTGGTCCAATTGCAGTCGTAGTATTAGTTGTGGTTGCACCGGGTCGCATTTTTGCCAATTATCTACAGCTGTAGTAAACACTACTTGACTGCAATTTAAAATCATGTTCCCATCTCGTGTCATTTTGGTTTCTCTGCTTGCTTAGTTAAACATAACGTTGAGATTTCTGTCCGTGTTTAGTTATTTGATTCAGTTTGGCATATTTTATTTATCAGTAAACTGTGATTTGATGTGCTTTTCCTTTCTTTCAATGCTGTGTAGGAGTTTGAGGGTCGTATAATAAAACTGAATTACGCCAAACCAAAAAAGAAGAAAACTCCACCACCCACTGCGGCACCAAAGCCAGAAGTATTATTTAACTTGTTTGTTGCAAACTTGTCATATGAAGCAAGGTCTAAGGATCTCAAGGAGTTTTTTGATTCAGGAATTGGTAGTGGGAGTGTTGTTTCTGCAGAGGTTATATTTCATGATAAGCCTAGAAAGGCATCTGGTTATGGATTTGTGTCCTTCAAGTCCAAGAAACAAGCTGATCAGGCTTTTTCCGAATTCGAAGGAAAGGTAACCTTGGCTTTCATACTTAAGCTTAACAATTTCAATCAGCATCAATGAATCTAGGGTCTGTCATTTTCGTGGTGTTTCTTTGCAATTTCTTAGCATCTGGAACACTAATTTTATTTTGGGTGATGTGTGGAAAATTGTTCTCCTGCAGAATTTTATGGGAAGACCAATCAGGATTGAACGTAGTAAGCGATTTGTTAAACTATCAGCTGAGGAGACTGCAAAGTCTAAAGATGCATCTTCTGAGTTGAGCGTTAATGAGGCCGAAGCGAACATAGCTGATAAAAATGCATCTTCTGAGTTGAGCGAGAACGAGGCAGAATCAGATAAAGCTGATTGATACCATTGTTTACCTTCTGTATATCATTATCATTAATGTTGTATGCACTTGCATTAGACTTTTTTCATTGTTTGCTCATTCTTACAGTTACTGCTAATGCAAAGCCTATTATACATTTCAATTGTGTTTTGCAGGTTATTTGCGCGTTTTGTAAACCAGAGACTCTGAGAGTTACAAGAATGAATTAGTTAAGCATGGCCATTTGTGATTCAAGGATAGTCACTGTAAATGAATGATCACATCTCCTTTGAATCAAGATATCTCTGATGTAACACTTATTGAAATGGAATGTTATTATATCCTAAGAAAGCCAGAAACATGTCAATATCAGTGGTTATTAAAAAATATCTGATAGTCTATGTGATTCATTGTTGTTTTCAGAGCAAAAGACTTTAGTCAATGATTATAAAAAATGATTCTTTATAGATTATGGAGTTATGAAAGAGAATGTAATGTATGATAGCACAAAAGATTAATCTCCATTCTTTAAAATCTTATGCTATCTCAAATTTTGTACAAGGCTCATGTTCTTATGGGTGTCATTAGGGGTGGAAATAAACCAGATTTTGCCATAAAAATACCAGACTTTGCCTTAAACAGGCTGGACCTATATAGTATATAGGAGTCTGTGCTTGATCTGTTAGCATGTTTAAAGGTCTGTTAAGGTAAAAAATTCAACACAATATGTACAAACTAAAAAAATTATTATAATTATATCTATTAGTGTGAAATTTTTTACATTGTTATTACAATTATTTTCATCATCTTTCAATGTTGCATATTCGAATGATTTGTGGTGCATTTGAGGTTAGAATATACAAAATAATGTATTTTAATATCATAGTAAAATATGACATTGTTCTAATATTTAACATGAATTGTGTTATGTATTTAAGACCAAGTCTCAACAATTAAATATCCAATTATTAAATAGTCTAATTTCTAAGTCATAGTAGATTTACATAAAAAAATTATTATTTAGTTTTTGTACATGTTATAAAAATAATTTATAAATGTATAATAACATTACATAGGCCGACCTATTAGACTTAATAGGCTTTTTAAAAGGTCTGAGTCTGACCTATTTCAGTTAAATAGACTTTTGGAGAAGCTCAAGTCTGACTTGTTTACTAAAAAAACCTAGCCTGTTATAGGTTAAGTAATAGGCTCCTAATAGGCGGTCTGATCTGTTTTCACCTTATGAGTTATAAATGTAATAAGATACACAATTTAATAGAGATGATAGATAAATTGATAAATTTTTAATAATATTTACCAACTGTATAATTTAAGATTAATTACATCTTTACTGATCTACCTTGTAGTAATTTTCACTTTTGAGTTATTGTGTCCAAAATTTAAGGTAGTGTTGTCATTGCACATGATTAGTACTATTACCTAGTGATATATTTTAGGTGAATAGCCTGAAAGTGAAAACGCTTTAACAGTGATGATTGTTCCATTGACACCAACTAAAAGCACAGTAGTAGTTGGCCAGAAAAGCTAAGCACCCAACTGCCCCAATCATTTCAACTTTCTTATACCCTTAATTTCTCTGAGAGAAAAATGTCCATTCACTTCATCGTTCATTTTCAATTATTATCGACTCTTTAAAAAAATAATACCAATAAATGTAAGGTGATATAACAATTGTGTATAAATTTTTATATTAACAATGTATAAATATTACACTCAAATTCTTATCAGACAGTGATTTTTCTTGTTGAGTGTCATTAAAAAATGTTATTATACCTTAACTTTGGGGTCCCTAACTTTGCATGTTATCTTTACAGTTTTAATGTTATATACTTGGTCAAATATTATAGAGTAATATATTCTCTTACTTAGTAAGCAACTACTGAGGCATCGTTTCAACTGTCATGGTGTTTGGTAAGTAGTTAGGATCAAGATTTCAGATGTCACATTCTTCCCCAAACCCCATTTTTTGTCATCAATCATCATAGACAAATTATTCTCCCACTAGCCACTTTCACCACATTTTTTCTCTGCTAACTTCATATTTTTTGCTTCCTTCTAAAGGAATCTTTATCATAATATTCTTCTATTAAATCCTCCTACCACAAAAAAGTGATATATGTTACAAAATGATACTTTTGTTATTAGTCATTGATTTATAAGTGACATATATCACTTTTTTGTGGGTAGGAGGATTAGTAGGAGAATTTAGTACGAAAATATATCATTTTCCTATAAGGATTGTTAGAAAAATATATTATTTTACTTATTTAATATTAACCAATTATATAACTATATGTCCATGTCCTGGGTTGTTTTAATGGGAATTTAGTAGGGAAAATAATGTAAATTCCTTAATGTACTAAACTTAAAGTGCAATTTACAAATAAAAAAAATTGAATTTTAGTTGTTATTTTCTAATAAAAATATCACATGTGTAATTAGCTTATCAATGGAAACAAAATATGTAATAGTTGCTACACATACTATATTTTTATTAAAAAAAATAACACTATAATCACGTAAAGAAATGTACCTAAACTTTCATCCTCTTGCATATTGTTAAATGGTTAAAATCACGTGGCCATTACAAGCTTTAAATACATGTCCAATAATATGTACTGTATTCCTTATGAGTGATAACAGAGAGCAAAAAATGACATACTTTACGCACATGTTAATGTTTAAGAACATAATTTTCAATTATCCCTTTTTGGGATGCCAATATTATAGGGAAACTCTTTGGTTAATGGTAAAGGATTGGGGATTTATTATGATTTGGAATATTTTGGTGTGTGCACAACAATGAGTAGTGGGTTCTAAGCAAACATTCATTTTCAAACCATGACCTAGGTTATGCAATTATGCACGATATTAAGGGACCCTCATTCAATATAGTTGACAAGTGTTCCTATGAGGCATCAACACATAACCTTAATATATAGCTACAAAATCAGAATTATGCATACCATAGTTGAATATTGGACATGCAAAGGAGATAGGGTATATGAGTGTATCGTATTACGATTTTTTTACTATTGGTGAAATATCAATCCTCCAGATATCTTGAATCTCACATATATACAAATACATACCTGAATTTATGTTATCAAATCTACTTCTTTGGTATCCATTAAATGTGTTAGTGGTATGATGATATTCATCTACCAAATCTGAATTCATCAAGGCCATTTGTTTTTCTCTAATGAGGTGGAGATAAAACTATTTGGGATTCTTGATGTCAGCTTTAACATATAAAGTTTTTGTTACCGTCTGGGCAAACTATTTGGTATATACTCATAAATCTCATATCAATTTCATAAATTATACAAGTTGTCAGCACTAAACCATTTATTTTATAGGTGTTAAATAAATGGTTGATATAATTATATTAAGAGTGTAATATCTATGCACCGACAATGTAAAGA
Organism: Lupinus albus; assembly: GCA_009771035.1. Lineage (NCBI taxonomy): Eukaryota > Viridiplantae > Streptophyta > Magnoliopsida > Fabales > Fabaceae > Lupinus > Lupinus albus. The sequence goes on from CM020021.1 coordinate 3,378,107, forward strand.
TTTATACATGATTAGTGTATCATTCAGCATTCATTTATATTACTTTTATTTAATAGTCAAATATGAGTGAAGATAAATACTGAAAGTGTAAAAAACTTGACTCCATACGTTTTTTCTAACATAACCCCTTAATTTTTTTTCCCATTAGACATTTTATCAACGACATCAGAATTGCAACATAATAATTCCACTCAACCACTGCTTTATATCTCTTACATAATGAGAGTTGGAAAGAACACAAAAGACCCACTTTTCATACTATTAGGTATGAAGTGTAACTAAAGTTATCCTCATGCAAAGTGAGACGAACTGAACCTAACACTAACAACTCCTATCCCATACTTTTCCCTTCTTAAATTATATAAAGCAAACCCCTTCTCAAATAGCATCACCAAAGCCTCATTTGTATTGTGTTTATTTTCCTTCACTTCACTATTATCTCATCAAATGACATTCTCTAATGTGTTGTCTTTGGCCATATTGGTAGCAATTAACATTGCCATGCCAACCCTTGCAGCCATATACACTGTGGGAGATAACTCAGGTTGGACAATTGGTGCTGATTATAGCACATGGACCAGTGACAAGACCTTTTCAGTTGGTGATAGTCTTGGTAAGAACTAAGAACATTCTATTTCAACCACAATGATATGTTATTATTATTAGAATTTCTTTATGGTGCAAGTCTTACACATATATACAAAATTTACACTTATATATAATGATGTGTTGTGATTTTGTTCAATGTTCATCTCGTATACTTACATTAATTTCAAGTATACCATTTTTCACATCTCATAGTCATACCATATAAGGCAAATGGTAACTAAAAAGTGTAACAAAATTGGTGTGAGATCTTCGAAGTTGTTTATTGAATGAGTTTGAAATATCATATAATTATGAATACAATTAAACCTATCAAGTCATATTAGAAGTAAACTATAAACTAAGTAATTTTACATGCAATTTTAGATTCAAATCCTGAAGTAGACATTTTAAAGTTATTTTACCAATATAATTAATTATACATGATTGTATGACACGATGGTGCCATCGAGGCTCCCACTTAATTGAGGTTAAGGAGACTAAATGTAAACAGTCTTATTTTTGCAAGTGGAGGGACTGTTTATGGGATTTAAATTCGTGAACTCATGGCCACTAAGCAACAATTTTGTTGTTGCGCCAAACAAGTTATTCAAATTGCGGACCAGATCACTTGATTCGGTTGCAATATTGTCACTGCAACCGCATCGTAGTACAATTACGGCGTGACACCAAATCACAATGATACGACCGCATCAAGCTGCAACATAACCACATTTGGGCCGCATCAAACCGCATTAATTTAAAAAAAAAATCTGACCTCCTTACACGATTGATGACAACATGACAAAAAGAATAGAATACATTAAGATAGTATCAAAATTATTCTTAATCTATAATAGTGCATGACATAATGTACCAATATTTATGTATCGTAGTGTTCAACTATGGAGCTGGGCACACAGTAGATGAAGTAAAAGAGAGTGACTACAAATCCTGCACTACAGGAAATTCAATAAGTACAGATAGCAGTGGTGCCACCACCATTGCTCTAAAGAGTGAAGGCACTCATTACTTCATATGTGCTATTCCTGGACACTGTGCTGGTGGCATGAAACTGGCTGTTACTGTTAAAGCAGGAAAACAAACTACTCCTTCTACAACACCATCATCATCATCATCGGGTAAAGGTTCACCTTCTGATGCAACCACAGACACACCCACCACCCAATCTTCCACTAAATCAAATGCATCTTCAGCAAGTAGTGCCTCACCATTTATTGCTATGTTGGGTCACTTGCTATGTTTTGCTTCTGCTATGAGATTCAACTGAGATAGCCAGGACAGAGGCAGTGCTTTAATTGTTTCTATTTTTCTTGTATTATTATTATTACTATTACTATTTCCACTCTCTTTCCGTTTTCTTGTTTCATCTATTCGGATTTTTCTCTTAGTATATTGATCGAGGTTCTGGTAGTATTTAGTTATCTAGAAAATCTATTATGTTTTCCTCTTCTTTTAATATAAAATGATTGCTACTTAATCGGATTAAAGACGTTTCATGTTATTTAAAAATATACATCACTCTTCATTAATATATATATATTCATGTGACTTTTTATTTTCATTATCTGATTGGCTGAGATAAGGTTGATAATACTATTTTAGGACAGATGATCCCATCTTTTTTTTTTGGGTACATTTAAGTAGAATAATGGAGAAAGATACAAATGAGCAATATTATAAATTTTGACATAAAATCTATCACCATATTATTTTTTCTTAATAGATGTTCTAGTTGAATATATATCCCAATCATCCTTAAGCAAACTCGAAATGTTATTTATGACCCAAACTTCATACCAACTTTAGAGGCTTATTTGAGTAGGTAGAAAAAAATATGGAAAATTTATTTAAGACTACTTATAAAAATTTATAAAAAAAAAGTGGGTAGTAGGGGAAATCAAATTCCAGTTACATATTAGCGCCAACAATATTATATTTCTTACCAACTTAATCCTTCTTTAATAAATAGATATTAGATTTTAATGTGAAAATAATCTACATTATATTATAAAATTGTCTTATTTAATGTGATAATTATGAAATATGACTTCTTTATTAAATCTTGTTTTGATAGCTAGCTATTAACTTCTCAAAAGATAATGTGTCATGGATATATTCTCCTAAAGAAGTTTGTGACAAAATCGTTCTTCAGATATTAAGTTCTCAAAATATAATGTGTCGTCGATATGTTTTTGGTGACAAATTTTTTCCCACATATTAAGTTTACCACAGAATTAGCCATATTTAATGACTTAAAAAGGGGCTAGCTTAGTGATAAATTTAATGTGATTATTATGGTGACAAATTTCATTATATGAGTAAGTACTTGAAACAGTTGAAAGTAATATCTTTTAGAACTAATATGATAACAAATTTATTTGAGTGACTACATCCTGATCACAAAATTCTCTATTAAAAAACTTCAATCTTATTTCATTTGAAGTTTTTGTTAATGGGAATGATTGTTTGAAAGGCAGAAAAAGAAGGAAATTTGTTCATAATGACTAAGGTTTTAGGTGTATTATTACTTTTAATTTTTAATTTCGTCAACCACCTATTCCGATATTTCCAACTCATGGAAAGTTTTTTCGTCACACTATAATGGAAAATCAACATTTCTCTTCCCATTACACCAAAAAGCCCAAAAATATTCTAAAAGAAATGGGAATATTCTTTTATTCTCAACTAATCAAATACTATATAATGTGTAATATTGTTAACTAAAAAAGTAATTTAATATTTATATAATACATATTTATCAAAATCCAATCAGTAATAATAGGTTAGACATAAAGAAATAAAATAGAAGATCTGAATTAAATAATGGAAGAAATCTAAATTTCACCATTCCCTATTTAATCTCATCATCCATCAAACTCCCAAAACTAATGTAAAGACAACAATGATGTTTGTTTCAAAGTATTAATATAAATTTTCTCTACTTAAATTGAAATGTAAAGACAAATGAATTTTAGCATATCTTGAAGGAAAGAGGAAGACATTTACTATCGATCTAGGAGGGAAGTATCCAAAAAAATCAAAGAAAATAGAAGATGCAATGTCACTTTTACCTTTCTTATTTAAAAAAAGATTACACATTTACCCTTATAATACATATAAAAAATTCAATTGTCTCTTCATTAATGGAGATGAGTCTTACTCTTTAGTTGAAATTGTCATTTACACTTGTTATTCTACGAGTAAACACGTCTCTTCAATACTTAACTTTTCAAGGTTTTATGAACCTACATAATCATTCATCAATTAAGGTTTTCTTTCTTTCACTGATAATAAATAACTATTAACATTTTCTTGCAAATTAAGATTGTTTAACTATTATGAATTACAAATGTTGGATACAAATGCTGTTAACATATATGGTTGTTTAACAAAAAAAAGAGAGTAAGAGTATTGAATAACTAGCATTTATTCAAAAAATGACAATTCTACAAGATAGGGATGCATATATCCCAAAATAGACATATATAAATCACAGAAATCACGTCCTGCACTAAAACAATCACACAGTATGAACAAAAAATTAAAAAAATACTAATGTTCATCATTGTTCCTAATCCAACTGAACATAGTCCCTCATGCTTATATTAATAATAATGCAAATCATAAAATCAAATCCTAACCCATGCACAACTATGATGACATCATCATATATACACCAACAATAACACGGCGGTGGAGGCAAAATATCCGCCAACCGAGACTCTGTACAGGGCGGCGGCGGTGCTACTAGGGCCAGGAGCAATGGGACCATCTGCAGGACCATCGGTGACGTCAGGTGCGTCAGCGGCGGGGGCAATAGCGGGGGAGGAGGTAGGTGGTGCAGGAGGAGAGTCGGTTGGAGTTTCGGCGGTTGGTGCTTCGGCGGTTGGGGCTTCGGCGGAGTCAGGTGTTGGTGCAGGAGGAGAGGTTGTTTTAGTAGGAGGAGGAGCAGAATGAGACGTGGGAGAGGGAGCTTTAGCGGTGGGAGTAGGAGGAGTAGCTTTAGGGGTTGGAGGAGGTGGTGGGGTGGCCTTAGGGGACGCCGTAGCTTGCGGCGGAGGAGAGGTTTTTGGGGTGGGAGTGACGGTGGGGGAAGAGGCTGCTGCTGAATGAGTGGGTGCCTGAGAAGGAGATTGACCGAATGCTCCGGTAGCCAGTAAAGCAAAGAGGAGGAAAATAGAAAATTTGGTCATGTCCATGGTTTGAGAAACAAAGCAAAAAAGGGTATTATGGATTTGTGTGAAGTGTAAAGGTTATAAAGAAAATAAGAGAAAGAGTTGCATGAGGTTTGAGAAAATCGAAGGAAAAAAGAAAGGGTTGGTGTGTGTTTATATATAAGGGGAAGTTATTGACCATTGTTTTTTTTTGGGTTGAGGTGAAGAGGACTTTGTGTCAATAAGTGGCGAACATTTTCTTGCTATGTTCTAACCGAGTCAAATGCGATAAACCAAGGATTCTCAATAAAAACAGAAATTATGATAAGTGACATAGAATAAAAATAGGTGGTTGGTCTTTTATAATGCAGGTTTTGTTTTGAAAATGAAAAATAGTAAGAGCTCGGTCTGGGAATAGAAAGACATGTGGTAGTTTTATTTCGGGTAATATACGTATCTTAATCAATATCAATAGCTAATAACTTTCGTTTATGTAAATTGAGATTTAAAAGGGGCTGAATAAGTGAAAGCTGTAGTAATTTGAAAATTTGTAATGATATTTGCCTTTTGTTTTATTTCGGTGGGTAATGTATATAGCTTAAATAATGTATTTGAGATGTTTTGTGAAATAAGTAATAAAATATTGGTCTAGTTAATTTAGTAAATTCACAAATTTTCAACCATATCTTAAATTATGTCTTACTTCAATAAAAATATGTCATCGTCATTGGAAGATAAGGCAGATTTACACTATCTCTAGCATAGCATTCCATCCATTCTATGAGTCTGGATTTGGATCATAGAGGCGAATTGACTTGGAAAATATACGAACATTGTGAAAAGGCAAAACGTTTATAGAATAATAATTTTATCTGAATTAAAACCTTGAAAAGGAATTTAGGTTATAAAAAATATCAACACAGCCATTTATTTCAAATCAATTAAACAACACAGAATATAGAAAATGACATTTATTAAACTCAGGTCAATTTTACACTATACAGATAGTAGTAAACGATTATCCAGACTTCAAGAAAAACCTGAAGTAATAACCTGAGCTAATACATTCCCTTCTAGATGCAATTCTCTTATGTTTTGGTATATATTCATGAAAAGTCTTCTATTACTAGCAGCCTTGAAAATGCAAATTTTACACGTGATATCTGAGATACATGTATACAACAGTTTTCTGGGATTCATGTATACAACAGTTTTTTGGGATTCATGTACACAACAGTTTTTTTAGATTCATGTATACAACAGTTTCTGCGATTAAAACTTGGCCTCAAGAAGAATAGAAGAATATGGAGCTATATTATACGTGGTTTCTGTGCAAGGGACACCATTAAGGACAAAGTCATCAGGAGATTTGAGATTAGTGTCCACCTGCATGTGTCCAAGTTCAAATTAAACTAACAAGAAAATTTAGAGAGGAACATTTTGAAACAAAAACTTTGTATAACACCACTCTTTAAAAAGTTCATGGAAGCGCCTAATAAAACTTCCTCCTAGAGTCTGATTTCTCAGCAGGAGAACACATAACATGATTATCAAAGACTTCCAAAAGGATGCTCTGACATTCTCTCAAGAGTATTCTCTCCCGCGAAAGATGAGAGGCTAATCTTGGGGATATGGTCAAAGCGTATAAAATTTGATACTATAATCTTGTAAATACTTATCGGTTTTCAGGTAAGTAAAGGTAGTCACAGGTTCCAGTTCTGATTTCTTATAAATGGATATTAAATTAACAACCTTCAAATTGGCAATAACGAACAAATACTTAACATTGATCACATTTCCTTAAAATTTGATTACCACGAGGTGAACCCTGCCTCAAAATTTATGGGTTTGAAATCTTGAACACTAAAAAAATATTCATCACTGGAGTTTAAGGGATGAGCAAAAACTGATCTCTCTCTAATGACCCATTTTGACTAGCTCGGTTTGATTACGAAGATTTTCCCACACTTTCTGAAAGGTGAGCAAGGTAATTTACTCCAATAATAATTTTTAAGAACAGCACCAGGGAGTTGGTAGGAAGAAGTTTTTCCCCAAAATAATGGTCCAGGGATTTTAAATTTGTAATTAACTAATAATGCATGCAATAGTTAAAAGAAGGTATTTTTGTATTATGTCTCAAAGAAGGAAAAACCTACCACACGAAACCACCTCCTGTTAGTAGGAGGTGTAGGAAGCAGAACTTTAACAAATAGGTCATGAGCATTGAATGCCAAATAGACACCTCCTCCACTTTTGTCATGAAGCCTGCAAGCATATGCACGAACACAAGCACAATGGGGAAAGAAGTTGCTGTCAAGTCATAATTTCAGTTTAACTATGATAATGAGCAACATACATTGCACTCAAATTATTTGACCTTTCACTAAACATGTTTTTTATTAATATTAAACTCAAAATAATATATTCATTCTAGAATCCCAAATAACAAATATTCATATATTCTTACGTAAATGCAAGAAATTTGCTGTCATAATTGTCCCAGTTGTCTTCATGCCATGTTATGTCATTCTGCAAAATAATATAAGAAAATAAATATTTTCCATGGGTACAAATGGTGACTGGTGAGTGTACTTGCATCAACATTTCAGTATTATTTTACTATGAATGTGAAAGCAAAGCAGCCTACCTCGCTGATAAAATTTTCATGGCGGAATACTTCACGTGCACGCCGGTACTTTATCACCTTGGAGAAAAACCTGAAGTGATCACTCTTCCGCACATCTAGCTATTGAACAAAAAACATTGTGCTGTTAAGAATATTCTCTACTCTAGGAAGTTGTCAAAAGGGAAGGGTACGAGTTATAAACTTGCCTGGCCCCACAGGAAACTATTAATGGCAGAATCATGCCCATAACTATTGTTATTTCCATGTCGAGTGTGGCCATACTCATCCCCCATTAGCATCATCGGTGTGCCCTGGTCATTCATTAAAAATCTTATTTAACCATTCTAGTTTCAGTGGTACCATAATGCAAGCAAATGAAATCTTGCAGGAAAATAATTCAAAAGCCTATAGTATAATACAAACATCTAAACTACGCATATAGCTCTACAAAAGATGGGAAGGGTCATTTGCATTTAGATAAAAAAATGCAGCAAAACCAAATTGGCCAACATTCGATAAATGCAACCTAGGAAAGAAATAAAGAGTTGAGTGCAGATTCCAAACACGAATTTCTGCTAACAACTGAGACACACTAAAATCTATTTTAAATACGTACTTGGGATATCATTAATGCCAAATGAAAGTTTTTCATTTGTCGTGACCTTAAAGATCTTACACTAGCATCATCAGTTTCCCCTGTCAAACAAATACAGATATTAACAGTTTTCAGTAAAAGGATAATAAATTTCAAGCTTTGACAGAGAATGGAACAACTATTGGTGAAAATGACCATAGCTAAATTCGTAGCTTGTTAGTATCCTGAAAGTTAAACACATATATATGTTGCAAGATCTACATTCCGAAACAGCGAACCCATGCATTCACTTGCCCAAACCTCACCATTTCCTTCTTAGAAGTATATTTTTAATGGAACCAAAAATTATTAAGAAGGGAAAAATATAAATGTAGAGGGTAAGACATTGATGCTGAGCCGATAACATCGTAGGTACTTCCTATTTAGGTAGGGGAAGTATAAATCCTCCAGTTTGACCCATCACAACCCAACTCTCTGTTGTGTGCAACCTTCTACAACATTGCTCTCTCCCAACATATCCTCAAAACAATCTAGCAGAATCAGCAAGTCTACATCATAAACAAAACGCCAAAGAGGGGCTACAAACATAACTCTATCCCAAATGAAATCTAGGCTAGAAAAGTGCACTTGATATTTCTACCATCCCCTTCTAGCCATGAGCACCAGAGAAAGCACTATCACTAAACCTTGATTGCTTGATGAGGAACAAAACATAAACCATATTTCACCCATTCAGATGCAAACCATATTTACTTCGTACAACCTGATGCCACAAAGACGAAGACCGCAGTGCCAAAGCCACTTTAATGTTAGAGCAATATTTTTGGCGCCAAAGCCACTTTGCTGTTAGAGCAATATTTTTGGACATCAAATTGCGAAGACTCAACCATGTCCTTCTCAGGTCTACAAAAAAGAACCTCCAAACTATCAAGTTGATCTGTAATAGATTAATCTCTCAACCAATGGAAGTCCCACCTTTTATGTTGGGAGATGGTTGTACCTAGAATTAGTTTGTATGGAAATTTTTGTAGAACAACACTAAATTACCAGGGTATAGCCGTTGGCACTTCAATATGCTTATTTGCATGTCTATTGATTTCGATTTTTTAAGTACTTTTCAAAATAAGTTTTACATCGTCACTCTATCTTCATCATTCATGTGTATTAATTTCATTCTAAAGTCAATAATTATTAACACATGAATGATACATTGACAATAAAAACTCTTACGTTGTCAATGCAAAAATTCTTTTCTCTTTTAAATTACCCTCATTTGCATTTTTCCTAAAAAGAATCCAAAATGATTTCATTTTCTATAGAAGTTGCCAATTCAGACTCCACACATGTAATTGACAATTCCCATTTAATTTAAGCAGCTTTCAGAACTTCGAAATTACAAAAAAATAAAAAATATTTTTTAGCACACTTTTTTTATTAATTTTTATAATACAAGAAAGCATGTGCAATTTTATAAATTTTATCTGAAAAGAAAACTTTGCATATATTTTAATGCCAATATGCTATAAATTTATTTTAATGTAAAAGTAAAAGCAATCAATACATGAAAAATTCATATAACTCCATATAATTTTTGAGCTCATAATTTTCCAATAGCCAAAAACACACTAAAGTAACAAAATTACTTTAAAATACATGAAAAATATATTTTAAAATACAATGTATGGACTCTAGCCAGATGCAGTGTCTTGTAGTAACAAAATCTGTGCAGATGTAGTGTTTTGTAGTATCAAAGTTTGTGCCAAAATGAAATATTTTCCTACAAATTCTCTTACACCGTAAAAAAAACTAACATATGTCACAAAGTGGTACATTGTTTATTAATGATTGATTCACAAGTGACATATATTACTTTTTTGTGGTATAGGAGGATTTATAGGTTGATTTTGTAGGAGTATATATCATTAATCAATTTGTGTAAATGTAGTGTTTAGTAGAAACAAACTGTGTATATGTTGGTCAAAACAATTTATGTATATCAATTTCCTTTTGGGGAATAAAATTATACAAGTTATTTTCATCACTATGTCTTTTTGTTATATAAACTTTTTATTTATACTATTAATATATTTGCTTTGCTTCTAATATAATTATTTATACCCCTACAAAAATATTAAGTTCAATAGTCAATATATTATCCGTCATTCATTTGTATTATTTTTTAAGAGTCAACGATGATTAAATATGAGTGGTGGATGATGCAATCATAGTATATAAAACTCTGAGACTGTCAGCTCATACATTTTTTTCTCTGATAAGAATAGCCAAATAGATTTAGCAAATAAAGCATTAGGATATGGGGACTACCTTCAGAACCACAATTCCAGCTAAAATTATCATTGCATCCGTCATTTCCTCCTTCCCCATTGGCTTCATTGTGCTACAATGCCAAGAATCAAGCAAGACTAGGATTTGTTGGACAATGAAGAAATGAAGAACAGAATTAAGAGGAAGTAGTGAGGTACCTTGAAATTGTATGAAACAAGATCATGCAAGGTGAACCCATCATGTGCAATAACAAAGTTAATGCCATGATATGGCCTACGCTTGTTCACCTGTGAGGTAACAAATGAAGACATGAAGCTATTATTATTGAATTATTTATATAACAGGATATATAGCAATCAGTTGGGAACATGATAAACACAACAACAATCGAACCTTTATCCCACTAGTTGAGGTTAGCTATATGGATCGAACAACACCATGATGCTCTACCATAAATCATGTTCATTGATAAAGTACATAATAGGAATGTTGAGTTTGTCTTTTATAAAACATTATCATCACATCAGACCAATATCAATCACATCATTCTAAATCTCTATTCTTTTCCTTCTACGCTATCTAAAAGCCTCCAGTTCTAGCCATGAAACAGAACAATGATATCATACTGGTGCATTCTATTTCATGAGTGCTAGAAAGACCTTAAATCTGATGGGCCCTTACAATGAACATGTGAGAAATTTTGGCCTTAAACTTATCACATATCTATGGTACATGTGTAGGAAATGTACTGTGACGTGAGAATATTACACTAGTTTAATATAATATTCTAGCCCCTAAAAGTTCAACTTCATACTTGTAAGATATAAAAGCATCCCCAAGCCTCCACTTAATACCTTAAGCTTTAGGACCTTTGGCAGGGCATCAAACCCATAAAAACAATCCATAAAGGGGTATAACTATAAGTAGTGATACTTACTCTGTAGAGATCAGAAGATCCAGAAACACGAGTTGCAAAGTCCCCCTTCATACCACAATCGCCCTAGAACATGTTTTTAAAAGGAGACAATAAATTAGTGCAATGCAATGGTAGCCAGTTATAGCATCAAAAAATATTAAAGTTTCCCCATATAAAATATTGATGGTAGAGATAGTTGATTTCTGTTAGCCTTTAACTAGCATGCAAAATACACTATTTAATCAGCCAAAAGAAAGGTCAGACAATCTTAATCAATTTAAATTATGTTCTTCCTCTGAGAATTACCTTGATAAATTTGCGTACATCATCGCGATATTTTCCATTCCATTCAGCCCACCTACATCATATACAATCATTAGAGAAGGACACAAGTTTTCTATAATGACAATAGATAAATTCAACAGAAAATAACTCATTTCCAGGTAAAATATTTAGATAATGTCCACAGTATTATCTTGCATTGTGAATAAAATCATATTGATGCAATTTGTAAGGAGATTTTGACCATTGGCACAAGGGCAGATCACATGATGTGGTAATGATTATTTCATGCTGAAGAGTGAAGAGGTAAAATAAAAATATAAAAAAAAAACGTGTTCCGCAACCACAATGAAGTCAATGCCATAATTAAAATCATCAAGTAGCTTCGTGTTGGTTTTTATGTCATAAAACATGCATTTTCTTGCTTAATCACTAGTTGCAGTGATGAAGGTTACAATCATAAAGAAAAAAGAATTTCAAATATCATGATAGCAAGATGCATATGTGAAGTAATTTGCCATCCACCAAGCTTCGTGTTGGTTTTTATGTCATAAAACATGCATTTTCTTGCTTAATCACTAGTTGCAGTGATGAAGGTTACAATCATAAAGAAAAAAGAATTTCAAATATCATGATAGCAAGATGCATATGTGAAGTAATTTGCCATTCACCTCACCAAGTTTCATGACTTGTGGGATTACAATAAAGAGTATTCATATCATTATTTACTTAAAATAATAAACATTAGTAACAATAAAATAAATTACCGATCCCAATTTGGAAAACTTCCAACAAGATAGAGACCGCCACAGTCCCAAGGCTCTGCAATAATCTTACATCTCGATAAGACTGCATCTTTAGTAATTGCCTACAAAAGTAAATAAAGATCAGATCAGTTAACTAAATAATCAAATTTGAAATTTTCTAGCTGAGGGAGAGGGCAACTACTACTCAACGATTATCTATTTATCAATCTCAGCAGATCACGAAAACATAAAAGTACAAACTTGCAGATACTGAATGAAGTTGCTCAAGTACGCACACACTATCCCCACCCCCAGCCAAGGAGAATGTTTCTTAACATTTCTGAACATTTGGATCCTTATATGTCTAAAACCCATTGAACAAGACTGATTTAAATTGATTGTTTTCGATTTGAATTTGTTCAGTTTGACAATATATGGTCTAGTTTTATCAGCCCTATAGCAGAAGCTAATTACACCAGTTCTCAGCTAAGAATCATGGACACCAATAGGAATACTCAACATAGGAAAATCTTAAATGTTCACAATTTTTGAAGTGTTGCATTGTGTCTGGCATAAACTCCAACATGTATCATCCTTCTCAAATGATCTGTGATTCCATGATCCCAAATTACTGAGCTCATTAACTATAGCTCTACTTGAGTGCATATGAATTATTATTTACCCTAATAAGTGGGGGGGCATTAAGGGGGGAACCATCAGTTCCTCGGCAAAGGACACTCGCAAGATCAAATCGAAATCCATCCACATGATATTCAGTGACCCTACAATACAGTAAAACCAAAAACAAATGATGAGACGGGTTAGCTACTCAGACAAACAGAATAAAAAGAATACTCAAATCACAAACTAGTGCTTTCATAATAAGGAACTTCAATTAGAATTATGACTTTAGTTGGTTTGGAATTGTTAGCACTTACAGTGGTAACACAAGATGATCCATTTTACATTAAAAAATGGAAGACAGCCAATCTTTACTGAATGCTGACTGAGTAGAAAAGAGTCACAGCAAAATGGGGAGGGAAGATACAGATATTCTTAAAAGTGCTTTATGAACATCTAAAAGTCTGAGAAACCATATGATTATAAAATATAAACTCCATTACAGATGAAGAAGGAGAAGCTGGTCTTAAGTGAATTCCAAGGAATAAATAAAGATATATACAATTAGCAATTATATTATCAACAAGGTCAACCAAAACCTTTTCCTACCAGGTGGGGTCAGCTACATGGATTAGATAATTCATTCATTTCTATTCTTTTTAATAGTTTTTCTTATGGTTGACAAAGATTATATTAGTAGTCCATACCAGTGTCTTAGACTGTCAAGAATGAGCTCCATGACCACAGGATGGTTACAGTTCAATGTATTACCTGAGGATAAACATTCACACCAAATGAGAGGACTTGAATATTGACATCAAAATACTGCAGTTTTGTTAGTGGCAACATTAGAAGAGATCTCTTTATTCTAAAAATAGTCAAGTATTGCATATTGAATGAATGTCCCCGAAAGAGAAAAGGCAGGGCTCCATTGTAGCTTCTATTGGATGTTGTGAAAACAAGAAATGATTTGCAAGTTATTCATAAATTTGAAAAATTGAGAGTCACCGTAGGCCAAGTGGGAGCCATCTGTTGTCCCAAAAAGTGTGCCACTACTTGTGATTGGTGGAAAAAAATGTAGTTAAGTTAAAAGTTTAATAATTAAGTATTTTTCTGACCAACCACAAGCAGTGACACTTTTTGTGACAGAAGTTGTGCTCCCGGCCAAGTATTGCACGGATAATGTTCCATTGAGTTAATAAAGGAATGCATACAAGTTACGACATAGGTTTAAGCCGACGCCCAAGCCAAACTTTAGGCTTAACAGATTTCAGTCAGGGACCAAATATTGGACCTAGACCATCTTAAGGGCAAGCATAGGCTTAATACGGACTAACCCAAAAGACATATAGGCCTTGGACTGGGCTCAGCCCAAACACCCAAGTGACATATAAGCCTTGGACTGGGCTCAGCCATCCCAGCCCAATGAGCAATAGCCTGGCTATTGTGCTGTTTGTGTGCCTACTAGGAAGTATTTTTCTTGCCTGCTTGTGCATGTTACCAACATGGCAGCATACCATGTTATATTACATCAATGCTACCTGCTATGTGTAAAAATAGTTGTTCATATTCATGGTTTGTTGACTTTCTACCAAGGAAAAGAAACGAGTGCCAAGGCATAAAAAATATTAAATCTGTATAGAAAACCAGGAAATGACCTCATATTTCTTAAACATAATTTAAAAATTTGTGTATGGATTTGTAGAAACATATGAAAATATCTGTAAATATACAATCTTAATGGTTACAACAAGTTATAATTACCACAGCCAGAGAAGTTCAGCAATTGACCATTACTGTCCAGCATGTAATAAACCTGAAGAATGGAGAAGTTTTAATAGAGAAAAAGCAACCCATTTTTCAACAATCTATATAACTAAAGACATAGACTAATAAATATTATATATGATAGTGATGATACGGAAGCCAAATATAGTGTTCCCAATGATGGGTGAGCAACAAGACAGAGACCCATCAAGAATTGTTTTTAATTTATCTGGAGGGGGGGGGGGGGGGGGGGGGGGGGGGGGGGGGGGGGGGTTGGCCAATTGGAATTCAGTTTCAGTGCATTCGATGCATATTCTTTGGTTGTTGAGTACCAATATGGCAACTTTACATTTGGAGATAAAGAGCAGCTAACTCATGATAATATTATTTACTAGGACAACTTTCAAGTTGTTAAATCTTATCAATTATATTACATTTACCACAAAAAATGTCTCTAAGTTTTTTTCCAGCCAAAAGGTAAAGTATTATTTTATATACACACACACATATATATATGTTCGAACCATTTAGTAAGAGATAAAGGTATTGCGAGTATTTCAACTTAAGAATAACGGTCTGCCAAAAATAGAATTACAAATCTGAAATTACCTTATTATCTATGCCACGAAATGAAGTAGTGTAAGGATTAGCATCATCAGCCTCATTAGTATGATTATAGACAACATCCAAAATAACCTGTATATGGATAGGCGATAGGCATGTAAGACTTTAGATAACATAAAATATGACAGAATCAGGCGATCACAATTTGAAGCATGTTCCACTCTAAACCTGTGACGATGGAGTATTAATGTTACCTCTATACCAGCAGAATGTAAAGCTTTAACCATTAGTTTGAACTCTTGGGAAGCATTAATTGATCCTCCACCACCACTTGCATAGCGACTCATAGGAGCAAAGAAATTTATTGTTGAATAACCCCATGTATTAATCTTTGAAAGCAAAAAACACAACCAACTGTCAGTATCATATAAGGCCACCTAGATTTAGAAATCAATGTTGCATACTTCGATCTCTTCGATCATCAAAGAAAAATAAATGCCATAATATTTGGTATTTTACACTTTCATCTTAATTTAATGTGAAAATGAAAACATAGTAGACCTGCCTATATATCTGTCTCTGTGTGTGTGTGTGTCTTCACTATTCAGTTATCACATATTAAGTTTCTTCAGCATTCATGTGTGAGCAGCAAAAGACAAGAGTTTTATTTGTTTATTGGAATAAAAGTACACAGTACATAATGAAGACCTTCCATATAAGTGGCACAAAAAGATAGATGAAAATAATTTTCTAATTTACCATGTGATCTCTGGGATTTCGCCACCTTTGAAGTTCCAACTCATCAAATTCAAAGACCGGTAGCAACTCTACCGCATTGATACCAAGCTCTAGAAGGTGTGAGATCTTATATGTGAACAACAAAATAAGTTAAAACAAAGAAAGACAACAAATATTATGTACAAAGAATATAATACTGAGTAAAAATGGTGGACTGGTGCAAGTAAGTCCAACCTAGTGGGGTATGGGGAGGATATATGTAAGTAGCCTTATCTCCACAAGCGGAGAGGTTATTTCTAGGATTTGAACCTATGACCTCCAGGTCACAATGCAACAACCTTACCATTGCGCTAAGGCTCATCCTCTAAAGGATATAATAATGAATAAAAGGTTAATTTCCATAGATCGTAGATGGTGAAGTAGTAACCATTAACGCTTTCCATGCACCCTCCTATTCTGTGATACCTAATGGTAACATAACTTTGTGTGCTAGAGTATCAGGAAAAGCTTTTCAACTTTAAAGCTTTATTTCTACAAAGTTGCAGCAAAATACTGTCTCCGGTACTAAAATGAGATATAAAGCTTCTTTTGAATGAGTGGAAGTAATATACTATCTGAATTTTAAGAACAACTAGGTTTATGAACCTTGCATATACTCCATCATAGAATAGATTGAACACATGGATAACACATTGTATCACTTGACAGGAGGAAATTTTCTAGCTACAAGTTTCATCACAATTCTGTGTACAAGAGTTAGAGAATAACTTTTTCTAACTTTCTGATAAATATTTAACATAACTCTAGGATCTCAAACATTCACAATTTTGAACACAAAAAAATTGCATTCATGCTGGTGTATAAAGAGTTGATGTGTCATGTATCTTTAAGATGGATCAGAGAAACTTTTTGTGATCCCCATAACAGCTCTTTTTGGATAGTTTATCCAATGCTTGGAATTTGAGAGATAAACATCCCTGCTAAGGTAAGATTGGAGAGACTGAAATTTTCTTACACTGTTTTTAGACAATCGTCTGACTGAAACACTTCAAAATCAGTTTCCTTTTGGTGGAGGGAGGAGAAGCCTCATACTTACATTACTTTTATTAAAAGACCGTATTATTCAACCAAGGGTTCCAAATTGCTTCAAGACATCACTGTTTCATTATGAAATTAATAACACTTCATTCAATCAATTCTCCATTTTTGTCACAGTTACATTTTTCACAGCTTTCTATATTTGATGGCTGAACTTCTGTTGGACCCAAAGGAAAACTCATTGAAATCAATATGATAACTTTTAAACGCAATGCAATAACAACCAAGTCTTAGTCTCACCAGGTGGGGTCAGCTACATGGATTGAACAATGTCATATGCTCTATCATAAATAATGTCCATGGACAAAGCGTTGATATCTAAATCTTAGCATATAAACACAATTTTTTATTATTTGGTCTTCATTAGTTTGACACTAGGTCCCATTTGATGATATCTTGGATAATCACCCAACAAGGAAATAAAATGTTTAAAAATTCATATTCATGCTTTAGTGTTGCAGAATATTCAGCTTAATTGAATACAAATATTACCTTGTCAATCACACCAAGATAGCTTCCACGAATTTTCCTATCCAACCCACTAGATTCATCAATTGTAAATGCACGGACATTCATCTCATATATGACAAGATCTTTCTGCATGTGAATATATGCTTAGCATCAAGAATATGGAAGCAAACATTAGACTGTGTTCTACCAGACAAAAGCAAAATATGCAGTCACTTTCTCAGTCAAATGACAACTAGTTAACGGTAAGATGTAAAAGTATAAACACAAAGGTAGAATACAAGTCATGTATGTAGTTGTAATCATGAATAATTTTTTATGAAGCCTTAATCCATGGAAAATATTGTGACAAAAGTCGTATAACCTGAACCAAGAGATAGCCCAATCAGAAGGACAGGCCATCCACGGTTCGACGTGGGTCAAACAGTCCAAACAGAACCCAGAAAAATAAGAAGAAATATCTTATATGAAAAGTAGTTCATAAAAAATATTATCTACAAAATAGAAATACGAGAAAATACTTGTTATGTAAAAAGTATTTTATGATGAAATCAAACTAGTGGTCACAGTACTCCAAAATTATGTTCAAAAAATAGTATTACCTAGATAGCAATATAAATTAAAAAAATAAGATTTAAGTACATAACTTAATAAGAATGTGTAGTTTAATGCCATAGTGCATTTCATCTCAAGGTCACTTATATACATAGTTCAAATCACACAAGTAGCCTTTTGAAGTTTTTTATTAAAAAAGAATTTCAGACCGGCCTTGTTGGGTCATCCAGGTTTGATTGGGTCTAACCGGGCCAATGAGAAGAAAATTAGGAGTATGAATCAGACCGGACTACAGTACAAACTGGGTCGTGGTATTCCAAGTTTGGTTAGATATGTTAGTTTGGGCCATACAAGTATAATGGTGATAAATATCATTTAGGAGCAATAAGAATCTATTATGCAAGGAAAATACCTCAGGAATATTTGGAAGCTTGTAATTTTCTCCCCAGTCAAAAGGCAAGCTGTCAAAATCATATGTGCCGAGAAATTTTGACAACTTCATGCTAATATCCCCAAAATATCGTCGACCTTCAATTAGTTTTGCATAAGGATCAACAAGCACAGTGCTTCTGTCAAATCGATGCCCCTTACCCCAATCTTGAGGTCCATCTATGCGATATCCATATAGAACATTGCTCCGAGGAAGATCCTGCACACCAAAAATAAAAAATATGCTGAATTGATGCCCTTGTGCAAGATTGACCAAGTTAGATGATGCAAAAGTAAATCAATCAAGTTTCTTATGAGGGTACTGAAAGATTGTTTTTTTAAAAGAAAAATATTAGACAAAAGAGTAAATTGCAACTAGGGGGCAGAAAATATATCATCTAAAACAGAAGACACTATTGACAGTTGTTTTGCTCTTTCAACAAGCTATCCCCTCCTTAATGAAAATTCTCATCCATATAGTCAATTGTACAAGTTTCCAACAAAAATCAGAAGCGGACAAATAAGTTTATCAATTTTTAAAAGGAAATTCTCTCTTTACAGTTAGTATTGTATAACTGCATCAAATTTGATACATTCAGTTCAATTAGATTTAAACCTTTTAACAAACTGCATCAACATTCAACAACACCAAATTAATTCATGTGGGATACCAGTCCAATGTCAATATTGAAATACACATGCCAAGTACATCCCTCCATATTTTGTCAATAGTGTCATAACATAACAGAGCAGGTAAAATAAATTTCACACTTGTCTTTTCAGTGAGACACTTCAGGCACAAAAATAATAAGATGCAAGATACTGCATAGAAATATACAAAATGTAAACATGAATGACATGAAGAGATACCTCAATACAAATGTGCCAAATGTCCCCTGTTTTGTTCGAATGAGGATCCAAATCCACTTCTATTATGTCACCATCCAATGTGCCTGTGCTTCCACTAAAACAATATAAAAACAAAAGGATAAGTATGCAACATAAAAAGTAAAGCAACGATCTTTATGGATTATTAAGGTTTTTTTGGGAGAGGGGGACTAAAATCAGAGCATAAATTTTATACAAGGACTACTCAGGTAATATTACAGTCAAGAAAGTATATCTTATCAAGACAAACAACATTCATGTTGCAAAATCACTTCGCAACTCCATCCACAAATCCCAACACATAGCATGCTACAGAAGAGAACTCCAATTAATTAAAGAAATATAGCATGCAGAAGATATAACGGACTTAAAAATGACCAAAAGGTATGGCATGAAATATCAGAAAGGTTCAGCAGCCTGCAGCCAATTCAAAAATACAGCAGCACTTCGAATGAAAACGAAGATCCTCAAAATTTGACTCATAAAACATGGGGCTAAAACTTTAATTTGACTGAGAGAAAGGGATGTTGAACACCATTTTGCCAATCAGGCTCTCGCCATCCACATAATAACAGCTTCACATCAAAGCCTAAGTCGTTAAGGGACCAAGAATAATTGTAAGCTTGTAAAAAAATTATAACCTTAGCTTCTAAGGAGTAAGCTAATATGAAATATGGTACTTATGAATCTTTAGCATGAACAATATCCTAGGTTTTAAGTATTTTTAAACTGCATCATAAGGCTGTGCTTGAATAAATCCAACCACATTAACATGTGAAACTGATCTCAACATATATCTAAGTCTTGAGCCAAATGCTTGAAGCTTTCTAAATTGATAAATCAATGTGAGTCTTGAATCCTTACAAATAAAGATCTCACTTCACGTTTTACATTTTTTATCAAATATATAGAAAGTATTAAATCATTAGAAAAAATAGAAACAGTAGAAGGAAAGACTCATAGCAAAACTGGTTACATGTGGCTAAAATCAAATTAAATAAAGCATGTCCTGCAAATATATGTATGTTTTATTTGAAGAATATACTTTAAAGTTTGAACTTATCATACTAAGCAAATATCTAAATTCACCTATCGGGAAGGACTAAACGAAGTGTGACAGCAGTTGCATGCTGTGAAAAAATAGAAAAATTGATCCCATTATCAACTTCTGATACACCCAATGGAAATGCTTGGCCTGGGAAAATTTTCCATGATGGTCCACTCTCTAGCAACTGGGAGGCTTCTTCCTGGAATTGCAAAAGGTAAGACGTTACAACATGAATGAAAGAAGTCATACACATGACTTGAAGAATAAAGTATTTGATGCACTTTATCAGATGTTCAATGTGTAACTAGAATAGCAGTAAAAGAGTAAAAGGTTTAAACATAAGCAAGAGTATTGCAGCATAGAGCTGTGTTAAAAATCTCAAATCTCAAATACAAATTGCAGCATAATGGTAATCACGTGTTTTTTTTTTCGTTACAAAGGAGGTCTACGTGTCAGTTTGGAGAGCGACAGGGGGGGAGATAGGCTACAGTGCAGGCAAAGTGACATCTTGAGTTGAAGCGTTTATGGAAGATGCCGAGATGACATCTTTTAAAAATGAGGTAATAATACCTTTCTCAATCAGCTAAAAGGAACATAGAAAATAACAGTGTATTGATCTTAGATCTTACAAGGTCGAAGCAACTGTTACCATCATTGAATTCCTATTTTTTAGCCAGGGGATTAATAAAAAAGTTTATTATATTACAATGGTCCAAGTGGTTGCACTCTAATTCTAATAAATAGCAAACAATTGCATCTTCGAAAACAACTATCATCGCATTATGTCAACATCACTATAAATTGCAGGTACACGATTATTCCTGATACCACTACACTATTAGGCACAGAAGTGCCATTTTTGGCAATAGTATTAAAAAATGTGCTTGATACTGGGCAGTGAAACCTCATCAACAACAAAATGCCGAGTATCAACTAACACAGTTTAAATTTTTAATTTATTTTTTCCGCCTATCAAATCTGATGGAGGAAAAGAGTTATTTCTTTTTTGAAGATATTACATGCCCTCTGAGGTAATTTCAATAATCATACACATTGAATGCAACAGTCTGTCTATCGTTATTTATCATGGAGATTATCTCTAGGTTTATTTCACTAATCAAGATGAATTCAAATTAAGGTTATCATAGGGAAATTTATTAGGTATAAAATAAAGAACTTTTAATGAAGTGCTCTTTTTTCCTGATTACAAAATGGGGAGCACATTTGTTGTCTCGCAAAAGTGTGTCACTCCATGTACCGCTATTTATGATTGGTTTAAAAAAATGGATTTAAGTTAAAAATTTAATAATTAAGTATTTATCTAACCAATCACAAGCAGTGGCACATTGAGTAATACACTTTTTAGGATAGAGGATGTCCACCCTACAAAATGTATAGGGTGGTAATTAAACCAACAAAAAAATGTTTGAAATATAGGTACATTTTATTGCATTGCTTTCATTCCTCCTGTAAACTTTTACTGTACCAAATTGAGTAAAACAAAATTTGTTGTTGTGTGCCTTTGGTCTCCTAAAGTGTGTGTCTGCACAATTAAGTTGTGGTCAAGACGCCAGGAAATTAAATGGTTTGCTATTTCAGGTGAAATTGTTGGCAATTTGACAACTTCATGAACTAAATTGTGCACATGTACACTTTCCAGAGCAAAGGTACACAACATACCATCTTCGAAGGATCAAATTGTGTAATAACAAATTTGAACTTTCAAGGTCACATTAGAAACAATCAGAGTAACACCAAAATTCAGGAAGGTGTATTTACCAACCTTGTCCTTTTACTTTGATGTGGACAGATATACATACAAATTATACAATATTGAGTTGCATTACCTATTCCATTTGTTATACAATAATGGTATTTCGTTAAAGGCTGGTGACACGCACAAATGACATAAATATACCTCAAGCACCCCTTCTCGAGCACGACCATCAGATATATTAGTTGTCCTAAGCTTGGCACGATCCCTTGTCTAACCTATGCCAAAATTTCAATCAAAATTTGCAACAGCAATAACAAGTCACTCCTACTTGAGTCAGTGCATCAGTATTATGATGCCATACCTCAGTAAAAATTCCATGTCCACTATTCGATTTGCTTCTTGATGCTTGCATGTTAAACTTCAACCTAATAGTAAGATTAATAAATGCATAAAGCAAGTTAGCTATTGAATTACAACACCTATATTCTCACACTAAAATATTTTCTAGAGAATGCTTAATGATGTATAAGTTCGGGCTTAATCAGATGTATTAGATGATGTAATCAATCCAGTACTCAATAAATACCATGAAAAGCATCCAATACATCATTTACCACGAACGCATACATCATTAACTGATTAATAATGTTTAAGTTTGTGTTTAATATGTATTGGAAGGTTAAAATCATTAACCAATGTACTCAGATAAACAAAGATGTAAACCATCAAATACACAACTCCCTCCGTCTTTTGTATATAAGCAAAAAAAAATGTATATGCACATGCTTTAAGAAAACCGTTCAGTTCTCTAAAAATGATACAAATTAAAATAATTAGTGAATTACATATTTATTCGTAATAATTGCTTGAGAAAAATCGAGTGAAAACCGAACGGAGCACATATTAATTGAGAAAAGTGTAAAAACTTACTACGTCGACTTTTGGCAAAATAAGCTTATATTTGATGAGATTAGAATAACAATAATATGCTTATATTTGATGAGATTAGAATGCTCAAATTTTCCTTATATTTAATAACGGAGGGAGTAT
This sequence comes from Lupinus albus, assembly GCA_009771035.1. Classification (NCBI taxonomy): domain Eukaryota; kingdom Viridiplantae; phylum Streptophyta; class Magnoliopsida; order Fabales; family Fabaceae; genus Lupinus; species Lupinus albus. The sequence continues at coordinate 3,401,264 of CM020021.1, forward strand.
TAAACACGAATTTAGACCTCATTAAACGTATTAAAAAATGATGTAAAAAAGTGTTGTTATAGGATTACTTTTTTGAGAATGAAGCATCCTCATATATAATTTATCCTCATATATCCTCATATATAATTTATCTCCTATTTAACTACTTTCTACACAAACATTTCAAACATCTACAAACAAAAAATATATATGACAGGTCATAATTTTAAACTGATAATATTTATGCACGTTATTGTAAAGATTTATACATAGATATTAAATACAATATGAATACAAGATTTATACTCTTTGATTTTTGAAGAGAGTGAAAAATAAAATATAAATGGTGGATAATAAGACACTAAATACAATATGAATACAAGATTTATAATCTTTGATTCTTGAAGATAGTGAAATAGTGAATGATGCATTGTGTATAAAAATATTATTTCCTTATTTTATTCTCTCTTTTTTTTGCTTGAAGTGACCAAAATGTATTAATTTCTCAGTTTTTGAAAGTTTGAACAATAAATAAAAAATTGCGAGCAAATATAAGTGAAGTACCCGGTGTCACGGCCAGAGGAATTTCCGGCAAAAGAAGCACCGGGAAAAACCGAAGCAAAGAGTGTAGAGTGAGTAACAGGCCTTGAAACGCAGAGTAACGAGTGGTGGTGAAGCATTTTGAAATCTGATTGATTCTTCAGAGATGAAGAAGAATTTGATTGTGTTTTTATAAGAGGAGGAGATGTAAGAAAAGTGTTGAAGTGATTGGAAATGAGATTTGTGAGTGTGTTGCCTCTCTCTGAGTTCGAGAGGTGCAATGAAGTGAGAGTAGTGTGATTTTCTTGCCAGCCACGTGAATCGTGGTAATAAAAGAGTGTTCAACGGGCTCAACACATGCCTGGGTCTTTTTCCCCCAAAATATCTCTTATTTCTTTTGAGATGAGTGGAATCACCTGCCCCGAGCTCCCTAACCGTTTGCCAACTAGATAAGTGTGACGATTTATTTTTTTTATAAATTAAATACTTTTAATTATATACTAACATTATATTTATTATCTCTGTACGAGATATAATTGTAATTTCTTAAACAAAAAATGGTGACAATTGTAATTAAGTCAAACAAAATATTGTATATAAATCCAAATTGTATTATGAAATTACATTTATCTCTTTTACAATGATAGCCAATATAATATATATGTATATAATTAGTGCTAGTTTATATAAGTTAAAAAATGAGATAGGTAATTTGTCTAATTTTACTTAAACTTATGGATATTAGTATAATTTACTCATTTGACATACATTTGATAATGTTATTTAAATTGAAAAACTTACACATAAATAGAACAAGTTAAATATGAACTCATTAAATACATAAAACGAACTTGAATTATTACATTAGGACTCTTTAAACTTGATTATATATATATATATACTTTAAATTTATACATATTAATACATAATCATCATTCCTATAGACGAAATGAACTAATAAGATTAACCAAAATAATTTATAAAATTTTGATGAACTAAACCAATTCAAGCTAAAGAGTTTTCTTAAACATTTACCAAATTCAAATCAAGTCAACTTCAAGCTTGAAAAATAACTCATGTGTAACTGAAGAAAAGTTTTGAATTTATCTAATTCTTATATAGTTGAATGGAGCTCAACTTAAGTTCAACTCTTTCCTATCATAGTTCATTTTTATATGTACTAATTTACTTTTACCTCTTTTTTAACTTTGTTAACCAATGATTGCCCCCTACACGCAATGTGAGTGTGTTGTGACTTGTGAGGTAGCATTACATGGAAGTGAGGTTAGTGAGACACATTATGATCAAAATGAAAAACAAAATAATTATACCATTTTCTTTCTCATTTATCATCTTCTCCCACAATCTCATCATATACATCATTGTATACCATCAATAAATAGTATGATTAATACATCTTTCTTAAAATAAAATTGGCATTGACACCCCTCTATCAGAAACCAAATAATAAAAACTTTTATTAACCAAATAATATAAACCTATTTAATATAAAAAATTCATTACATTAAAACTGCAAAATTAGTGATGGACAAATCCATCACAAGAAAACTGCGAATTAGCCATGAACAAATCTGAATTAGTAATGGATAATTCCATCACAAGAAACTTGTGAATTAGCCATGGATAATTCGTGAGAAATGGTATTTACAACATATTTGCGATGAATCTGTAAAAAAATATAGAGCAAATTACACCGTATAATTTCACACCTCTTGAGTTTTAGTGAAATTATACAAATCACTCATCTATTTTTTACACCTACAAAAAAACCCTTAATTTATAAACATACATTACACTAATCACCACTGCATGAGAAACAAATGTGATTTTTTAAATAAAAGAAAATGATAAATGTAATTAAGTTAAATAAAATACGGTATATTGTAGAAACAAGTCTAATAGTATACGAGTCAATACATTTTCATTATTTTTTGTTTGTTATAATATAATATAAAAGTTATTTAAATAATATATCATTAGAATTGTTGATGCATTTTGCAATGAACAAAAAATAATAATATATGGTTGTATATTATTTGAATTTGTCTTAACAATATATCATATTTTTTAACATAATTACACTTATCATCCCTTTTATTTTTAAAAAAATCACATTTATTTCTCATGCATAGGTGGTGAATATAATGTATGTATAAAAATTATAGGATATTTATAAGTGTAAAAAATGGATAGTTGATTTATATAATTTCACTAAAACTCATATTGTCAGTGTAAATTTACTCTAGCTGTGAAAATTTAATCCCCCAAGTTTTTCTAAATAAACCAAAGGCCCAACACACGTTTCAGCCCAATGGTCCAAATGCTGAAAAAAAACATCCCTAGCCACTCTCTTGAAGCAGCCGTCATAGTCACTCCCTAGCCACCGTCACTGCAACCATTTCGCCAATTCTGTTTGAGCCTTATCCGTTGCCGAAGGTGAGTTCATAACATAATCGTTATTCAAAAATGTTTCTTATCAATTTATGTTAATAACAATATATGTGATTGGTTGATGTAGAAATTAGAAAGAAGAAAAATGCCTCTGGGACTGATTGTGGGAATAGCAAGGACATTTAGGAGAAAGCGAACTTCTTCACTCGACATTTTATCATCAAAACGTGCCTCCAAAGGTTATTACAAGGGAAAGAATTGCAAGCCTACTGGTTTTCACACTCGCAAAGGTGTGTGTATCATCATCACGTAATTTGTATTTAAGTTTAATCATATTTTAGTTATTGTAACATGATTGAATTTATATCTGTGTTTTGTTGTAGGTGGTTATGTGTTGGTGGAAGAAAAATTGCCAAAGTATATAGTCCCTGATTTGACTGATTTTAAGGTTTGCAGCTTCTACTTGTTTAATCTGTTTTGACAAATTTTATGCTCATTGCTTCCTTTCAATGATAATTTTGAGACTGCTCGTGTAATTTATTGTTATTGATTCCGTTCATCGTTTGGTTGTGTCGTGGTTATTTTCTAACATTTTTCTTCATGTGCTTGTTTTGGCACCACAATGATTTAGTTTTTCTGTTTATTTGTTTGGTTTTTTTATTTTTTTTATCTTTCATGTTGTCGGGGCAGCCCAAGGGGCACGGTTCCTAACTAGAGGGATATGCGGAGGGTAGGTGTACTCCAGGTTGTTCAAGTGGGAGCCTTGTAATCTGGGTCTCATGCACCATGTGGGACTTGTTTGCCATATCTTTCATGTTATTACTTGTCTTTACTTCCATAGACTTAGTCTAGTTTAGAATGCATGCTATGGTGATCTGAAAATTATGGGTGAGCAGGACCCATCCCATGGTCACTCACTCATCGATATGGCCCGATCATGATCGGGCCTGAATAGGGCTAAGTCAGGTTCGAGTTCAAAAATTAGACCCAATCAATATTTAGGGCCGGCTAGGGACCAAGCATGACCCATCCCATTGTCACTCGCTCATGATGTTTATATGTATTTCTATTCAAATGTATACAGAGTAATGATACATTTTTGGTCGAAAGTATCATTGATTCTCTAATTTTTCATCATATATACATGTTTAATATTATATATACATATATTATTTTATATGTTAAATTATATATTCACAATAATAAATAATATTTAGAAGATTTTATCTAAAATGGGTATACATTATATTTAATTGGGTCTAGGATCGGGTTTAAAGTTTGACTCTGTGAATATTTAGGGTCAGGTTAACTTCGGGTATAGGGCTGGGTCCGGTTTCAAAAAATGACCGACCAACATTTAGGGTCAGTTAAGAAGGAGAAGTCTTAACTCCCTACTGAAAATGGATTCCTTGTTCATAGCTGTGACCGCCCCTGGACTCCTCGGCTACAGAATGCGGGGCAAAGACAGATAGATGTGTTCATGTACATAGAGCGGACCATTAGCTAATTAAAATTATTTCCTTCTAAGAATCATTAGAAGTCACCGAGTCAAGAATTTCTGTAAATCTATCACTAGTTTATCTCATGCAATGTTAAATGTTGGCGTTGATTCATATCACCCTTTTTTGTGCAGCTCAAACCATATGTATCTCAGTGCCCTATCAATACAGCTGAGGCTTCTGATGCGACTAAATAAGCAACTTGAAATGCACAAGATTTATGTGTGACTGTAGACATATTTCAATGAAGAATAGTTGGCAGAGAATGCCCTTCGCGTTGCTGTTCTCATATCTTTAGAACTGTAATAACATCTTGAGGAATTATTGACTGTCACAGATGCATAATATTCTTGTTGAATTTTAGCATATAATTTATATCCGTTGTCACATGATGCATGATTTAGATTATCATTGTTGGTAATAAACTTTTGCTGTTATTTCCTATCATTTAGCACTTTATCTTAAGTACCACCTGTGTGTTCAGAACAGCAAAATTCCTGTACTATTAGGCTTGCATACTTTGAGGATACTTGGAAAATATCTCTAGATTCCAGTTATATATGACTTATTGCATGTTTGGATTACCTATAAAGTTTGGCGATATTCAATTCTGTGGAATTATCATCATTTCTTGGAAATGTGGCAGTGGAAAGTGTTTTAACTCCCATTCGTTCCTTTCCATTTGTGGTGGTGTTTTAACACCCATACTTTTACTTGAACATGTTACATGTTGCTAAGGTTTATAGGGCAACAAAAAAGTAGGGCTGCACTGTAAACCGTTAATTTTACCAAAAGTTTTGATTAACGGCTATTAGGTTGTTACACGAATACAAAGTGTAAAGTTACAATTGCCACACATCAAACAGACCAGTTAGAAGTATTGTAAGAGACTTATTACACATTCCAGGGAAATCCAATGATTTAAATTAGTAAGTAGATTTAAATCATTGGATATCCCTAGAATTGATGGTTAAGATTTAAAGTAAGTTTAGAGTAAATAGATCTCTCCTCTTAAATAATATTAGCACTTTACAATATTTTTAGGCCTAAACAAGGGCTTTATTGACCTAATCCTTGGACCACCACCTGGCCGAATGAATTAAAGACTCTCTTGATCTTTGTTGTCTACAGATAATCTTGTATTCTTGAAGAACTATGAACTTGATTATAGTATTTATTTAGAAGTTTCTGTCAATAAATTAAGTCTCTATGATCGTTCTGGTTATTATTGTATATTTATATAAAATTACAACATAAAAATGTGAGTGTGGTATTGTTTGAATGTCAAATATTTTTTTACATGTTTGAATAACATAAATATGGCAAAAGTGTGGGAGCATAGCAGCAAAGCGTGGCAACATAGACAGAACAAAAGAGGGTGTGAATAAACCTTTCCGCCTATTCTTTAATATATTTGTCCCAGATTTATAGAGCATAAAACGGTCGTATTCATCAAACTTGGGAGTATTTTTTTATCTTTTATTCATATTGCTGCAAATATGTGTAGCATGTAATATTATAGATAATGTTTTTACATTGCTTTTTTACATTTTCATTTTCAGTACTTGTGGTCATTTATACTATACAAACATATATTACATGCAAATGATGCAAGTTTAGAAAATGTTTTACTTCATGGAATATTAATAGGTGATTATTAGTCAATAACTTAAGGTTTGTGTATGAGTTTGATTTTGAAAAAAAGAAGATGGGAAAACAAATGCGTTATAATCTTGAAATATACTTATAATATGACTTCAAAACATTCGATTTTTTCCTCATCATCTAAAATTTAACTCACAAAAAGTAACAAAGAGGATTTGATATATATTTACCAAACACAAGTGCTGGTTCGATTTTGTCATGCTAAAAACTTTTTTAGTATGAGGATTTGAGATTTTCCACGCCGCCCAGAGAAAATAACTTGCTTATACTTTCCACGTACTCATCAAGGTATCATCACAACCACAAACTCATCCCACTTGTCTCCATCACCATCGTTCATTTTATAACTTGTCCAAACATAAGAAATTCCAAGTCTAATCTTCAACTTGTACTTACAAAACCGTCAAAAGGCCTTATTTTGAGGAAGCTCCCATGAACTATCACGGAAACTCAAACACACTTCACATTCCTCATTCATATCTATTTATTAACCAACTTCTTCACATTCCAAATGAAAACTAAAAACAAATCAAAATGGCAAACCCAAGAAGACCTTATTCTTCAAAAGACAAGGACATAGTTGGTTGGTTCAATCCCAATGGTCGTTGCAAGAAGCACCTCAAACATCATCAATCACCTGGTGTATGTTCCCTTTGTTTAAAGGACAAGCTTTCTCACCTTTCTTCTTCTTCTAAAAAACCAACCTCTTGTTCCTCTTGTGATTCATCTTCTGCTTCTTCTTCTTTGTCTTCATATTACTCTTCCTCTTCTGCTTCTTCTTGTGCTTCTCCCATGCACCCTTTTAAGGGAAGAAAGAATGGTTCTTCTTCCAGTTCAATCTTTCCACTGAGTTCTTCTTCCAATCATGGAATTGGGAAGAGTAGATCAATAGCTTTTCTTCCAAGAAGAAGAAAAGATGGCAATGAAGATCATAATAAGAAGAGTGTCAAGAAAGAAGGGTTTTGGTTTAAGTTGCTTCATCCTAATAACAAGAGATCAATGGAGAAGAAGGACATTAAGATGGTTCATTCCAAGTCTTTAAGAGAAACAATGACTTTAGCTTGCTGATAGTGATGATCATGTATACAATTAATATTCATCTCTAGTTAGTGATTCTTTCATTTTTTTCCACTCTTAATTTTGGAGTGGATCATATTCATATACAGTATATTTATATATTACTTAATTTTTCACCTTCTTTCCTGCAACACAGAATAACAAAAAATTGAGATCTAGTGTTGTATTACTGTATGCATGTGTATTCGGCATATAAATCGATGCACACTTTTTCGATCTTGAATGAAAATAATAATAAAATATTAAACACATTTCTTTACGTATAGCGGGAGGAATAATGTACGGTACGTATATAAAATTGTACAACGAATCAATAATATGCCAGCTGGGATTATTCATTTTAGATTTGAATATTCTTCCAAAAAAATATTTCTTTCTATAAAAGATCAAATAATATTTATTCAGTTAATTGTCTTTTAATTTTAATCATTTTATAAAGTATTAATCATTATGCCAGAACGGTAAAATAACATTGTTGAAAATTGATATTCAATGGTGCCAAAATGGCAAAACAACATTAAAAATTGACATTCAACAACACTTTTAGATATTGTCTATATGAGCGCAACATAAAATGTAGGACAAAATTAAACAACACTTTTAAAGCACGGTAGTGGTGAATCAACAACACTTTGCTAAAAAATACAATTTCGATTGTTATATATTCAACATTATTTTCTTAAATAAGCAATATAGTATTCAATAACTATTTTTCAAACAAGTGATATTGAACCTCTACCTTCATCATCTAGAGCAAGGACTATTGATAGTTCTCTTAACATTACTAGCCCATGCACACGCAAATATATATAATTACATTGTCTATTTCCAAAAAATATTCAATCAATGATACATTGTATGTCTATCTATACAAATTAATTAATCTATTCAATAGTTAGGACACAATTAGTCCAGTTTTCCTTAAATTATATAATCTGATCATCACAAAATTTACTTTGTCTAATTCACATATAGTCCCAATTTGTATTCTGATCTTTTGCTATTTGTAGATGATTTCCTTCATAAAGTACATGATATAATATTCGCAGTCAGTTGAGTTGTTTTGGCATAGGCCCTACAATTAAAAAAATAAACATTAACTTTTGAACATAGGCAAATACATTACATGAAATTTGTATAGTACAATTGCTTAAAAAATAATCCATTTGATGATGTTTGAAGTAGTCACGGAATGAATTTGCAATTTGTAAGTTTGCATGCTCCTATAAAGTAGATAATTATAATCTAAATGGTAGTATATGTCCTTTAAGACAAGTTATAATTCAAATAAATCAACTTACCTAATGAATATGTCCTCATGTTGGAGTATTTATTGGGATTACCATGAACCAATAAATCCTAAAAGTATATTTGTTCTTCAATGTAATTTATGGTCGTCGACAAATAATAACGCCTACAAAAAATTTGCAGGACCGTTACAAAATGGTAAACATATTACACTCAACAGAACAAAAATTATATTAAAAAAATGCTCAAAGATTTACAAGGTTATTTTAAAAATAAAAGATGACTTTATAATTTACGAGTAAATTACACTCACACTCATGAGTTTTAGTGAAATTATACATATCAATCATTCATTTCTTGTCTTTACATGAACCACCCCTAATTTTGTACATTTATTACACTGACTACCCCTGTATAATATAAAAGTGTAATATTTTAAACAAAAAAACGTGTGGCGAGTGTAATTAAGTTAAATAAAATATTGTATATTGTGTAGAAAAATTCAAATAATATGAGAGTCGATGCGTCTTCATTATTTGGCTCGTTACAAAATATTATAAGAGTTATTTTAACATATATTTAGAATTATTAATGCATTTTGTAATGACACAGAAATAATAAAAAAACATTGACTTTTGTACTATTTGAAATGTTACACAATATATAGTATTTTTTAAAATTAAACACATTTTTTTTGTTTAAAATATTATATTTTTATAACATGCAGGGATAGTCAGTATAATATATATATATATATATATATATATATGTATATATATATATAACTATGTGTGATTCATGTAGGATGTAGTCATCTAGAGATGGTTCATGTAATAATAAAAAAATGAATGATAATTTATGTAGTTTCACTAAAACTCATCAGATATAAATATAATTTACTCTAATTTTATTTAAAAATTTTAATCTATATTAAACATGAGCGTCTCCTGGGTCATAAGTCATAACACGTGCTGATATTTAGTGATAATGGAAAAAACGAAACCCTACTTGACAGCGCGTAAACAATTCCCGTGGGTCCATCAAATGTTCCTCCTTGCAATTTCCTTTGCATGCGTTGTAAAGTTCAAACTGCTGAATTGGCACCACAAACCTGAAAGCTAATATCTCACTCAACACGCATGAATTAAAAATAAAGAATAATGAAGCGAAAAGTACAAAGAGGAATTAGATCCAATCTTCGCGGCAATTTCAAAGACCACAAATTCTGGGAAATAACAACACGCATGTAAAGGAGTTCTATATATTTATTTATCCATACAAGATTTTATGAGTATAAATTATAGAAAAATTCAATTATTTGAATTAGTAAGTAGAATTAAACAATTAGATTTCCCTAAAATTGATGGCTAAGACGTTAGAATAAGTGAATAATTTCTCGTACATTCTTAGTTAGTTACAGATTTATAAACATTCGGTAAAAATTTATATCATATATCATTCATTTATCATAATTAAAAATAAAAATAATGATAGATAATATAATAAAAGTGTAAAAATTATTACACATATATTTTGTCAAAGTTTATAAACACCTATCCAATAATTTCTTTTGTTAACCTTAACTCTCAAGTTGGAAAAGTTTGGTTGTTGTTATAACTCTCCAAGTTGCCCCTTTACCCAAAGTAATAGCCAACCCTTTTATAATGTCTTTCACTAATCATCTCAGACTCATTGCGTTCCCCAAGTAACACCCATTGTATTCCTCTGATATTTTTCTAGAATTATTAGGTTAAGAAGGTATTGGGGTTTTACAATTTATGAAAAAATGATTTCTAATTCAGATTCAACAAAAATGTTTAAGACTTGAATAAACAAAAATCAAAATAGTGATAAATAGTGACACCACATGATTAATTTATACAATCGACTTGATACTAGTCATAATGTGAATATGATAAAAGTTCAAAATAGTAAAGATTTGTGAAACTTTAAAATGAGTAGTTGCATGAAACAATTTATTATATAGATAATACAGACATACTGTTACTCATAATCTACCACTGAATTGGAATGATCGTGAATAGTGTTTGTGCCTACTTTCCCCAATCACATAGGAACTCCCAATATTCCAACCAAGGTTTCATGTTTAATGCCATCCACCAACTTTGAATATAGAATTATTCACAACAAAATCAGCATTGCTATGCGCTTTAAAGAGTGAGGATGAATTTTACATAAATTCATAATTTCTAATTAAGGTGGGCATCATATATTTATACAATTATATTGGCTATTTATTTTCGGGGTTATAAAATAAGTGATCTAATTACTGACAACTTATGTGATTTCTAAAATAAACTGATTATAGATATGAGCTTAATGAGTAGAAACTCAAAGTAGTTAGCTGATAGGGAATAATGAGATCCCTATAAGTTAACACTTTAGAAGGTTATGGCCCTAATACACCACATCAAACACAATTCCATCATAGAAAACGAAGGTCCCAAAAGGAATCAATGATTTGGTTGAGGAAGACCATCATACCAAAACCTCTTTATATATATGTGTGACATTCAAGATTTTAGTATTGATAGTTTACCGATCAAAAGAAAATTCCAACAATTCTAACAGAATTAGATCATTGATCGACGACAAGAACATTACAGGTTCCACACAGTAATGCCAAACGTGACTTAACACTCTATAGGATGCCTATCAATATTTGTGCAAGTGAGATTCCACAATAACGAGTGCTCTTATAAAATATATGCACTTAATTTTCTGTGACTCTTTCAAAGAAAATGACATGAATGAATAGTTGATAATGTAGTGATAATATATAAATTTTTACACTAATAATATATTAATATTACACCCATTTTTATTACTTTTTCATAATTTTACTTTCCATTGTGATCCCTCTCCTTGGTGTAGACAAATTCTATTTTTCAAGTTTGCAACTAAATTGTTATTAATAAATCACTAATAATTCAGTCTTAACCATTTCGCTTATATTCACTGAAAAATGTATCTTGGCATAAAATTTAACAAAAATAACACATTTCGCATCTTAACCTAATGGCAGAAATAGATGACACATTCAATACATACTGCTATAAATATAACTCTTGTAGATATAAATATTGAACTTTCGACAACCATTCTTTATTTCCTCATTATGACATTTTTTATATTATATATTTCCTCATTTAATTTTTATATACATAATTAATTGTAACAAAACCCCTTCCACGAAATATTATAGTGGTGCTAGCAGGTGAGCTTATACAGAATATTGAAATATCTATGTTCTAATTTTATTGGAGGCATATCTATCCAATAGAGCCCATTAAGCCACAATATGAGCCGTGAAGAACAGTGTAAGATATTCACACTTACAAATTACAATGTATAAAGATACTTGGATGATGTAGTAAGTCTCTATAAGCTTTTACCATACATATTATACTCTTAACTTAATATAACATTATATTTTATAAGAAAAATGTATAGACTAAGATATTTATACATTATCATTGTATCATTTACCATTTATATTTAAATATATTGACTTTTCATAAAAATAATGCAGATAAATACTAAATGATATATTGATTATATATAAATTTTTGTATTGATAATATATATATTATACTCATATATTAATTTATGTTATGGTATTTAAAAATTATGATGGTGACATGGAGGTCGGTGGCGTGGGGGATACAGGGCTTGAAGCTTGATGGTGCTGTTGAACGAATACTAGTCGCAATCACGCATTCAATAGGATACAATCACGACAGCGATTTTTGCCATTAAAAAGAAAATTGTCCCTCTTTGTGTCCCAAATGATATCCCGCATCAATCAAAATGTATGATTTACTTGGAGAAAAAAAGTTATAAAAATATGAAGTAATATTTTATATTATTTGGCATAATCCTATTGGATAGAAATATAGAGATAATATTGTTTTGGGACATATGATTCTTGTTCAGAAAAAAGTGTACGTGTATAGAGATATAAATATACTGATTATATATAGCCGGCCTATACTAATTGGTCCTTCAGAAGAAGAAAAATCTGGTAAATTTCATCTGAAATGAAGGTTGATTCTACCTAGAGTTTGAGTCGGTTTACTTCCAGTAATTGAATATAGGTGAAGTAGTACTTGTTGAATCAGTAGCCCGCAACAATGACACGAGATAATCTTTACTGGCTGAGTCACGACCAGGTCGCTCTCTTTAAGACGCTTCGTGGTACTGCCTCAAGGTGCAAGCAGACTATCAACCACAGCCAAGCTCTCTGTTATACAATATCTTACTGCACTGTAAGAATCGCTCTCGAATACACCCAAAAATATGGCTTCAAGTGCCAATTCCAAATACCCACAATATTGGCTTCCCATGCCAATTCTATTCCAACAACTGACTAGTATTCCGAATTTCCCACAATATTGGATTCCTGTTCCAACTCTAGTGCCACGGAAAGAAAGGGAGAGAAAGGAGGCCGAAATTGCGTCGGCAGAATTTATAGAGGGAGAAAGAAAGAAGCTTGTATAAGCGTACAAGCTTCAGGTGCAAAAAATAATGAAGGAGGAGACCTCTATTTATAGAATGAGATTTTGTCACTACTCTTGCATCCTCCAATGTGGGACTTGTGAGATTTTTTGAAAATCTTTCAATGTGGGACTTGTAAAGTTTTTACAGAATCTTTCAATGTGGGACTTGTGAGTTTTTCAATTTCACATCCTAAGGTCCACACTAATGGCATCAAACTACACAAGTTCCAACAATCCCCCACTTGAAATTAAAAAACGATTTCCGGGAATTTCTGTGGTCTCATTAAGATTGTGCATAAACAAAGGTGTCTTTCGACTTGAACATTTGCATAGTGAGTAAGATCCAGATTTTACTAGAGTGACTCGTAGTCTTGAACTCTATCTCCGGCATCAAACCACACACAACCTTTTCAAAGGTGTATTCAATAAAGCCCGTGCGTTAAAGGCCATGCACGTCTATCCCAGTTTAGTGAACGCTCTAGAAATTTATGCCTCTTAAACTTCATAGAAAGCGGCCCCCACTTTCACATTCACATAGGTGAGTCTATCAAGAGTACTCCTGTAGTCTAGGTACTTCACTCCAATTGGAGTATAGATCTCATTAAGAGTTTAACTCATCCTTACATATACTGCAGGAATCATGCTTCTCATAATTGCATAGCATGTTCATTCTCATATCACTTCACAACTTGTTATTACCCATTGAACCTATTTCTTGGGGTCTCCAGTCAGTTAGGTCGGGTTACCATCGTGAGTGATCTTCGTTCTAAAGGCAATAGTCCTATAAGCTTAGAGGTATTATGGACTTTCTCTCTAGCTAGTCCTTTCGTCAAAGGATCTGCTAAGTTATTCTCAGTGCGTACGTGATCCACTCTAACAGCTCCTGTAGAGAGAAACTCTCTAATGGTGCTGTGCTTACGACGTATTTGCCGTTTCTTACCGTTATAAAAACGGTTCTCAATCTTTACAATAGCCGCGGTACTATCACAATGGATCAACACAGCTGGTATCGGTCTTTCCCATAGGGGAATCTCAGCTAGCAAGCTTCTAAGCCAACTTGCTTCTTCACTAGCTGTTGCTAGTGCTATCATCTCAGTTTCCATAGTGGATTGAGCCAAAATAGTCTGTTTCTTTGACTTCCAAGAAACAGCTCCACCAGCTATGCTAAATATATAGCCACTGGTCGCTTTGGAATCATCTGAAAAAGTGTTCCAATCGGCATCGCTGTATCCTTCTAGGACAGCTGGAAAACTTTGGTAATGTAAACCAAGGTTTATAGTTTTCTTAAGGTATCTCATTACCCTTTCAATAGCATGTCAATGCTCCATACTAGGTCTATTGGTAAACCTGCACAATAGTCCAACAACATAGGCAATGTCGGGTCTAGTGCAATCAGTGGCATACCGAAGGCTGCCAATGATGCTAGCATACTCTGTTTGTCTTACACCTTCACCAGTGTTCTTAAAAAGTTTTACACTTGGGTCATATGGTGCTAGCAGGTTTACAGTCAAAGTATTTATATTTCTTTAGGATCTTTTCTACATAATGTGATTGATCCAGAGAAATTCCTTCCTTTGACCTAGTAATCTTTATACCAAGGATTACATTTGCCTCTCCAAGGTCTTTCATATCAAAGTTGTTACACAACATTGATTTCACATTATTCACAACATGAATGTTGGAACCAAATATGAGTAGGTCGTCTACATAGAGACATATGATAGTGTAAATGTCATTTTCTGATTTGTAATAAATGCATTTATCACTTTCATTCACCTTAAACCCATTCGATATGATTAAGTTATCAAACTTTTCATGTCAATGTTTAGGTGCTTGTTTAAGGCCATACAATGACTTATCTAACTTGCAGACTTTATTTTCTTGCTCATGGATTACAAAACCTTCTGGTTGTTCCATATAGATTTCTTCTTCCAAATCACCATTTAAAAAAGCGGTTTTAACATCAATTTGATGTACTACTAAATCATGTATCACAGCGAGCGATATTAGTACTCTAATGAATGTTATTCTAGTAACATGTGAAAATGTATCGAAGAAATCAATATTCTCTCTTTGTCTGAAACTTTTGGCTACAAGGCGAGCCTTGTATTTATCCACTGTACCATCAGATTTCAGTTTTTTTTCAAAACCCACTTACAACCAATCGGTTTGCAACCAGGTGACAAGTCAGTCAATTGCCAAGTCTTGTTAGACTCTAGAGAATCCATCTCATCATTTATGACTTCTTGCCATAAATCAGCATCCAAGGAAGTCAAATCTTCTTGGATAGTTGATGGATCATCTTCCAATGTATAGACCATATAATCAGGTCCATACTCTCTAGCAGTTCTTGTTCTCTTACTTCTTCTAGGTTCTACTTCTAACCCATCATCACTATCTCTAATCACAAGTGTGTGACTAGATGATGTGCCCCCACTATTCCTCAATTTAAAAGGGAATTTCTTTTCATCAAAGTCAACATCATTAGACTCAATGATTACTTTAGCGTTAAGGTCATAAAACCTGTACGCCTTGCTGTTTATATCATACTCAATGAATACACATTCATAGGCTCTACTAGCGAGTTTAACTCTCTTGGGGTTTGGTATCCGGACATAAGCCAGACAACCCCAAGTTCTGAAATAAGACAAATTAGGTTGTCTATTCTTAAAGAGTTCATATGGGGATACTTTGCTCTTAGTCTTGGGGACTCTATTTAGCACATAACACACAGTTAATAAAATTTCACCCCACCAAGAGGGTGCTGCACCAGAACTTAACATGATAGCTACTACTAATTCAGTTAATGTTCTATTCTTTCTTTCAGCTTTACCATTCATTTCAGGTGAATATGGTGCAGTTGTTTCATGAATAATGCCTTTTAATTTATAAAAATCATTAAACATGCTAGAATCATACTCAGTGCCTCTATCGCTCCTGAGTTTCTTTATTTTCTTATTGAATTGATTTTCAATTTCAGTTACATAGACTTTAAACATATCAAGTGCATCACTTTTATTTTTCATAAGATAAATATAAGTGAAATCAGAGCAGTCATCTATAAAAGTTATAAAATATCATTTACCATTTCTAGTTAACGTTCTATCTAATTCACATATATCAAAGTGTATCAAATCTAAAGGCTCAGATTCTCGCACTACTGATTTATGTGATTTTTTTAGTTATTTTAGCTTGACTGCATGATTCACAATTTTCAAAATCATTTTTAGATAACTTGGGAATTAATCCTAAATTACTCAAATTTGTAATTGCACGTTTATTAATATGACAAAGTCTAGAATGACAAATAGAAAAATCACACAGCATGTAAATAGAATCAGAAATTTTATTAATTGAAACTTCAACATTTAATTTAAGCATATCATCAGTGGCGTCTCCATTCCCTACAAATAACCTATTCTTAGTAAGAGTATACAAGTCTGTTACTATAGTCTATGTGAAACCAGTTTTATTAAGAAGAATACCTAGAACTAAATTATTCCTCATCTCTAGAGTATGCATCACACCTTTGAGAATCAGAGTCCTCCCAGATATAAACTTCAGCTCCACATCACCAGTTCCAGCAACAGTAGTGGTGTGAGAGTCTCCCAGCAGCACTTTCTTGTTATCAGCATTCGTGTATGTTTTGAACATAACACGATCATAGCAGACATGGCGGGATGCACTAGTATCTACCCACCACCCATCACTTCCTCCAATCATTGTGACCTCAGTTAACACTGCCACAAGTGGATCCTCAACCATGTTAGCTTGTGGAGGATGATCCACTGGTTGGTTCCTGCACTTTCGTGCCATATGACCTGGCTTCCCACACTTGAAGCAGATAAATAGGTTGCCAGAGTCATTCTTAGCGGGTGGTTTAGCATATTGGACTTTTTTAGAGTTCCAATTCTTGTTGCGGCCGGTGATCTTAGTCTTATTCCCATTGCGGTTCTGATTCTTAAAGTTGCTGCCCGAAGGCTTCAGAACTGCACCTGAGAATTTCTTTCTAGTGCTATTGCTTGATAAAGCCAACACTTCTTCATTCTGATCATGCTTACGAGCCTCTTCCTCAATGCGAAGACGAGTGATCAGAGATTCCAAAGAAAATTCTTTGGTCTTATGTCTTAGGACGTTTTTAAAGTCCTTCCAGCTAGGTGGCAGTTTGTCAATAATGACAGCTACCTGAAATTGCTCATCTAAGGGCATACCCTCAGTGATGATCTCATGAGCAATTTTTTGAATCTCGTGGGACTGAGATTCTACTAATTTATCATCAGTCATCTGATACTTGAGGTAGCGGCTAACATTATATTTCTTAGTTCCAGCTTCCTCAGTATCATACTTTTTTTGAGTGCTTGCCAAACTAATTTGGCAGATTTATATGAGATGTAATAATCATATAGATCATCAGACAACCCACCAAGAATGACATGCTTACATAAGTAGTCATTATCATTCCACAGAGCAATATCAATAGCTAGTTTTTCTCTTTCCTCTTTCTCAGCTTCTTCAGGGACCACTGGGATATTATCCTTCAAAACATGGGCAACCTTTTTAACCGTTAGGAAAAATTCCATCTTGGTTTGCCAGCGTTTGAAGTTAGTCCCGTCAAACCTGAATGGTTTTCTTAGGTCGAAGCTGTTCGGACCAGTAATATTATCTACGAGTGCCATTGCAGTAGAAACGTCTTAAAATTGTTGAATCAGTAGCCCGCAACAATGACACGAGATAATCTTTACTGGATGAGTCACGACCAGGTCGCTCTCTTTAAGACGTTTCGTGGTACTGCCTCAAGGTGCAAGCAGACTATCAACCACGCCGTCCCCAGGATAAAACAGCCAAACTCTCTGTTATACGATATCTTACTGCACTGTAAGAATCGCTCTCGAATACACCCAAAAATATGGCTTCAAGTGCCAATTCCAAATACCCACAATATTGGCTTCCCATGCCAATTCTATTCCAACAATAGACTACCAGTGTCAGTATTCCGAATTTCCACAATATTGGATTCCTGTTCCAACTCTAGTGCCACGGAAAGAAAGGGAGAGAAAGGAGGCCGAAATTGCGTCGGCAGAATTTATGGAGGGAGAAAGAAGCTTGTATAAGCGTACAAGCTTCATGTACAAAAAATAATGAAGGAGGAGGCCTCTATTTATAGAATGAGATTTTGTCACTACTCTTACATCCTCCAATATGGGACTTGTGAGATTTTCAATTTCACATCCTAAGGTCCACACTAATGGCATCAAACTACACAAGTTCCAACAGTACTTTATTTAGATTGATGGAAGTGAAGCATTTAAAACAGAACGGGTTAACAAATACACGAGGCTTATAAAGATTAGAAAAAGTCAATGTTGGTCACGTGGAAAGAGGGATGCGTCTATTACTCTAATTTTGATGTAGAAATCAAACCATTCCAAAGCAATTAAAAAATAGAATACAGTGACTCTGATGCATTGTAGGACCCATTAACATAATTCACATCTTCTGTTTCAGAAGAGGTGAGAAGAAAGATGGAGAGTATTATTTCAATAAAATATACATTAGAACTGTGTACTTTTTCCTTCCACCTATTTTCGGGGAACAAATGTTGCATTACTAAGCAAGGTGGTACCAGACCTTCAAAATTCAAAGGTAGAGATGGATAATCCTCAAACAAAGAGAAATACGTTCAAGATTAAATCAAGAAGATTTTGAGGTTTTTGGAAAGAATATGAATAAAGCTAAAATCCCCCATTCCCTAAATTCAAAAAAATCAAGTTCACTTGAGAAGAGAGTCTTAAAATTACAATTCCACGGAATAAAAACTTGAAAAATAGACATTTTGGAAACACTATGGAAGGACAAACTAAAACGGGCCCAGTACAACCATAATTCATAACAGACATGAATGACCTAAAATCTCAGTACCATCGAGATTAGAAACAAGTACTTTCTCCCTTTAAAAACAAACGAGGGAGAAGTTCAATTCTAATGAGCAGTAAAATATATTTATTACTGTTCATCAGGTTTAGGTGCTGCTTCTTTAATTTCATCTGCTCCATCATCCTGAAACCATCACAAAGAATAAACCAAATGAATATATTTCATGTGGGAAAAATGATGGGATACAAGAGTTGCAGGCCTTATCGCAAACTCGAATAAATACCTGCATGTCAGAGGTCCACAGGGTGAGGTTATCACGGAGAAGTTGCATGATCAAAGTGCTATCTTTGTATGACTCCTCTCCCAGAGTATCCAATTCAGCAATTGCTTCATCAAAAGCCTAGCGAATATCAAAAGAAAGAAGATTCTTCAGGATTATGTAATTGGAAAATATCATTAGAACATGACAACTCATAGAAATGTTATGCTCTTGCCACTATACTAAATACTTTAACAAAGATAACTACAACAATATATTCCATGAAGATCCTGCACAATCTTTTCTCAGCTATCAAATATTGAATACTAGTGTGGGACAGAACAGCCAAAAAATGTTATAAAATTCGGATGACTCATCCAGTAAAGTGATTATAAGGATACAACATCAAACTCTATATTCCATACTGAAAGTAATAGAACCTAACATAAAATCATTGCAGCTTCAACATCCACAAAATGTAATACACTTTGGAAAAATATTCCTATTAATGGACAGCAAGTATTAACATTTCATTCAATTACTTCATTTTCTATCAACAAACATCCAGAAATGTGATCAACATATAATAAAAAATGACACTGGACATGATATTCAATTTCTTTGGAAATCTAACCTGTTTTGCAAGGTTGCAAGCACGGTCGGGAGAGTTGAGAATTTCATAGTAAAACACAGAGAAATTCAGAGCAAGACCCAGCCTAATTGGGTGAGTTGGAGGCAGTTCCGTGTTTGCAATGTCCTGCACAACAAAAAGCATCAATAAAAATATTAGCATAATCACATGTCGAAATCTTCCCTCAATAAGATACATAAATATTCAAATAAAAGGCCACAACAAAAATCAAATTATACAAAAGGAACACCTTACAACTATATCATTCGAAAGATTAAAAATCATGACCGCAGGATAAGCTATTTCAAACTAGTAAACAAAACATGAATAACCGTTCACTTAAAAAGAAACATGAATAATAATTCATTTTTTCATATAACCTGTTAATGTAGAGAAACTAATATAATTGACTTTCTCATGTAGATTTGATAATAATTGCATAGTAAGAAATCAACATCGCAAATGAAGTCAATAATCAATCAGATCTGAACTATAAAATCATAGAAAATGAAAAAATAAACGGTTAACCTGAGCAGATTTGTAAGCGGCGAGTGTGTTTTCAGCGGCGTCCTTACGCTCAGCGCCAGTCTTGAACTCAGCGAGGTACCTGTGATAATCTCCCTTCATCTTAAGGTAGAAAACCTTAGAATCGCCAGAAGAAGCAGAAGGAATGAGACGCGAGTCAAGGAGCTTGAGGATTCCATCGCAAATGTTAGAGAGCTCCGATTCAATCTTAGATCTATAGTCACGAATAATGGAAACATGATCATCGTTGCCTCTGCTCTCCTCCTTCTGTTCAATCGAGGAGATAATGCGCCACGAAGCGCGTCTCGCTCCGATCACGTTCTTATACGCGACGGAGAGGAGGTTTCGCTCTTCAACGGTGAGTTCCTCGTTGTCGGCGGCGGCGGAGACCTTCTCCATGAACTCCACCATCTCTTCGTAGCGCTCGGCTTGCTCCGCGAGCTTCGCCATGTAGACGTACTCTTCGCGAGGGGAAGGTGCTGCCGCCATTGTTGACTTTTAGAGAGAGAAAGTGATTAATTCTGGTGAGAGAGAAAGTGAGAATGGAAATATGAGGAACACGGAGAAAGGAAATGGTGGATTTTGAGGGTACGAAGTCCGAAAATTGCGTCGTTTCGGAGATGCAAAATGAACCGTTGGATTGATGATATGATATTTTGGTATTTATTAATTTTGAATGTTTTTGCTTTTTTAGGAAAATGAAAAAGGAAAGAGTGACAGCTGTCAAACACGGGTTTTTGAAACCGGAAAGGTTGGTCTCTTTCTAGCTGTCATTGTGAATTCTGTGATGGACAGTAATTGATGAGATGGATCCCAAACCAAGAATCGCACTTTATTTTTTGTTGGTTTGAAAACTTTCAATTATTTTAAAAACAAAAGCCTGAAATAAATTTAGTCTAATAGTATAAGACCAACTAGATTTCTAGGTTTATAAAAAATTCATTAGTTTGGTTATTGAAAACGGTAATTATTGGAATGAGCAATTACATACTTTGAAATAAGTTAGTTTTTCTTACATATAAGGGGAAATACATTTGATTATACAAAAAAATGTATCCACCAATAAAGTGTTGGTTTAATATTATCAGACACATTAAATCCCCAGAAAAAATTAAAAAAATAAAATATCGAAAGCTTGATTCGTGAATTAATATTTATTAGGATTTACATCTGCACAACATGAAGGGGATTAGTTTATGGGTCATTGAGTAAAGGATTTCTTTGTTACTAAAAAAACCCAAAAAAAGTCACTTTTTGGAGTAAATGTATACCTCCCCATCTTATTTATCATTTACGTGGAAACTATGAATGGATAAAGGAATGGGCCCTTTTGGAGATTGTATATGGTGAGACACAACTTGGGCCTTTAAAAGTGCTTTTTCTCTGTACCCACATTGTTTTCTTTTTCTTTGGTCCTCATTAAATCATTAGGAATTAGACTCGTTGATTTATCAATTGTTTACGAAGAAATCAGTGGGCCAATAAAAAATACTATTAATCAATTGTTGCCCCTAGGATGACAATGGGCAATGTTAATAAAACCGATTATTAAACCGGCTATGAGTGATTTAATAAATGGTTTATTAATTAAATCGTATGTTAGTTAAATTAGACATACATATTTATATTTATACATATAAGTAAACATGTAACAAACATTCTCATAGACAATTAATTAAGTCTAGAAAATATATTTTTAATTTAGAACTTTAAAATTAAGGTGGTGATTCCTCCCATATAAAATAAGAATAATTTTTGAATGTATCTAAATTAATTGAGTCATAGAACCAAGAAAGAATTGTTTCTAAACATATTATAAATTTTTTTACCAAAGATTCTTGGCAATATACACATACAAAGTTCAGTACAAAATACAACCGTACCATCAAAATGGTCCATGTCCATATATAATAAAAAAACATTGTTGCCACCATAGATAAAAAAATAGGAAAAAAATGTATTTACTAAGAATATATGAGTTTTATATATTATTATCCACCATTTATGTTTAGACATCATTGACTCTTCAAAATAAATAATACAAATGAATAGTATATGGTAAATTGAGTAAGTATAAATCTTTACACCAACAGTTGACAGCGCATAGATATTACACTCAAACATAAATAAAAAACTACACGGCTATATACTTTGTTGGATACCAAAAACCATTTTGTTGTCCTAAAGGGAAAGAGAGTGCCCAGATTTGATCCTACTCTTTCTCAGCCGTTCAGCAATGATGAAAGCAAGCTCAAGAGATTGTGAAGCATTGAGCCTGGGGTCACAGTGTGTGTGGTAACGTGAGCTCAGGTCATCAAACGTGACCGAATTCGACCCACCAATGCACTCAGTCACATTCTGACCTGTCATCTCTAGATGAATCCCACCTGCATGGCTTCCTTCATGTT
Source organism: Lupinus albus (assembly GCA_009771035.1). NCBI lineage: Eukaryota > Viridiplantae > Streptophyta > Magnoliopsida > Fabales > Fabaceae > Lupinus > Lupinus albus. The sequence goes on from CM020021.1 coordinate 3,423,901, forward strand.
CATGCACATCAAAGAATGCTCTCAACTCAGCCTGTACAACGAAGCCAGAAGTCGGGCAAAAAAAATTAGAGACATCGACAATTAAATATCGATACCTTAATTTATTGGCAGTCCTTATTATGTTTCCTTCTATTGCTGTCAAATATCCTTGGAAAGAAAAGAACATTCAGAATGAAATGGGTCCCAAATGTCACCATATCCTACTTACTGATTAATAAAATCCAACACAATTCCATGATTACATTTTTAGGTGACATTTGGTGTAAGGGCTAAATAGAACAAAACAAAATCTGTTTTCTTTGGTTTTGGACTTTTGGTGGAACAAAAATGTCCCACATTTTAAACCCATGTCCATTTCTGTTCTAATTATAAGATAGATCTATGATAGAATAATAGAACTCATATAATATGTACTATTCTATTATAACACTAACACATTTACCAAACATTAATAACAGCTTGAATACTTTATTAGTTTAGCGCAATGTACAAGCAGACCTTTTGTGTCCAACCATTTTGGCTTCTAAGTAATGGAATTTGTGGTAGCCCACTATTCAGGACCAATGCAAATACTTCGACAACTATTCGGTAGGCCACAACCATACATTAAAAGCCATTGAAAATATGCATGCCTGTTAAAAGAAACAGCAAAACCCAAGTGTTGCTCTTTAAGTGCTTGTGGTGCTTTTCTTCATGAAAATATAACTTTTAAAAATTGTGGGAGGACAACACCTAAAACATTAGGTATGATTTTTCCTTCTAGAAAGGAGTGATCATTGTCTCTCCTAATGTTCTTTTTCAAGCCCTTCCCTTCTTTAACATTAGGTATGCATGATTTCAAAATAGTTTTCTTTAATAATGAGGGAAACGACAACAACTAACAATATTTTAACATATAGTATGTTCCTAAAACCACATGAAGCCTTATTTTTTAAAACCAATCAAAGTAGAATAAGTGACAAGAACCGAACCCTGATGGCATCAAAGGGGCGAGTTTTGAGTCCACATGGAGCCTTAATGGTGTTTCCATGCATAGGATCACTGACCCACGTGACAATTTGTCCGGCTCTGCGTACTTCCCTGATTAAATGTGGAAGTTTTATCCTCACATTTTCAGCTCCCATCCTCGTGATCACAGTTATTCTCCCTGGTTTATTTCGGGGATTCAAGATCTCAATGAGTCTAACAAGCTCATTTGGATCCATCTTATCACTTACCTGCAACATGGTGCCAGCTTCTTTTATCAATCACATCATAAAACTTCAATAAAGCAAATCAGAAAAACTTATATGCCTTCATTAGGAGTATCGAAATATCGAACACTTAAAATGAATAGATGAAGTGATTTTGCTTGCACAAGCTAGTTGAGTTATGACTTCATAAATTGAAAGTGCAGTTGGTTTAGAAGAATCATTTCCAAACCTTAATTCCAAGGGGGTTAGCAACTCCTCTTAGAAACTCAACATGAGCACCATCCAGCTGCCGGGTCCGTTCCCCAACCCAAAGCATATGGGCAGAGCAATCATAGTAGAGACCAGAAGTTGAATCCAACCTAGTGAGTGATTGTTCATATGGCAATAACAAACATTCATGAGAAGTCCAGAATTCAGTTGTTTTCATAATAGGAGGGTCCTTAGTGATTCCAGCAGCAGTCATGAATCCAAGAGCCTCATCGACTCGGTGGGCAAGCTCTAGGTATCTGCCATGCAAAGAACATATTTAATTTACCTCATGCCACACAAATTAGCATGATTTAACCATGCATGTGTGTCTACTCAATTGTCGTGTTGATGTCAACATCATCATTTGTGTACTTTAAATTAGTAACAGCTATCTAAGGTGAAATTATAATTACCCTACTTCTCATGTTAATACACAAAGTTTCATTTGTGTACTTTAAAGCCTAAGTTATTAAAGTAAAACTGTTACTGATTATAAAAAAACTGTTTACCTTGAGGGTTTAAATTAAAAACGAGGTTGCTCACCTGAGTGTGGCATATAACTGGATGGAAAAAGACTCCTTTAAAATGAGCTTTATTACACCATTGAATTTTAATGGGTTAAGATTACCATTTCTCAACTTTCTCACTTTTAGAGAGAAAGTCACTCACTTTTCATGAGGTTTTTCCTACTAGATGATAACTTCAATTTTATGAGTGCACCAAATTCATGGGTTAAAGTGTTACAAATAAAACTTAGCCAAAGTGAAAAAACTTTAGTTACAGGGACATGAGTGTAACTTACCTTTCTCAAAACATGTATACATTTCTAATCACTTCAAGAGATATAAATACATAACTATCTACAAAAAAAATACTGAGTCGCTCTAAACTAAAAACAATTGTGTAAAATTAGAAATCATCTGTTAGAATAGAAACCCATATAATACTTTCTCCATTCCTGATAAATAAATAATGAAAATTTAGAGTTTGTCACAAGTGTATTTCATAGATAAGTATTTTATTTTACTCCAAAATTCAACTGGCAAACAGACATTAGTTGATTCCCGATAAAAGACATTGGTGTAGTTGGAACGAACTTGTCTCCCTGTTGGGCGTGTTGTGTAAAGTCCAAATTCCATTGTGTGACCCTTTGCATAGCAGCATAACCACCAGTAGCAAAAGCCCTGAGAAGATTGAGTGTTGCAGCTGATTGACAATACGCTCTAATCATCCTTTCAGGATCAGGAATTCTCGCCTTCTCATCAAAAGCATCTCCATTCACGTTATCTCCTCGATAACTTGGCAATTTCACACCATTCATTCTTCTCCTCGAATTGATTCGATCTCGGCTTCGCAAACTGACCCGCCATTCTCCCAACCTAAACAAACAAACCATCACAATCACCCATAATTCAATTTCACCAAAAATCAAATCTTTTCTATCAACAAAGTAATGGGTATTAATTGAAATTGAAAATGGTGTACCTTAATAACTGGCATTTGGCCTCCAAACATCATCACAACGCTCATTTGAAGAAGGATTCTAAAGGTGTCACGAATGTTGATGGCGTTGAACTCCTTGAAACTATCGGCGCAGTCGCCACCCTGGAGAATGAACGCATTCCCCAGGGCAGCCTCGCGGAGACGCTTCTGGAGGTTCTTCGCCTCACCGGCGAAGACAATTGGAGGAAATGCTTCGAGCGTTTTCAGCACAGAGTTATGGGCCTCTTTGTTTGGGTATTCAGGAAGCTGTAGTGCCTTCTTGAATTTCCAGCTGTCGATGGCCCACTTTGCATGGCGGGTGGCGGTGGTGGTAGAAGGTGTTGAGGGCTCGCCGGCGGCATGAACAGCTTGGATATAAGGAACGGGGTTGGGCTTAATGAGGAAGGATGCTTGATTTGATTTGGAGGAAGGAAAAAGGGAATGGGTTAGTGAGGTTAAGGATTTGGTGGGAATGAAAGAGTTGGAAGTGGTGACAGTCATTGTATGTCCCTAACTATTTTGGATTTGAAGACCGGCTCTACTACTACTACTATTATAGTATCTAGCATATAGAGAAAGAGAACTATGTGGTATATTCTGAATTCTCGGAGGATGCTAAAGAAGAGGAGCAGGGTTTTATAAGAGATAGCTCTGGGTGGTGAATGGTAACAGTTTAGGAATGGAGAATGGTTTTAACGTCATTTCAGGAAAATGTGGGTATTATGAGCAGTGGAAATATGAGCAGTGGAAATATGGGGTTCCGTAATGGACAAAGATCACATGTCTCATTTCATGTTCTATTTTCTATCTTGTACCAATCAAAATTTTATTTTTTTTACTTTTTTATTTTTATATTTTTTATTTTATTCATGTAGCAGCATTGTAATTGGTTTGGTATATGGAGCGAGACAAGAAGTAGAACGGGTGATCCTTGTCAGTGTGTAATTGCCAAACAAGTCCATGGATCTCAATATCAAAAGGTGATAATTTGGTTTCAGTGATGTATGTTAATTTGGTTTTGAACTTATAAATGGGTCTCAATTTCGGTAATGTGTCACTATTTTAGATTTTTGGATCATTCAGATGCTAAATGTGGTTTGGTTAGGTTTATGTTATTTTTCGATTTTTATCGTTGGAGTCAGATTGGATCAATTTTAAAGTGTTTGGTTTAGGGATGGCAATGAAAACCGAACCCGCACTCGCACCCGCCCGAACCCAACCTGAATTTAACGGGGAAAACCCGATGTGATTGGGTTCGGGTTCGGGTTTTACCCGGGTTCAAATTTCGGGTTCGGGTTTGGTATTGTTAATACCCGAACCCGATTAATATATATAAAATTATAAAATTACACATAAATATAGGGATGACAATGAAAACCGAACTCGCGGGTACCCGCCCGAACCCAACTCGAATTTAACGGGGAAAACCCGATATGATTGGGTTTGGGTTCGGGTTTTACCCGGGTTCAAATTTCGGATTCGGGTTTGGTATTGTTAATACCCTACCCCGAACCCGATTAATATATATAAAATTATAAAATTACACATAAATACATATATAAAAGCTATATATATAAATTTCTCACACATATATATATATATAAATTTCACACATATACATATACATATATAAATATATAAAAGCTATATATATATAAATTTCACACAATATATATATATAAATATATGTTTTGGTTCGGGTTTTTTCGGGTTCGGGGATGGTATTGTTATTTCTAACCCCGCTTAATTCGGGTTCGGGTTTTGAATTTCGGGTTCGGGGTTGGGTAAGTACAAACCCGACCCCGACCCGCCCCGTTGTCATTCCTACATAAATACATATATAAAAGTTATATATATATAAATTTATCTCACACATATATATATATATATATATATAAATTTCACACATATACATATACATATATAAATATATAAAAGCTATATATATATATATAAATAAATGTTTTGGTTTGGGTTTTTTTTGGGTTCGGGTTACCCGAAACCCGACGGGTTCGGGGATGATATTGTTATTTCTAACCCCGCTTAATTTGGGTTCATGTTTTGAATTTCGGGTTCGGGGTTGGGTAAGCACAAACCCGACCCCGACCCGCTACGTTGCCATTCCTAGTTTGGTTGAAACATGTTATATTTTTTCATGGGTATAGGTTTAGTGTTGTGTTATTCTTCATCTCCCATATTTTCTTATATTGCTCTTAATATAAAAATATTATCTAAACTTGTTTTTGCTCAAATGTTATGAAAAGAAAATTAATCATCTTTTGCTTATATGAGTCTACGAGAAAGAATGAATCATACCACTTTTTATCAAGTATCGTCTAATTGGTAAGGAAAATGATATATCCTCCTACTAAATCCTCCTAATTATTCTCATACTCACAAGAAAGTGACATATGTCACTTGTAAACCAATCAATAATAAATATATGTCACTTTTTTGTGGGTAGGAGAATTAGTATGAGGATTTAGTAGGGGATATAGCATTCCTCAATTGGTAATCATTCATTTGTTTTCTGGTTTGACTTGGTTCTTACACTTTCTGACCCTATTAAATCGTGAACCGAATTGTGTACAAATGTCTTTTTTGAATTGTAGAACCAAACAATATTTTCGAGATTGGTGCGTTTCAGTTTCATCAATTTCACGATTCAATCTATAACCACTTACACTCATACTACAAAGTGTCACTCTTCAATAGATTATACCCAAAAATAAGGGCTAGTTCTATTATGCGAACTGCAGATTAGTTCGCATTGAAACGAACTCCATATTTACCGTTGGATGGAATTTTTGGGTGACATGTTACCTGCCAATGACCTGTGTGAAGTCAGTTTGGGGGAATGTGGCTTCTTCTATGAAGTCGGGTTGGAGAAAACCGACTTCTTGTATGAAGTCGGTTTGGTGGAGTGTGACAACACAATGAAGTCGGTTTGGGGAGTAGTAACAATCCACTGAAGTCGGTCCAGGCAAAACCGACTTCCTAACTCCGCAAAATTAATAATTAAATCAATAGAATAGCCCAACACACTTGGTAAAAATCATCTATTCCTAAGCTCACTAGAGTGGGTTCGAATCCTATTCCTTGACTTTTTAATTTTGCGTATTTGCCTAATTAACTATTATTTGCATATTTGCCTAATTAACTATTATTTGCATATTAGCCTATTAACTATTATTTGCATATTAGCCTAATTAACTATTATTTGCATATTAGCCTAATTAACTATTATTTGCACATTAATACATAAACAACTATTAACATGAAAGTATCCCAGTAAAAATGACTATAACTTACTCGGTACATCTGACTCGGCGAATCGACTTTTTAATGATATAGGCTACAACTTCAACCAAGATGGTGCTGGTCCAAGTTCTTTTATGGTTGACACTAATATTTTTCCAACGGGGCAGACAGATACAGTTCCAGACCCGACAGCGGCTGAACTTCGAATTACTTCAACGGGGCAGACACTAATTTATGTTGAAATATATTAATTTATTATTAATTACTTCATTTTATTTTTTTATATTTTATTTTTTTATAATTAAATTGTGCAAAAAAAATTCGGATAATACACGGAAAAAAATTGGGCTAAACTGGGCTGCATAGATGTATCCATGGCCCAAACTGACTTCAATAGAGAAGAGACACTGAGCCAAACTGACTTCTGTTGAGAAGTTACTCAGGCCCATACCGACTTCTCAACAAAAGTGACACTGGGCCAAACCGACTTCGGTTGAGAAGTTACTCAGGCCCAAACCGACTTCTCAACAAAAGTGACACTGGGCCAAACCGACTTCTCAACAGATGTTACTCAGGCCCAAACCGACTTCAGCCAAACATAATCCCGGTACCCAGTCACATATCCAACGGCTTAGATGAATTAAAAAAAATCATACGGCTGAAATAACAGTTCGCATTGAAACGAACTAACCTACAGTTAGCAGGTTAGTCACGGCCAAAAATAAGTGTTATCCAAAAAAAAAAATTACTTTTAGAAATACTAAACTTCAGAAAGAGCAAGCAAAACATTCTTCATTTTCATGGAAATCCACATTAGGCATCACATAGAAGAGTAGAAACATTAGTTACATAAAGTAGGAAAAAACATGAGTTTAGAAGCAACACAACTTAGGGAGAATGAGGCCAATACATTTCTGCATCTTCTATCACTTCATAAAACCTGAACTGAAGCTCATCATCAAGCCTACCTTCATCAACCCACATCCCATCATTACTATCACTATCATCAACATCATATTTCTGCCTAGTTTCAATTGCATTTGCTTCACCATTGCAATCAACAACGTGTCTCCTGTCGCCTTGTCCCTCGGAAAAGTGTGCGCTGTTGAGGTGCCGGTTTGACCTCACAGTGCCGAGATGGGTAGTTGTGTGCATCCCTTGGACGTGCCGAGGCTTCTAGTGTGACCTGTTTTGCGCGGAAGGATGTGGCGCTAGGTGATGCCTTCATGGGCATAGCCGTAGCATGAAGGGGCAAGTTTCCAAGCATCTTGTTGTGCACTTTGGGCGGTTCAGCATGGTTGAAGCCATGGCACGGTCGTGGTTGAGTTGCCTGCAGTATCTAATGGATGCATGTTCCTACACAGGCCTTCAAGCAATTTGCAATTATTGCCAATCATCTGTAACACATCGGAGACAATTTTAATACAATAGCTCAAATCCAAGAAAGAAATCATAGAAATCCTCCCAGCAATTTGTTCCACAATAGAATCATTCATACCGCACCTTAGAAATCGCAACATCCGGAGGGAGCGGGCACTTGCAAAAGAGTAAAAGCATACCATATGAGAGGGATTTCTAAAAGGATTAGCAAACGCTACCTTCATTAATTCTAGTACTATATCAATTTGATTTTGTTCTTGTCCAAAAGGAATGTAATGGGAATATCATGATAATAATTGAATAAAGGACTAGTTCCTCAATTTTAAGTAGCTATTGGTTTGAAGGCATGACAAGATTGAGAGCAAAACATGATTTTTGCACTCTGGTTTATCAGTGGAACCTAATTGTTCTTCTTATTACATTATGCTTACAGAATAACCAAATACACTGCATAACTATTACTCTGTTCCATTCTCATATGTCCTTAATATGAATGGCTTTAGTAAAAAGGAAAAGTTGTCCAGTTTTTATACTACACTCTTATTTTTAGGCATTGCAGCAATTAGCTAGCATAATAAGCAGTAAATTGTTAATCCACTAGATTTCTTCAAAACTACAGTAACTCAAACTAAGGGATCATTGTTAATAGAAACTGTTCTGATCCATGTTCTGATCCAAATGATATAATTTAAAAGCAAACCAAAGTAAATTTGCTTTGATAACCATTAACCCTTAAAAGCAATAGAAATAAACAAATAAATGAATTAAGCATATTTGTACAACCTATTATACCTTCCACATATTCTAATACAACAACAATAGTACCAGTAACAATAATCATCATCACAACCCTCACACCAATGTAGAACAAGAAGATGTAGAAGGATCATACAAAGCAGGAAGCAAATATTTCCTCCCATTAGCACCATTAGCATTATAACTAGCACCAGTAGTGGGATCCACCAACAAATCACCAGCATAACCCGGATAAGACCCTTTACCATAAACCCCAGGACATGCTGTTGCAGCTTCTAATGGCTCCTCAGATGGACCCTGAAAGTAACCATTTCCGAATGGGTTGGTTACGGTTCCAGCTAATAGGGTGGCTAGGTTTATAACCATTCCATCAACACCAACGTCGTTGTTAGGAGCAATCAATGGTGGGTTTTGAGGCCCGTAGATTGGTTGGTGGAATGGCCATGCACATTGACCTGGGCATTGAGTTTCAGAGTTTCCAACCCAAATATAAGCGAATTTGTAGTTCTTATTCTTACCCATCACCTTTGAAGAAGAAGAAGAAGAACCGTGTGTACCACATCGAGAACAGAACCCTTCAACTGTTACATCATAAGATGTAAGAACAACGTTGATGGCGTTTCTTTGGTCTCCCTTTGAAGCCAAATGAAGAATGTGTTTATTGGTAAGTGATTTTCCAAGAGTGTAGTTTTGGTAAATTTGATTACCGAGTGAGACAGAGAGAGGAAATGGGACACAGCTCCGGACATGTGATCTATGTTTACAGTGGTTGTAGTATTTCTCAGTGGTTTTCCACCACGTGGCAACAGAGGGTTGGTTGCTTTGTGGTGTTTGGGTGGAGAGAGTGGTGATGAAATCAGTGATTATGGCTTTCTGGGATGGTTTGAAATTACCATACCAAATGAGGTTAATAGAAATTTTGCCATATAGAAGAGGACCATTGTGGTAATGAAGAAGCTGAGACTGATCCTCAACTAGCTCATTCAGCTTCTTAGAAGCAAAGGAAAGCTGAAATAAGCATAACAAAAACAAGATTTTGAAAAAGCAGTGAGAAGAAACAAAATAGCCCATTTTTCCTAGAATGTTTAACGGCTTAAATTTTGTAATGGATCGGAAAGGTGAGTTAGCTCATGTAATTTTGTTTTGTGGATTGAGAGGAATGTGAAAAGAGGTATATATAGGTCCCAAGTGGAGGTATATTCTAATTTATTTAAAAACGTGTTTTAATTTTCACCTTAGTGGAACTTGCTTAGAAAGAGAGTAACATTTTTGTGGTGGGAAGCCATTAGCCCCTGTCATTTAAACAAATATATCTTGTCTGAAAGTATATCACAAACTATATATCAACATAATCTATCTATATATATTATATAAAGTCAAAATATGAAATAACTATTACTATGGTGTAATTTTTATTTTCCTATTTTGCCCTTATATTTTTTAATTTCTACAAAAAAATCATATAATCCTAAGTAACTACCATTAGCATATTAATCACATATTTCACCTTAAATTAAATTATAATAAATACATTTTTTAACATAAAGTACTTTTAATACAAAAATATTCTAATCGTATAAAATAAAATATATAAAAATTGAATATCTAATACAATAAAATATGAATCCGGGTCAGCAGACATGAAGTGTCAATCGACACGCTAATAATAATAAAAGAGAAACAAATAATAAAATTTTAAATTTTAATTTATATGATATATTTATATTGGTTTTATACATGTTTTGAGACAACAGGTTAAGAAAAGCATTACAGCTTAGGTACAGTTAGATTATGTGATGCACATGTCATTATCAAAAGAGGGCTAAGGATAAGAGCAAATAATGTGGAAAATGAGGGGTAAAATGGGAAGAATACGGGGCGAAGTTATAAAGAGAGACGTTGAGATGTCAGTCTGGATGCTCTGCATTTTGTTGGAATTGTGAATGAATCCAACTGGCATTCACCCAATTGCACCATACGAATTCTTATGGAGGTATCCGATGAAGCACGTGACTCAACGAGAACTTTTATTTTTTATATATTACCAACATTATCTATTCAGTGGATAAAAAATGATCTCATTCAATTTGAATGTATGACAATCGAACCAAACAAATGTCACTCACAAAATCAGACTAATTATATTGTACTCTTTGTCAGATCAATACTTTGTTGGTAGTAAGTACATTTTTATCTAATCCTCTTTATAAGACATGTTGATTAGAATTCAAAACAATTCTGTTTTACTGTCTTAATCAAATGAAGGATTAGACTACTTTAAATCAGAGAAACTCTGGTCCGATAGTGTTAATAGAAAAATGTTACTCTGCCACTATGGTATTAGATAATTTAAAAAAAAAAAACCCAAAATGCTAATCTAATATTTTTTTAATATAAAATTATTACTTCAATGTAATTATACATAATTATTAGTAGAATATCTTCTAGTTTAATGTCTGACCCAAATTCACAATATTAGTTGATAGTCTTAATTACAATAATAAGAAAATAGAAATCGTGGAAGCTTCATAAAAGAATATTAAAAAAATTAAAAATATCTTATCCAAACCTTCTAAAACAGGGGACTACATCTAGTCTCCCACAAAATATGTCATTACACGTATCACTTGGTATATTAGTAGAATAAGTATATTTAAGTTAAAAATTTAATAATATTATTTTTTCTGACTAATCAATATATAAAATGACACTTTTTTTATGGGTTAATGTTCCCAACCTATTGGATCTGAACCTGGATGTGCTTGAACCAGAGCTAGATTAGTTGTGATCAACTTAGCATCTTGGTTAGTTCATTATCAATGACTAATGCACTTCTGCAATTTTAGGATCAAGCTAGCTTTCGTGAGAGCCTTGTTTTAAAATCTATTGGAGAAGTGTTTCTTACATCGGTGTGATACTGTGATATTTATTTTATTTTATTGCAATATGGGATAAGTGCAAACTCTAACAAAATTTTCAATTTCTTTTGATAAAGACTTCACCATTTCTAACATTTATATATTGCTTTAGAAAATTAAAGTAGTTATGAGTGTTCATATTCATGAATTACAATAATTGAAAATCTTTACCTTTTCATCAATAGTTGAGCTCCTAATAAAGTCATAATCCTTTTGTTTATGATAATGTAGTTTTTTTTGTTTTGCAACAAGCATATTCTACAATATACGATATGAATTTTTTGCATTATAAGGATTATTTTCTGGTTCCTTTGTGAGAAGTTTTCCCTTGTGATGAATTCGATAAGACAAACAAATTGGTTAATTTCTTTAATGTCAGGTAGAGTATTGATTTTATTTTAGTTCATTAATTACTCATTGCCTCTTAAGCCATGCCAACTGCTAAACTGCATTTGATTAAATGATCATTTAATAAAATATTTAATTAAAGTTGCCTTGTCCTTATATTCTACATTATGGGTTAGATACGTGCACCTCTGAAATGTGAACTTCACTACCATTAAGTAGTAATTACATTGTCCTCCCTAATGTTCCACCCTTGTCAATCGGACTGACCGGACTTAGTCAGATAGGTCTCCAATGGCCGGTATATTGGCCGACTCTAAGACCACTACCCCAATATCTCGTCTGTTACGCTTCCAATAATACACTGTCACGCCACCTGCAAATCTCACCTAACCTCCTGCCAACACGACAAGGGACAAACCTACAACACGACTGTCAGACTTGCTATAAGCTACAAGTCACCTACACATAGAGTATGACCCTCCCAAATCCACCTGACACAGACAAAGCAGAGCCCCCGACAAACCCCAATGATCGGCCACGTCAGCAGTACCCGCCAAGAACCACTTAGTCCTTCCTACCACTATAAATAGGGGAATCCCCAATAAGGAAGTATCGATTATTATTCACTCTCATTATTCTTGCTCCATAGCTTTAACTTTTTACTTCATCTTATTAATATCATATTGATTTGATCATCAGAGCATATTTTCAGGTAATTCCATTGGCGGGTCCAAGCCTAACCCAGACGTCGTCCCGAGAGACTTCTTGTCTAGCCTTCCAGCCCGACCTATCAGACTTATCCACTAAAAAACACCTATATTATACTAATGAGAGATGATTCATTTACTCAAAGGATAACTTAAAAAACATATTTTACATTTTAGACATCAATTTTATGAAAATCTAATGATTCACATAATTTGAATTAATCATTATATTTAAATTATTAAAATTTCATAAAATAAATGACTAAGATACATAATAGATTTTTTTTTAATGTACCCCTATAAAATAAGTGATTCCATTCTCTATACTAATTTGCTATCCATAACCTTGAATGACGAGAACAAAAAGTATAATCTTAAACAATTAGTAACTTCATTCACGAGGCAATGCACTATGCTACTATTTTAATTTTAAGTGAGTGATACATAATCATATATTATGATATTATACAAGATAAACATGCTTGGCGTTCGATTACGATGGCCTATATTTATGATTGTCGCAAAGACAACCCTATATATTGTGATGGTGCATTCACCTCTGGATTGAGCCTGGCCTCATTCAAATTTACAGACAGAAACTTCAGAATATACAACTATTGAACAAGGTCCCACAAAACTAACATATATTACATTTGTTCAAATTTAATTATAGAATCTAATAATTTGACTACCTAAGATGCATATGAAATATTTATTTAGGAACCTCGGTCTTTGACTAAATTAATTCACGTGCATCCATATTGGATTATCTGTATGAGGCACATAGACTGGAAGCTGTAAGCTAAGATAATTAATTAATTCAGACAATTGAACTTTGAAAGAGCATACTCTCTCCCTTTGAATGTTTGGTGGATTTAATGCGTTTGAAAAAGAAAATAAAAAAGAGAGAATATGAAAAGAAAGATTATGGGTAGAAATAAAGAAAAAATAAATAGAGCTGATTTTTAGAATTATTTAGTATAACAGAAACAAGAGAGAAAGACAACAAAGAAAAATGTGAGCTATTCTTATATATATAATTACACACTTGTGAATAATTAGGTACTAACTTTTTTTTTCTTTTTAAGTGTTAATTATAAAAACATATTTGGTTTTAGAATGTGCTAAATAAATTTATTTTTATTTAAATTTTTAAAGTAAAATATTAATTATACTTTTAAAATAGTTTAAAAATGTCAAACCATAATGTAAGAGAAAGGGTTACATTAGTATTTAAAGACTAGAAGTTTATAATCATATATCTCATGTATATAATAGTATGAAGTTGATGGGAATAATTTAGTGACTTTTGAAATTATATTCTTCAATCTCACTTTCTTTTATTATTTGGAGAATAAATTGGCATACGATTCACCACAGTTTTCTCTCTCCCTACTTTATGGCATAGGAAGAGAAATTTGAAATCTACACTCATCTTCTCTCTCCTATTCTATTATCTCATAGTGACTTCTCATTAAATGTTTTTCTCATAGTGACCTCTCATTAAATGTTTTTCTTTCCCTTGACTAGTTAATTGTGTATAATACAACAAATGTGTATAAATTTTTACACTGTCAGTACATAGATATTATATTCTTAATCTATTCATTGATGGAGATATAATTGAAATTATTTGTCACCAGGTATAATAATCCATAAATATAAGTTTTAGTGTGTGCCCATTTATTCAATCTAGTTACCCATAAAACATGCATGACTACCATTTCTTTATGCCACCTATAATAGATCTACAACTCAATTAAAACTATCATTAATTACTTATAACTTGACAAATTTAATTGTTATGACACTTTCTGGTTAGTGGTATAGAGGACTTCCACTCCAATCTCTCTTCAGAATTAAACTGTGGTTCCTAAAGTAGTAGTAGCGGCAGCTGCTCCCTCTGATTTTTTTTAACTTATTATAATACTTTTTGACATTTTTACTTACACTCAAACAACATCTTCATGGAAATAACTGTTTAAGCTTTTATTTTTCCTCAATCTTCAAACATGTACAGTGTAATTTGTGTGCTTCTTCAAAAAATAATGATAATTGCTGAAATTCTTTTGCATGTATAAATGTTGATGTTGCTTATAATACTATATCTTCATTTGAATTTGTAATGATTTTACACATGATAAAATAGATTATGAGGATCACATGTTGTTTTTATCAAACTTTGAAGTCAACATCCTAAGATCCCAAGGATTTTTATAAATCGTTTAATATTTATAATATATGTATTTTTGTGCAAAAAAAAAAATACTCTTTGGGTTTCAATGAGTAAGAGAATATTAATTTGTTATGTCATTTTCAACATTTTATTGTTTATGTCTTTAGTTATTTATGTTTGAAAAACTCTTATTCGTCTATGAATTAAATGCAATTTTCATAAAACGGTGAATATTAATGCATATTACTTGATTGGTCGAGATATTCATCTTATCTAAATATTGTGGTTCAACTAATATGAAATGTTCATTTTCATTAACGAAAACAATTAAACAAAATTAAGTAGGAAGATGGAAGATTAGTTTCTTGCATAAAATATGATGATTTATATTAAAAAGGAAATAAATGAAAATTTTACTTATAATTCAATCATCGATGAATTTAAGTTAAAAAAATTAAAATTGATTGATGGAAATGAATGTACATTTTTCTTTAATGTCTTAAAAATTAATATATTATTTTGAAACTTGAAGCAATTATATATGTTTCTTTATAATTTTTTGTTACTCAATTAATCTTTTGATAAATTATAATTAAATATTGATGCTCCTAAACTTTATATCAAGATTTACTACTTGTAATGGCTTCCAATAGGGGGAAATAAAGTTGTTTTTTAAATATTATTTTATTTAAAATAATTAAAGTATGGGCCTATTTTTTCCATGATCTATAACCAATACCCGAGAGATGATCACTAGTCAAAGGCCTTTATGGTCCTATCTAGGATGGGCTTGTGTGAACCAAGCATGTAGTTTGACTGTGGTTTAACAAGTTGAAATATTATGGCCTTATAATATTCTTCATTCACTTGAATTCATCTACTATGTCTCTTTTGGATAAATAGTGAGGAGGGGTTCTATCCCTTTAGTCCCATATTTTTTAAATGACATTTAAAATGATGTGAGGAGAGCAAAAACAAAATGGAAGCATTTAAAAGGGAAACTATCCTATAAAAATATGATACAAGCATTTAAGAAATAGTTACACAAATAATAAATTTCTTTTTTACCTTTCTAAATGAAACATATGAATGAACGATTGTTTTTCAGCGTTGAGTGATTCTAAGTTCCAGTCTCTTTTATCTCATTTAATTTATTTACTTCACTGATTTTAGATTGAATCTAAATCTGAATCAAATCCACTATAGCACGTATGGGTAGATAAGAAATGGACAACTTCTAATATGGAACTTATTTAATCAAAATTTGCCTTGTATGGACCGCTCAAACACGATACATATATGAAGTTAGAGAATAATGTATCTCCCGGTATAAGAAGATAAATTATCTCTTCTAACCACTAAAACAATGACATGTGTACCATTTAATCATTTTCTACAAAAATATTTCTAGAACTAAACAAAACAATACAAATGTCTTTCTTTCACTAGCAGAATGATGTAAGTTATCTTCTGGTATGAGGAGATACGTTATTCTCATGAAGTTAATGAATCATATCACATCACAAGTTCATGCACCAATTTTTTTGAAATGACATGCTAACATTATGTAAACTAACCACCAAGTATTGGCATTGAGTTATCCTTATTGCATGGGAAGAATGGATGTGCAAAGCCTTAGACCCCACAAGCCATGAGCATATTTGCACTTCGCTATTTATGACTAGGAAGTCCTACTTTAGTAGTTGGGTGAGACTGAGAATGAGTAAAACAAAACGAAAAAGTACTATCAAGGGAGTAATAATTAAATAGAAATAATGCATATATAGTTTTCCTTATATTAATTTGGTCCATTTCAGCTCGAGAATGTGCCAAGCCAATGAATATCATTTTTTATAGACAAATGTTAGTATGTTAACATTTTTTATCATATCATTCCTCTTCAAATCATAAAACACAATAGCTAGAATAAAATAACTTATTATATTATTTTTCTTCCCTCCGAAGCAATTGTTGTGAGGAAGGACACTAACGGTCCTATCACTGGCTAGAATAGAAAACTACTTTTGGTTTGCAATAAACTATAATATTCAGGAAATGAATCACATATTTATTTTAAAAATGAAATATTACTCTAATATTTTTTTCCCCAATCCAAATAAGATAAATGTTACACCAATATAATTATTAATTATATAAAATTTTATATTTAAATTAATTATATAATTATTCATTATTTAATCTAACCCGACAATTTAAGCAATTAAAGTTAACATGAGACTTCTTACGATGTCAAACTAGAATTGGAAATACTTTGGCAAAATAGATCAGGTGAGGCAAGCGTGAGTGCGCATCAATTGTTGCATTTATGTAGTGATGAAAACTAAGCCCATAAAATAAGGTGTGGGTTAGTGTCCGCCATTTCAGGTGGATCCCATGTCCTATAATTGTTCTGTATATGTAATCTTAATTAATTAAATATTATAAAATAATATAAAATATTTTTTATTTTTATTTTTAATTGAATGAATTTTTTTAACTAGTTTGAGATATAAGATGGTGATCCCATCAGTAATAAAAAGACCCATTCCTATACTGTTGTTTTTTCCTTGTGTGCGTGGATGGCGGCTCAAGATCAGCCTCATGAAAACCTTATATTCCCTGAGGAGGTTCTACCACGTGGAAACGCTCTTTAATGGAACTTTAGCTTTAACTGGTCGTGACCAAGAAACTACCGGTTTCGCTTGGTGGGCCGGGAATGCCCGACTTATCAATTTATCTGGTAAACTGTTGGGGGCTCATGTGGCCCATGCCGGATTAATAGTATTCTGGGCCGGAGCAATGAACCTATTTGAAGTGGCTCATTTCGTACCCGAAAAGCCCATGTATGAACAGGGTTTGATTTTACTTCCCCATCTAGCTACTCTAGGTTGGGGGGTAGGTCCTGGGGGAGAAG